>JARFJB010001195.1:2860000-3212500 GCA_036346205.1 Vesta saturnalis | reverse complement strand
ATTTTATTAAATTTGTGTTGGTGGTTGTCAGCTGATAGTGAGGAAATTCTACCAGCAGAATGGAAATTGCGGAAGTGCGCGTTTTGTTTATTTTTGTTGTGACAAACATTTATTTTAAATTGAATAATTAACGACCGTGCTGACCAGTTATTTTTTGTTAGTTGAGCAAGTAATTTACATTGAAGTTTACCTCGAAATGAATTTTGAGTTTAGTTATCGCAATTTTTGCGGATTTTAAATGAAGCTTAACATTTTATTTAAGTGTAGGTGAACTTTGCGTAGATATTTTTGAAGTAGAATTGCAGGTAAAGGTGAGTATTTTATCTTCAAGTAAACGTTATGGTTTACTGTTGGGCCATTATTTTAAAATCTTGTTCATGACGTTTTTCCCGCTATAAATTTAATTAACAGATGACGCCTTTGTGACATATTTTTCCTGATTTATGACTTACCCTTATTGTGTTTTAGGTATTACGAACTATCCTAAACGCAAAATTAGTGACCCGCCCACCCCTTTATTGCACTGAGCTACCGGTCCTCTCCTTACCTGTTACTTCCGATCTAATGTCATTTTCGTCTGTAACAGGTAACGTTTGGCATCCAACGTGTAGGGCTTGTGTTTTTTTTAATTTCAGGGCAGTTGTAGATTTTTCTTAATTTTTTTTTTGGTTGTCTTTTTTTAGGATAGCTTTGTTGTGGTTTAGTTTGGATTTCCCGACTTTGGATTTTTTTCGAACTTTAAGTTTTTTTATGTCGGGTTCACGCACTTGTTTTATGGAGTTTATTATGTTGAGTGTAAAGTTAAGTTACGTTGGAGGATTTTTTCGAGTACATTTCGTAGTGTTCAAAATTTTTGAACGAGTTTTGGAATTTTTCGTATTACGAATTTATGATTAGTTAGGAGCTTACTATTTATCGCTTTGGTATTTGTTAGCGATTCAGATAACTTAGTTTTGCGAATAATAACGTTTTTGATTTGGGTGAAGGCTTTCGAACCATACCGTTCGGAGTATGAATTGTTGTTTACCGTGTGCGGTTACCAGATTTTTTTTGTTCTATCCGTTTTTCGTATCATTCTTTGTGGAATGGTTTAATTGACGTTACCCGATTTTGGCGATATTTAGGTTGCCCGATTTTGACTTTTATAGTTTTTGCTTTGTTCGTTAGATTAGGATTGTCAGGATTAGGTTAGCTTTAGTTGTAGGCGAGTTAACGTGGCTATCCAATTAGTTTTTCAGGTAGGTTAGTTTTAATTTGATAAGTTTAAGTTTTCTTTCTGTGTAGGGACGGAGTAAGAATTTTCCTGCAGCAGATTTATGCTTATCGTAAGAGGCCACTAAGCAAACGGTGTGGTGAGTTGAAGAGGGTGTTTCGCCTTGAGCCGACGTTCCACAAAGATTGTTCTTAGTTTAAGTTTGTTTTCTTAGAGTAGTGCTTAGTTGGGATGTTTCTTGGAAAAAAACATTACGTGAGGGGAGTGTCAGATGTTAAGAAAATTTGAGTAATATACTTATTTCTTTTTTGTTCGCTTGTAATATAACGATTATTTCTGTACACTGATGAATTTTATTATTTTAAGGTTGCTGGTAGGGAAGATATTTTTTTAACTACTTTAGTACAAATGTATACACACGTAGATTGCTTATTTTGCTAAATTTAATGAGTTATTTTCACATCGTGTGACGTTCTGATATCTTAAGTTATCGTCTGGAGTTTTGGTATATTTTCATTAAGTGGTTAACTTAAAGTCGATCGTATGTAATAGTAACAGCCTGGCTTGTGTGGGATTTTGTAAATATCGTTGAGAACTTATCAGTCTCGGGTAGTATGATGTTTATTACATTCCTGAGTTGGCAAAAGTATCTTGTTGTCATTTAGTCTCCATGTGAAGTGTTGAGTTGTTAATTTACCGAATCTAAGTACTTTTGCAGAGGGGTGATCTGCAGAAAAAGCGGTTTCTTAACTTGTAACCGACGTCGGCACCGAGGGAGCAGCAAATTTTATGATTTTATGATAACACCCGTAATTTTTGGGCGTAATAGAAAAGTATTACGTGCAGTTTTTTTTTTTGTGAAAAAAGGTCAGTTGATTATGTGTTAAGTATTATCATGAGAATACTTAAAAGAATGTGCCTACTTCGGATTTTCTTAAATTTGTGTTGATGCGACACTTTACTCTTTTTACAATCCCTGTCACGCCTACCTCCCCCCTATAATTCTCCCTACAATATTCTAACTGATTATAATGCGCTTTAACAAGAACTTTCTGTACTTGTTTCTCTATGCATTAATCCCCGTGTGTTAAAAAGAGCGAACGTGAAAAAATTAGCCAGAAACGTTCTGATTAATATCTTACAATTGCGTTACTTAGCTTGCTGGTAGATTTGGTCATGGGACATTTGGAGCCTGTAGGAAATGTAGATTATAATAATAATAATCTTTATTGCCCAACAGTACAAACCAATAGGACATTCGAAAAGTGTTCACATTAAGATTAATCTATGAAACTAACAATAATTTCTAAATCAGAAAAAGGTATATCACAACGAAATGATATTCTGTTAAAATTTTTGGACAGGGTATCGTGTTGAATATGGTATTAAAAAATTTATTCGAGACACTAGAGAACTACAATCTTATTATTAATTAAATTATACAAAAAGGTAACTGAGATAATGTTTCTACGTTGTTTTAATGACTGGACTGAGATTAATTCTGACAAATCAGTACATCTTCGTTGCTAAACCCTATTTAACTTAAAAGATGTAAATTTTAAAAACTTGTACTGATTCAATACTGCTCTTGTGGTGATTATAAATTGGAAACGAAATAACACCATATTCCAATTTATATCTAACAATAGAAAAGTATAAAACTTTTAGACAATCTATGTTGGTGAAAACCTTACAGTTCCTTATAATGAACCCTAACTTTTTGTTTGAGAATTGGATTATATGTGCTATATGATGGTCCAAAGTTAGCGTTGAGTCAATGATCATACCAAGGTCCTTATATGTATCAACCTGTTCTAATACTACCCCATTAAGTTATAATAATAATCAATTTTACTTGTTTTTCTCGAAAAACTTAAAATTTTACATTTTGGAATGTTTAGGCTTAATTTGTTTTTCTGACCCCATTATGAACTACTTCCAGATTATTTTATAAAAAATACAATCATTTACGGAGCAGTGAATATTTTTAAGTCATCCGCAAAAAGCAGCTTATGACACGTGATTAGGCTTGGCAGATCGTTGATAAAAAATGAAAAGAGTAATGGGCCAAGACGCGATCGTTGTGGTACCCCCGAGCCACTTTTGAACATATTCGATCGGAAATTATTAAACTCCACAAACTGAAGCCTGTTTAAAATGTAACTCTCAAGTAAATCAACTAGATTCTTGGAAAAATCAAATCTATGCAACCTATTTCAAAGAATGTAGTGATCTATTTGATCAAAATCTTTTTGCACATCGGTATATATGACATCCACTTGACCACATTTGTCAAGTTTATTAGCTACATATTGATTTATTATACTTAAATTTGACATAGTTGAGCGTTTCTCTTAAAAACCGTGTTGATATTTGGATAAACTACTGCTCATTTGCGGGTATACCTTAGAATAAACGGCAATACTTATATAAACGGTTCAAATACTTTTGCAAACTTGTTTAAAATCTAAATTGGTCGATAGTTTTTTATATCTTTGGAATCTCCATTTTAATGGGCATACACGTGACAACTTCCATGTGTTTGAAAAAGTATTTGATTTTAGGATTAAATTATAAAGGGTGACTAGAGGTGAAGGTAGTGTTGACGCGGGATCTTTAACTAAGATCATTCGGTCCAGAAATTTTTTGAAATACATCCTGCGCATTGATTTCATTTATAAATGTAAAATTCTCTATTTCACAATCATTGTGCTTAAATATTTCTGGTGTATAAGTTCATATTTGCAGGTGGGTAATTTTCAAACAAAATAAGATGTGGAATTCAGTTTTGACAAAATATTTTAATGGGCATCTGTCATGGAATATCTGAAAAAAAAAGGAAAAGGTTACCTATTTCATTCCCTCCCCAAGGGGCAGGGCGGGCTGCTCGAGCTTTCCGAGTTCCTTCAGCCACAATCATGGATTCCCAGCATACATACATACACTACGCATATATGCATGGTGGGATTAAGGATGGGTGTGGTCAGGATAGGATCGGAAGGAACGGAGTTAGGGTTCTGATGGGAAAAATACTGCCCAAGCATTCGCCTAAGCAGCCACACATGATGTGCATATATGCAGTGACCATGTCGCTACATGTGTATGAGGGAAACCCTTTGAAAAAAACTCATGCAAGATAGACGGTAACGGGAATCGAACCTCCCGAATGCTAAGCAGGTCGTGTCACCGAGCTACTAGCTCGGTCATGGAATATCTCGACTCTGGACGTATTTAAGATAGCCACAAAAGGTGTCGATATGTGAGAGATAAGAGTAGCGTCATCTGTATCCCATGAGTGAGACCTCTCAAACTGGTATATACTATTGTATAAGTAAAATAGAATTGTACTTTCAAAATAATAAAATTGTATTCCTCAAAAGGGAAGCGTAATACCCGCTCCTGATGAGTCACAATGACGAAACAGGTCGAGTGGTGGTCTTTTCATAGCGTTCTCGCCTCTGAACACAAAGAAAGCTAACTCTTACTGGTAGGCTTATGTTAACAATTTTGTTAATAATCAAGTTTGATTACGCTTTCTTCTTGAGGAATACAATTTTTTTTATTTTGCGAATGCAATCCTCTTTTATGCAATAGTATATAGCAGTTTGAGAGGACCCACTCATGGGATACAGATGGCGCTACTCTTATCTCTCACACATCGACATCTTTTGTGGTCATCTTATATACGTTCAGGGTCGACATATTCCATGACGAGACAGTCTGCGTTGAGCTCTTGAACAGAACACTCGTGTTTTGGGAGACAGTTTTCTCAGACATTTCGATTCACCTATTGGCGAGATCATATAAAAAGAACGTACGACTAGTATCGAGTACTAATCTTTATATTTCTGCATCCACAATCTTCGCACCGGAAGTGTGTGGTTAAAACCGCATAGATCCGGTCTCAGAGAATAGCCATCCAAGATGTCGTCGGACGAAGAAAGCGAGTACGAAGAGGAACGAAAGAGACAGTTCAGATTACAAGAAATCTACCTAGGGGAATGGGAAAAGGCACAGAAAGTCATACGCGCCAAAGACTTGAAGATAGAAGAACATCTCAAGATACTCCAGGACCAAGAGATGAAAATCAAAGAGCTACAGGCTACCATAGAAATCCTTCAAGCTCAACACGTAGAAGTCGTAGCAAGAATCGACGCGATAACAACAGAAAAGTCGACAACACCAAGATTAAGACCGCCGAAGCTCGCGCAGAAGAAGATCAACGCGACAACGGAAAGCCCCCGCGTACTAAGAAGAAGAGGCGCAGCGGAAAGAAGAGAGGGAACGATGAAACTCCCGAAACATCAACGGAAACGACTAGAAAAACGGGAAAACTTCTCGAGAAGATGGAAGTCTGCACAGCAGCTTCCCAACAAGAAAAAGATGAAGACGCTCTCTCCGAAGAGGAAGAGTACAAGACCGTCACGAAAAAAGGCGGAGTTAAACGGCAACGGGTGGACGCCGTAGCACAAGATCAGGAAATGCCCGCCCGAAAAGAAAGGATCCCGCCACTAATCCTCCACCGACAGGAGGATTACACTAGGACTATGAAGAAGCTAGCCTCGGTCGGGATTACACCAAAGGCAACTAGAAGTTCCAACGACGGGATCAGAGTGATTCTAAGCACCCCTGAAGAATACAGGACGGCAACAACTGCACTGGACACCATCGGAGTTCAGTTCAACGTCTACCTTTTAGAAGAGGCAAAACCGTTAAAGATAGTCATTAAGGGCATCCCGCAAGACGACGAAATGCTAGAAACGGTAAAGAACGATCTCAAATCCATGGTGTTTGACATCCAGAAGGTTAGCCGGATGTTTGCTGGACGCGAACACCGGAAAACCGCCATGGCACTGGTCCACCTCGAGAGAAGCGAAAGGGCCAAAGAGATCTTCAGCATCACGACCATCGGATACTTTAGGGTGCGAGTAGAGTCGCCCCACAAGAAGAACGGGACAGGTCAGTGCACAACTGCCAGCGATACGGGCATACTACCAGCGGATGCCACGCATAGCCCTGATGTATGAAGTGTGCGGGGACGCACCACACCAGGGAATGCAAGAAGACCCGAGAGACGGGAAAGCCAAAGTGCTGAAACCTGAAACCCGGTGCAGTTGCAGCACTTTGGCTCTTCAAGAAGGGGAACGCCCTCAGAACAACAGAAGTTAGAAAACCGGCAAGGATGACCGAAGCAGGGATAATCTGCGCCCAGATGGCAGCGGGCAACAAGAAACAGGCACCTGAAGAATCAGAAGACGTGGATTTCACGCTCATCATGAAGATCATGAAGGCACTCAAAGCAACGAAACAGATCCAAGGATAAACTCACAGATGAAAAGACGCAAACCGTCGCACCATTTAAGCGGCCGGCCCAACCACTGACAGGGAACAACGACACCGAGGTGACCGGAACCATAAAGGCCGAAGCTCATCTCAGGAAACGACAACAGAAGTATAGGTATGTTTAATGTATTTATTTCAGGTACAGGAAATCTACATATATCATCAGAAAAGCCAATAAGACGGAGGTATAGAGGGCTAGAGCCCGTAATACCGAGAACAAATAACGATGACCAATATTCCATGACAGATCCACCCGCTCCTGATGAATCACAACAATGACGAAACCGGTCGGGCGGTGGTCTTGTCATGGCGCTCTCGCCGTTGAGCACAAAGAAAGCTAAGTCATACTGGTGGGCTTATTTTAACAATTTTGTTAATAATCAAATAATGTAGGAACTTAACTGAACATTTTTAAAATATCACTGAATGTTATAATTACTGAAAGAGACCTGAAAACCATGTAAGCCCCTTTTGGTAACAAGTGGCTTTGGTAAAATCATAACAATGTCTTAAATTCCAACAAATGATTTCTCATCAGAATCCGCCCAAATGAAAGAATTAGAAGATGATAAGTTCAACGACCGTACCTTCCTTGTAAATTCTACTAATTCATCATCTTTCTTGTTTACAGATACTATTTCGCCTATATAATGTTTTCGTGATATCTTTCCTGCACAAACCACCAATACCCAATCATTAACCTCTGGCTCTTCTTTGTTCCTTGTTCATGTCTTCCATATACTCATTTAATTCTTCTTCTTCCCTGAACCCTTGCTCAATATCATTGTCAAAATCCTAGTATATTATTTCTTTGTCTAATGATGTGTCTGCCTCAGAAACCTTTTTCTACTTCGATGACTTTGATCTTCTCTTTCTCGCAGACGTTTGAGGACTTCTGGAGTAGTTATTATTTCGGCACCACAAAAAAGTTTTCTCCTGGGTTTCTTATCATCTGCGCATTTGTGTTGTTTAACCATATCTAATATGAGCTCCTCGAACGACTTGCTTTTCGTAGTAGTGCCTGAAACCGAGGGTTCCTGGATTTGGTTATCCACCACATTAGAAGTACCTGGTTCTACATTTTCAGGTGCATTATTTACGTTCTTTTTAACATTCTTCTGAAGCATTTCCCATCGTTTTAACGCCAGCAACTGTATAACTTCTGAACCCCATCTTGTCATTTTTCTGCGCACATGATATTAGACGCTCATCTACATGAGATACGTGCCCGTCGTATATTAAAAGAACAGGTCTAGCATCGCCAATTTATTTTAAGTAACTCTTCTCAAAATAGTTTAAAAAGGTTTGTGTTTCCATCCATCCGTTGATTGTAGCCGCATACGTTGTTACTAGGAAATCTTTGCCTGGTGGAGCAACCCAAACATCTCATATATTTTTCCCCTTAAAGATTGTTAAAGGGGGCACCTTATGTCCAGCTGAATTTCCGGCTATTAGAACCGTTATGTTCTCTCTTTCAGACCTTGTAATTGTTCTTGAAGCGGTGGTACCCTTTCTTCCCACAACTTTCATCTATATCCCCAAAAAGGTGTGGTTTATCTGTCAGATCCAAGTTGTCTAAGGTTTCCCCTAATAATTGAAAATATTTATTTATGATAAATGGGTCCATGCACTTTTGCGGGCGTATTCAATCGACTGGAGTTTTTTAATTGATAAATTATGTCTCTTCATAAACCCCATAAATCAGTCTTCACCAGGAATACCTTATTTAAACGATGTTTTAAGTTTATTCCGTACAACAAATTCACCAACAATCCTTAAGACTTCCGTTCAGCTTAATCCACATCCCCACTTTTCCATCATTCTGATGCCCCCTGCTAATTCAGTTTCCGTCACAGATCATAAAACCGTGCTTCTACCTTGCGTACTGATGTTTTTCTCTAATTCTCCTGATGTGATAATTAAAGGCCATCTTGGGTATGTTGTATTTTTGACTGGCTTTATAGGCAGTAATTCTTCCAGCTTTAACCTCTTCCAGTGCACGTTTTAAGTCATCTTTAGAATACGATTTGGCCCGATCACATTTCCGGATGTAGGTTCTAGTCATTTTAAATGAATATCGTGGACGCAACCGAAGGTTTCTGCAACAAAAACCTACTTTAGGAAGGGAAAATTGAATCTGGGAAAAGTGTGTAGAACTACACAATTGCCCCACAAAAATAGTAGACATTTCTCCGAAAAGAAATTTTAAACGGGCAAGTGTGTAGTAGCATTAAAAAATTTACAAAAAAGTATTTAACATTAAAATATCACATTGGCCCTCTCACTATCTCATCAGTATACTGTCCCCCAAGGCACTCTACCAAGAAGGAACATTTTCAACAGTTTTATAATACACTAGGTAATCGATTTCTTGCAGGAGGCGATTATAACGCAAAAAACACACAGTGGGGCTCCAGGTTGACAACCCCAGAAGGAAGAGAACTTATGAAGGCCATCGAAGGCAATAACTTAAATTGCGTATCCACTGGTCAACCTACTTACTGGCCGACAGGCTCAAATAAGATACCTGACCTCATAGACTTTTGCGTAATAAAAGGCATATCCCTTAATAACATACAAGCAGACTCTTGCCTAGATTTATCTTTAGACCATTCGCCCATCATAATAAAGATGATCATCGATATAATAAAAAGAGCAAAACAACCGTCACTAAATAATATGCGCACTAGCTGGGAGAAATTCAAACGATTGGTGGAATTCAACATAGATCTAAAGATACCTTGAAAAGATAGTAAGGCCATCGAAGAAGCAGTAGAACAGTTCAATTACGTAGTACAGCAAGCAGCCTGGAAATCAACACCGCCAACAACCGATGACAAGGGATAATTGCAAGACCATCCCATAATAATAAAGCAAAAAAATCGCCGAAAAAAGAAAAATCAGAATGCAATGGCAAAACAGAAGAACACCCGAAAATAAAAGACTCCTTAACAAAGCAGCACGACAACTCAAAAAACTAATAAATAATAACAAAAACCAAGAAATACAAGGCTACCTTAAACACCTAACACCGACCGAAGCTAGTGATTACTCGCTGTGGAAGGCTACAATAAAACTAAAACAAAAAAAGGAAATACAACCACCAATCAGAACACCCCAAAACGGATGGGCCAGAAGCAATAAAGAAAAGGCAACAACCTTTGCGGAACACCTAACCAAAGTTTTTCAACCTAACCCGCCAGAACTCGGCCAGGACGATGACAAAGAAATCCAAGAGTATTTGGAATCACCTTACCAGCTTGAATATCCTATTAAGTCCTTCAAAACCAAGGAAATAGAAAAAATCACTAGAACTAACCTAACCCTAAAAAAGCCCCCGGATACGATCTGATCACCGGAAAAATACTAAAAGAACTTCCACAAAAGGGAATCAAAAATATCACGCAAATATTCAACGCAGTACTGCGCACTGCTCACTTCCCAGACCAATGGAAGGTTGCCTTAATGATACTTATCCCAAAACCTGGAAAGCCACTGGAAGAGCCAACATCGTACAGGCCCATTAGCTTATTGCCTGTCCTCTCAAAAGTCTTTGAAAAGCTATTATTAGAAAGATTAAAGCCATTCTTAAACGAAAACAATATCATCCCTGATCACCAGTTTGGATTCAGACACCAACGCACGACAACTTAACAGGTCCACAGAGTTCCGAAGAAGATAAGACAGGATCTGGAAGATCACAAATACTGCTCGGCCGCCATTATTGATGTCACACAGGCTTTTGACAAGGTGTGGCATATTGGGTTATTGTTCAAACTACGAAAACATTTCCTATCAACTATTTCCTTATCCTTCAATCCTATCTGCAAAATCGACACTTCCTAGTTAAACAACAAGATGAACACACAAAACTGTACCCAATTACATCTGGTGTCCCTCAAGGCAGTGTCCAGGGCCCCACCCTGTACCTTATATACACCGCCGACCTTCCTATCACACAAGACGTACTAACGGCAACATTTGCTGACGATACTGCCATACTAGCTTCGCATACAAACCCGCAAGTAGCGTCCCAAACTCTCCAAAATAGCTTGGATGAAATACAACACTGGCTAGCTAAGTGGAGAATTAAAATCAATACAACAAACTCAGTTCACATTACATTTACTACTAGAAAAGAAACGTGTCCACCGGTACACCTAAACAATCGCCAACTACCACAAGTAAATGAAGTTAAATACCTAGGGATGCATCTAGACAGATAGCTAAATTGGCGCACCCACATATTTACTAAAAGAAAACATCTAGATCTAAAATTGACAAAACTATACTGGATAATAGGCAGAAAATCCAAGCTGACACTTGAAAACAAACTGTTAGTATATAAAGCCCTACAAAGCCTATATGGACGTACAGTATTCAATTGTGGGGAGCAGCATCAAACTCAAACATTGAAATAATGGAGCGATTCCAATCAAAAGTGCTACGCGTAATAACCCCCTGGTACGTACCAAATGACGTTATTAGAAGTGATCTCAACATATCCACAGTCAAAGACGAAATAAGACAACTTAGTGTTAAATATAGTGACAGGTTAAGCTCACATCCAAATAGCAATAGATCTTATGAGCGTACCAATTAGTAATAGGAGGCAGAAACGCTTCACTCCAAACGACCTAGTCGATAGGTACTAAGCTTAATGTAATTAGTCTATAAGTTAGTTAAGGATAGTTTTAAGTTACTTACTCCTTGCCAACACAACTAAACAACTGCTTATTATATAAGGGGGGGATTACCAGTGGGTGGTCTCCAGCATGTCAATATTTATAAGAACGCCCACACTTTTGATCATTGTATATAAATGTACAGATTTCAAAATAAACAGGAGTTAAAATAAAAAAAAAAAATCACAATGTGAAAAATAAACTTACCTTCTTTGTATCAAAAAAACCGTTTAAAAATATTTAACAAAACTCCGATGATAGACAATTACACAAAGCATACCAAACTTAAGATCTATTTATAACAATAAGTCAAGAAAGAATGAGTACTCCAAGCTAAATGACAGATAATATGCGGTTGGATTTCTGTAACAATGGTTGCTTCTGGGCCTCTCTCAGTGATTGATAGATGCCGACACCTGTGTATTATGTACGCAGAGTTTACACACTTACCCCACCCAACCTTACACTAGCAGAGTAAGAACCAAACATAATGACAATATCACCTGGAGTGTCATAATTAGATCATTATAGTACATAGAGCGTGGGACCCGTGATTTACATTTTCTTCTTTGAACATATCTCCGAAAATTGTTTGCATTTTCTTTCGTACTACATTGTACATGAAGTAGGTTGTTTTTATAAGCTATTGATATTAACTGCTTTATTAATTTCCTTAATTCAGCAAATTTATTATAATAGAATTGGGTCTTAAAATGTTTATATTTTTTATGGTGTATGATGTGATTATATGATTTTACTATTAGAGACGATTGTCAATCTGCAAGGTCTCAAAATAGATTTAGATAGCACTTAATATGAGGAATATAGGTGCAATTATCCTTGTCACACTGCACACAATTTCTTTTTTATTACTTATCATAGCGTTGGGTATGAAAAATTGGTATTAATAAGATATTACAGTTACCATAAGGAATTGGAAACGTTTTCAGGCTAGAATTCCCATATGGAATAGACAAGTCACTGCTGTGACAATTGTTATCTTTTTTGACAAGCGATAGAGATTGTTGCATCAAGAAAACCTCGAGAAATATGAGAAATGTCGTGCTAGTTGTAGGGTCGTGCTCAAAACGTGTAATAGAGGGCTCAATGTGTTAAACATTGGACATAATGGGAGCTGAAGCATAAATGCGTAAGATGGTAAAGCTAGTTCGTCCGGTCCCTTGTTAACTGAAACATATTGTGTTGTGTGTATTCTGTATAAATAATATTAAAGATAAAGCGTAGATAAAATATTTCTTTATCTACAAACAATGGGGCTAAACAAACAACTTTTAAGAGCTGACACAAAACAATATAATTTTAAAAGTTCGATAAACTTTTAACTTTATCTAGAACGGTTTAAAATAAGTGCTTAAAACAAAATGTGTTTCATACTGCCAAAAAACTTTATTTCAACTCCAGGGAAACATACAAATTAGAAGTATAATTTAAAAGCAAAAGAGAAGTGTTATTATTAACATCTTTAGCGAGCTATATAACAGGAGTAAAATTAAAAACGTGGAGTTACAAGTATAATATTAAAAGTTTGGCAAGGATTTGTAAGAGTAATTAGGCATGACGACTCACGCTTTGCCTGGTAGTAAAGTTAGACTTGGAACTTTCGTATCTGAATAGTGCACCCGAGCTGCAAGAGGCCACCAATTATACAGAATTGTTAATTTATGCAAACAAGTTAACTTGGGATACAAGTTTGCGAATACATTATTAGAATATGAACTTTATAAAGTTATAATACACCAAACGATTAAAATTCAAGCACTTTTCTCATTTAAAGTAGGTATTCACTATAGCGTGTGATTGTTATAAATAAAGTGATCTAAAATACTTAAATTTACCTAAATCCTCCTCGGTCCTGAGAAGCACGTACGTAGACAATATCCGATTTCTGTACACCTAGGTGTTATTGGGGTTTTAAAAATCAATCTTATTTACGTAGTTTTTAAAGTTACATCTAGATAACTCTTAAATAATTTGTGCACATTTGTACACAATAGGACGTTATATTGCATGCGGACAAAAACAAAATATACACCAATGCTGACATAAGAACCATGCAGCAAGAGATTTTAAGAAAAGTTTCGTTGCAAATAATTTAATAAATGCAAAGCTTGAGGAGGAACGGCTACTTTGCCTGGACGTCGTCTTGATTTTTTTGAAGGTGGAACCTCAAGTACGTCATAATTCTCAGGCTAATTTCATTTTGAGTTTAAGTAGTTGGCCCCGTGATTAAACATTCTGCTATTCGTAGTTTAAAGGCAAGAAGAGGCAACTGCTTATTTTTGCCGTTTTAAAGAATGTGCAGTTCTTTTTTAAATTGAATCCAAAAATTTACAATTGTCATGTCTATAAAGTATTGGAACACATGAACTGGCCATTTTTTTGTTCGATGATATCTGCGGTATTCAACAATTAAGCGATTTAAAAGATCAATACCGCCCATGTTGACGTTGTATTGTATAATTAGATCGAGGCGTGGTATTTCCATATATGCCTTATCTGGTTTTGAATAACGTTTGAGAATACAAGTAGCTTTCGGACCATGCTTAATAGATTCAGCTATTAGAGAACGATTATCCATCCATTTATCAATAGTAATCTTTTTGTCTTCTCTGACTTTGAAATCAATGCTACCACGTCCTTCTTTTTTCATTTGTGCATCGGTTTTTAAACAAACTTTTGGATTGGACAAAACTGTTCCGGTACCAGAAATACAGTTTGCAAGAAGTATCCCAAGTAGAACTGTACTAGTAAAAAACCAGTCAAAATGTAGGTTGGTCACAGGTAAACAAGTACCTACTAAACGAAGAATCGCTCGCCCTCCACCTCCTAATTTATATATTCCGTCGATCTCTGGTAGTAGATTCGTCGTTGCTCCCTGGTACACCTTCAAGTCCTAACACTTGTCCGGAAGCACCTAACAAAATGCAAATTTTGTGTAACGGATTTTCGGCGGTGGCAAGTGAAGCTTGCCTTCAACGAAGTCCAACACAAAAATTAAGACTCGTTTGGGAAAAAAATTAATTTTATTCAAATAAAATTATAAGTTACGGTATTTGTTATTATATAATACTTCTGGACGGTTACGGACAGCAGTCGTTCGCTCAAGGTGTTAGAAAACGGATTCAGGCGCCACCCAAAGATAAGCTATCGTTCAGGAGGTCTTTGGTTCACTTCTGAACGTCTACAGCTTCCCAAACGGCTGCATCGGGTTTCCCAGTGGAGGATAAAATTCAGGGTCTAATCCTGATTATAGAAGATGGATGAAAATAAATGATTCTTAGTAAATATGAACTTGTTTATTTAAATTTCACTGATAACGGTTTAATCAAAACGGTGCTCGGTAGCAAAATAATTTCCTTGCTACTTGTCAAAGTAAATTTAACTAAATTTTGATACTCGTTTACAGAGCAAGTGTTTATCAAGTTGAATTCTATTAATTAATCTTTACTACCTATTTTTTACCTCATATCAATTCACAATGGCAGCTTCGTCTATACTTGATAGAGTGAGAACGAAAGGTAATCATTTTGGCAAAAGCACTTACCTATATAGAGTACATTTAAAAGTGGAGAACGGCTAGAAATTCCATCATTTTAACGATCAGGCGACAGCGTAACAATTTGTTTTAATTGATATTAAATCAACCACTGAATTAACATTTCTTTCTTCGTACTAAAATTATTATTTGTCAAATAACAGAACGATTGATGTAAAATTCGGCCGTTTCCATTAACAAAAAGTACTTATTCTATCTAATGGTTTAATTAGTAATTAATAACACTTATATCAATTCGAAATCACGCAATTTCAGAAGCTGGTTACTGTTTGACACATCTGTCGGTGTTTGCGTTATTTAAATACACAAAATTTTATACAATAGTAAAAAGATTAGATACATTCTTTTCCTTGTAGTGCAATTCATAGAAAGTATTTCAGATTTAACTTACATTATTTATTTCGAAACTGTTATTTAACAATGCAATTTTCACTAAATAAATTAACTAATTTGTAAGGACGGTGTTAATTATTAGTTTTATATATTAATTTAAAACTCTCTTAATTAGATTGATCGGATTTTAAAGTCTATTTGAATGATTTGATTTCTTATCATTCTCTAATATTAATATAAAAGGTTTTAAATATAATTTCCATTTAACATGTGCATTTGAATATAAACTGAATTACTACTTATCAAGTTTTAATTTCTGAATAACAAAAAGAAAACTTGCATTTACATTGACGGTGTAATTATTTATAGTACTTGATAAGTTTTAATTTTGAAACAAAAAAAATCTCTATTTACAATTAACGCCTCTCTCTTAATTTTACTCTTATCAGTATTCTACGGTGTGTAATTAATTAATTTACGGACTTAATTATTGTTTGTTACTAGTGAAGTAAAAAAAAACTAATCTTCACATTTGATAACTGTAGAGTTAGGTTTTCTGGGAACATATTGACGAAATCCAACACTTCCTGCAAAAGGTATCATTTGCTCATCAATGCAAAATTCTTCGCATGGTAATTCTAAAACTGCCTTTCTAAATTGATTAAGAAAAGGTCGAACTTTCTACAGACCATCTTCTTTACGCTGTTCCTCAGTTACGTCAAGGTTACTTACCACATGAAGGTGACTTCTTAGTACAAAGAACCTATCCCTTGTCATGAGATCATCAAAAAGATAAACTGTAAACCACGTATTCCAGTACATATTAATGCGGGGATATTCCAAAGCGCTCATTGCTGAGGTTATTCTGATGGATTGTTTTATTTCATGCAATTCTGATTTTAATAAACGACCTTTTTGATGGAAATAATTAAGGTTGGTTTTAGTGGCGAGAGGTAGAAAGAAATCATTGTCACAGCATTTAAAAAAATAGTCGATAGGGACCCAGTTGCGTCGTTCATCTCTATCGAAAGCGGCTGTTTGATAGTCCGAAAAGCCTGATATAAGTGTTCATTTACTTTGGTGTTTTTTTTCCTGTAATGGTTTTGTTCTTTTATATGGAATTCTTATTTGTGTTGCTGCTTTTTGGTGCCTCTTTATCTGGAGATTCTCGAGCTTCTATAATGTGTTCTGAATCAGACATAGTAATTGTGTTATCAGCAAGTATTCTCATTTCTTCTTTTCCATTCCCGATTTATTCAGTTTCATCATTCTCAGTCTCAAGAAAGTTGTGCTCATGCCTTGCTTCTTCAAGACCGCTTTCACCTTCATCACTGCTATCTAAGTCTGATAAATTTGGGGTATAATGTGTGTCTACTATGAAATCATCATCTTCTAAGTCGATATCACTTTCGGCTAATGCCTTTAAAAGTTCATCTGTAACTGCTTTCCTGTATTCTGAAATAAATTAAAATAACTCAATTATTTTTGATTAATTTAGGTCATGCCAAAATAAGTAGTAGAGAAGGGAAGGAAACGATTGCGCATAAAATATCTTTAGCTTCCTAATGTAGTAATTCCTAATGTACACATATGTGCACAAATCTTTCTACAATTTTCCCTGGTTTTATTCTTGAACAATTAGTTCAAGATTTAAATGAACTTTCACCCATTTTTAAACATGTTAAACAAAATTTACATGCAGCTTACGAAAGAAATTCAAAATCTTACAATTTGCGACGTCGTCCATTAAAATTAAACGTTGGCGATTTAGTTTAGAAAAAGAATTTTACTTTATCTGATGCGACTAGAAATTATAGTCAAAAGTTAGCTCCTAAATTTATTGAAGCAAAAGTTATTGAGGTGTTAGCTCCAACTACGCACCGATTGGCCACCTATTGATAATAAAACATTAGGTGTTTTTCATGTTAAAGAGTTAAAACGCCATTAATTCTTAATTATTTTTCTATTCCCAGTATTTTTGAGACTCTTACATTCTGGTTTTCTTATTTATATTTTAATTATTTTGATGATGTTTCAAAGTAATTTGACTTTATTCTTATTTCGCGCATTATTTCATTTTATATTTTTGAGCTTTGCAAACCACTTATTTTATTTTTGCTACATTTGTTTAGCACGATTGTTGATATTTAGATCACATTGTGCTATTGTTTTGCCGATTTTTGGGACATTAGTTCTCAGGTAGATTATTTTCTTTTATAGGATTTACAATTTGCTATTGTTGCAATAGGAAAATTTAAGATTACTATTTTGAGTTTACCTCTCATCGTTATTTAACGTGAAATTTTCAAACCCTTAACCGTTGATAAGAAAACTATTAATGCATTTTACTTTTTATTTGATTTAGTTATTCTGGTTTCCCTGAAATTGTTTCGAAATTCTAGCTTTTGACGATTCCTGATTTGTCTAGTGTATTATTCTTGGACGGTGCTTGAGGACTTCGGTTCGCCTCGTGTCAACCTCGATTAGTTTACTTCCCGATTGTGACTTCCTGATTATGACGTTTTGTTAGTTTTAGGGGGGTTATGTTGTATTCGTAAGAGTGCTTCATCCTTTCCTTTGCTGCATCACCTAGATTTCGACTTATTTACAAAACGTGCGTGTTAGTTAGGGGTAGGTTTAGTCTTGGACGATGACTGTGGAACAACATGAAACCTGAATCTCGTGAAGGGTAGAGTGGCCTATCTTGTTCTCCACGACGGAGCATCCTGCCATGGAAATAGTCGTATCTTAGATTTACCGATTTGGACTTACCGAACATGACTGTGGTAGTGTTTGTATAATGTTTTATTTAGCATTTTGATCTTTCCCTTTTATTTTATTTAGATTTTAGGTATTACTGTTTATATTTTGCTTGAATTCTAATTAGCTTAACATTTTTTATTTCCTTAGATTTTAATAAATTTATTTATTAGCTTAGTGTTTGGAATCTCCGCTCTAGTGATCTCCGAGTCCAAATTTTAGGAGGGGGTGTGTAACAACCCATTTTGAGTTGTATTAAAATATACCGTAATTTATGTTCTTCGTTCATTTAGTTGTAAATATAAGAAACAAATTTTAATTATTAAGGAATTATAGGAATGTGGTAGGCAACTTAATTTGCATTTTGGTGTAACTTAAGTGCATATCTTCTTAAAGGTTTATACTCCCACTTCTTTAAATTATTTTTTTTCTGTTCATATTTTCGCGCAACGCGTCATTACCGGATATTCTAAGCGTCCATTTTTTCATTTCTTGATGAATGTTGCATTGTTTAGGAAGCCATTTTTGGGTTTTCACCTAAATTTTGTGAAAAGTGCCATTGATTTAATGATAAGATAATTTAACTGGTACTATAATAAAATCTAAAACATTTGCTTTTTGCAGGCACTTTTATTTCATTTTTTTGCACATTTAATTCTATTTTAATTACCTTTTAATTCTACTTTTACGTACGCTTTCATTTTGTGATTGCAATTTTGCACTCCATGCAGATCTAAATTTTAATCACAATTTTTTATTTGAACTTTCGGAAGAATGCAATAAACATTGGATTGTTCAAATTTCTTGAATAAAAATTTATAAGAAGTAAAATTCCATTTTGGTGGTTTACAACGTAAAGCATTGTTATTTCGAGATATTGCGCAATATTGGTGCAAAGATGACATCACCCTTGGTTTACATTTCCGTAATCGTTTAGATACCAGAGGTTATTAAAAAGTTTGTGTACAAAAATTTTTCGAACAGGTATTTATAAGTTTACTGATTTCTTAGTTAAAGGCTATTTTTAAGATATATTTTACATAACCCTAAATTTATCTCTTAATAAACATAGTTTGTATATTTTTTACATTTTGGTAAAATTTTTATTGTAAACCTCGGTTTAGTTATTCCGAGCATAATTAAAAAATAACTTGGCGTCCGAGATCATTTTTATTAGTGTTACATTGTTGTTTCTATTTTGATGTTTGAATATGTTGAAATATCTAAGCATAAATTGTGGTAATTAAGCAAAACAAAAGCATGAACCGGCCTATTTAAACTACCGACTGGGACAAAGGCATTATTTTTGGTAAAAGGGTTGTATCTCGAGTTAGTTTAACGATTTGTTATGAAAACATATATACCCATTATATTATTATTTATTTATTAAATTTTACACTATTTACAACACATCATTATAATTCAAGTAAAAAATAAGAACACCAATTATTACAATTACGTTTTGTCTAACTATTTACACACTTACAAAGTTTAAAACAATAGGAATTAAGAAAAATGTTCTACTTACTCTGTTTGCACGCCCGTTGCAGTTTACCACCTGCACTTGCTGACGCTATGATTAAGTCTGGCAATACTATCCGCTTGGTAGAGTTCAAGTTCTCTTTGTTACCGTTTGTATTACTAGATGGCAACAGTGTGTTTATAAAACGAAATTATAATAGCGAGAGGTCGTTTACAAATCACATTTAGAATATTGTACACATACGTTATCACAAGCACTGACGAAGATATAAAGCTAAATGGTGAATATATAAAAAAAAACGTGATGCCGATTTAGAGCGATTTTTTTTGATCTGATAAATCTTATTAAATTTAACCCTATACCACAGCTTAAGAAACAATACAGCTTGGACACTCGACGTTCAGACGCACGTTCGAATTTTGCCGATTTGTTTTCGCGTTGCTGTTTGTGTGGACCGTATTGAAAAAGTTTTGATTGTAACTTAATACTACTTGTTTTATACGTTTTTCATTGATTTTTGACAATTTGTATCAGCTCTACGCGGTGTTAAAAATTTGTTTCCAAAAACATAAGGATCAGATATATGTTACTTTTTAATAAAGTACTCCAATTTATTCATTTATAATTTCCATCTAATCAAAATTAACATTCCATTGCATTAGTCTTCTAAGTAATAAAATTGATACGTGAATTTAGTATACGTTGTCGACATGAATGCTAAATTTTCTAGAAAAAAGTTAGCGTTTGGTTTTTTACATACAATTTACGCACCTATGAAGTATATATTAAAATATAAAAATATCCATAAAATGGCGCATACGATATGGTAATAGAATAATAATTCCTCAACAAATTCCACAACAAACTTGTAATATTTTAGTTTGTTAAGTTTAAAGATCCATTTTTAATGTATTTTTATCGCTATATATATTATAAATTATAGTTCATTCTACAGAAAGCGGAATATTGGTTTTTCATATTATTTATCGTTTAAAAACAATCAAAATCACTCGCTAATGACACGTGAAGAATAATTTTAATACGGCCCTGGCCCAGTTGACGCACAATCCATCTTTCCCCTGTTGCAATAGGCCCACGGTGCGGTACGCCAATTGCTTGCTTTAAATATTTTTTTCAAAATTCAGTCTTTTTTACGGTTGTTCCCGATCTTATACATTGCGTTTGTTGCAGGGCCATTATGGATAGAAAATTGTCTGAGCGTGAATTAGAGGAAATTTCGGCGCATGTTTGGGAGAGTGATGACAACTTGCACATTAGCGAGTCCGAAGAAGAGTTTAAGGATAAAAGTAATTTAAATTTGGAGAATATTGATATCGAAACCTTACCGGTAGAGTTCAAATGTCGAACTCGAGGTATCAACCGGTGCTCTAAGTAAAAGTGTAGTCTGAAGAAATAGAATTTATCTATTAATAAAATGATCACGACTTTTAGGGTAAATTCCAATCTTCCC
This sequence comes from Vesta saturnalis, assembly GCA_036346205.1. Taxonomy (NCBI): domain Eukaryota; kingdom Metazoa; phylum Arthropoda; class Insecta; order Coleoptera; family Lampyridae; genus Vesta; species Vesta saturnalis. The sequence continues at coordinate 3,191,635 of JARFJB010001195.1, read as the reverse complement.
AATGTCGTACTTGATTTGTCAACACTCTATGCTCCTTTCAAGTAGTTTTTTGAGAACAAATTGATTGAAAAAATTGTGACTGAATCCAATAGATATATTCGATTCAAAAAGATCCAAGCAAACCTTCTGGACTAACTTCGGTTGATATAAACTATGACCTACGTATTTGCATCTATATGCCTCTAGTTTATGTTCCTAATTGTCGTAGCTATTAGTCCAATTCACTAGGGTATCCCCAAATCAAAAACGTAATGAGTGAAAAGAAATTCGAGTTTACCAGACCATGTTTACATTTTAATGACAATAAGAATTTGGATTAAGATGACGATGACTGAGATTGTCTGCATAAATTACGGACTATCGTCGAGAATTTGAATAGCAAATTTCAAAGCATACCAGTAGATGAACAGATGCGTGTCTAAAAAAAGACATTATATGACACATGACATGCCTGCTAACCCTCACAGTGGGACTACAAACTTTTCGTTTTTGTGGTGTGAGTGGATATTCTTATAACTTTGAAATTTTCACTGGTACAGAAAACGACAAAAGACATCGACAATTGAATGAACCAGACCTAGGATCAAATGCCAATGCAGTCGTTAGATTGTCTAGAATCATCCCGGAAGTCCAAAATTATAAAGTTCACTTTTACAATTACTACGAATCTTTGCCTTTAGAGCATTGCATCAGAAGATGCAGCCAAAAAATGGACCGCGGATCAACAGTTGAATATAAGTGTGATTTTCAAGGTGTAGAAATGTCGGTAGTTGCCTAGAAAGACAACAATACTGTTTATTTGCTATCAACGTATACCGGCCAAATACCAAAGGGTACCGTAAAAAGGTTTGATCGTCAAAAAAGCAAAAAATAAACATTGATTGTCATAAAGTTGTGGAAGAATACAATCATCATATTGGAGGGGTTGATGTGATGTATAGCCTCATTGATCGTTGCAAAATTAAAGTCAAGTAGAAAAAGTGGTATATGCGGTTGTTTTGTCATCTGCTTGAAATGACACTTGACTTCATGGCTTTCTTGCCCGCGAAGCCTCATTGAAAAGGGAGTTAAAAAGTATATGAAACTTGCCGACTTTAGGCCTGCAGTTGTATGTTGCCTTTGTAATATAGGCAGTAACCGTTTAGCAAAGATCTGGAAAAAGAAAAATAAAAGATCAGCCACAACCTCTTATATTCCTCCACAAGACGTAAGGTTTGATGGTCAATCACATGAGCATTGTACAAAGATAAGAAACAAAAACATAAATTAGCCAGCTGCAGTGCTGGGCAATTCCTCGTTGAAAAATAATTAGCACTCACAGTTACATTTACTTTTCTGTAATTGTAATTGTACTTAATTATTTTGGAATTGTAATTAGACCCAAAAAATGTTAAAGGAATTGCACTTAGACACATTACAAAAATATGTTTTCAAGTACAATTACTTTATATAACCACAACTACTTTTTGTAATTACAATTACTTTTTCAAGTACAATTACTTTCATAATTACTTTTTTAAATACAATTACTTTTTGTCAATAAAATTACATTTAAACATCTGCATCAACATCTGCTAATAATTTCAAACAGTGAAAATTCCTGTTTAAACTGCAATCGTTCATCTCGACGCGATATGCGTTTCGGGTCAGCCAGGTGCATCTCACATCTCATTTTATTTGCAACCGTCGGAGTGGATGTAATAGATATTAGATATCTACCAAGTAATTGCTTTTATTTATTCGACTATGAAATGTGTGAATATCCAGGTAAGTACCTCTTCCTTATTGTTATTGTTTACTAGAAAGTAGTGTACAGTTTCTAAAAATTAATCTTTAAAACAGTTTAAATTGAATTAAATGATAATTGGTATGATTTTTGTTGATCTTTGGCAGTGAGATATATGTACAGGGTAAGCCACGAGGAACTCTGCAGGAGACATACAGAGCCGGGAATTTCTTTTAAAGTCATCAGTTCCGACAAAAATAAAATATACACACAGTGTTAAATATGTCTACCTGCTAATAAAATAATTAAAGGTTCACGAGGTACAACAAAAAAATTTCTAAAACATTTACAAAGGAAACACAGCTCATAAATTGATTCATATTTAAAAGAAAGGGTTGAAAAACGCGTTGTAAAAAAAATAAACATGTTAGAACCAACAAGAACAAACAAGTAAAAAGGTGAAAACGTCGTCAAAATTTACGCAAAGAGAATTCGACAAAAGGATAATTAGTTTTATAATAAATATTATTAGTCCGATATCAATAATTGAAAACTCAAGTTTTGTAAATTTGTTTTCACGATCAGCTTTTTGTGTGATGTCTCGAAAAACAGCTATTAAAAAATTGGATGAATTATACAGGGTGGATACTCTAAGTGGAATAAATTCTGTAACTCAAAGAGGTAAAGTCTGGCAGAAAAATAATGCTAGGCATTCTTTATAATTGTTTCCAGCCATCAATCTGGGGGTTACAGTTTCTCCATATATCTACCCCCGGGGGTGAAGCCATGCCTAACTTTTTTTTTCAAATGTAAGGCTAGGTCAAGTGATACACCGTGTGAAAGCTTGTATTAAGAGGAATACAACGCAGTATTTATTTTCCCAAAATTTAAGCACTATTTTGTTGAACAAAAAAATCAAAATCAAAAATAGTAAACAAATAAACGCACTCTCTTAGCAAAGGAAGTTTCATTTGAGAACTTTCTGAAACTAAACTACGATTTAACGACTTCTCTGTAAAAAAATCTTTTCTTATGGGGTACACTCATAACTTTAAAGATGTTCAAAATGGTATCCATTTGGTTTCTTTACAAAGACCCAATCGGTGATAAAAACCATTTCTCACGTTTTGAAACATGTATTGTGGAATATTTCTGATTTCTGCAGTAATTCTGTCCCTCAGATCCTGAAGGTCGGTCGGTAATGTAGCATAAACCTTACTCTTCAAATATCCCCATAGACAAAAGTCAAGGGGATTAAGATCCGGGGATCGTGGTGGCCATTCAAGTTCACCTCTTCGACCAATCCATCTATTTGGAAAAATTTGATTTAAATAGTTCCGTACTGGCAATGCATAGTGCGGTGGAGCGCCGTCTTGCTGAAACCAAATTCTCTCGTCCAAGTCATTTCGATTGTTATTTGGAAATAGACCCCTTAAATTTGGGAGCATGTCATCCGTGAGCATAGAAAGATATAACTGCCCACCAAGATTACCATTCAGAAAAAATGGCCCTACCACTCAATATCCAATAATCAGCCCATACGTTTAATTTTTGTGAATATTGCGGGGGTTGTGGTCAGACCAATAACGACAATTGTGATGATTCACTTCACCATGCAAAGAGAAATTACATTCATCCGAAAAGAGAATCCATTCCAACTGTATGTGACCACGGTCAATGAAGTCCATCATTTGTTAACAAAACTCAATTCGTCGGTCTGGATCTTCATCAGTCAATTCTTGTAGCATTTTCATCTTGTAAGGGTGCATCTTTGCAGTTTTAAAACCTTTAAAATAGTTCTATGGCTGACTTCATTATCGCTCGCTAATTGCCGTGCCTAAATTATAGTGTTTTCTTAAATAGCCAACAAAAGTTCAGATTTGTATTTTCGTTAACTACCTCTCTTCTTTGTCTTGGCAGATTCCTGACACGACCCAATTCTCTATAACGCCTTTCTATTTTGCTAATTGTGCCTTGAGAAAGCCGCGGTAAATCGGGATGATTTGCTTGAAATAATTCAGCTACTTCAGCTGAGTGCGACTTCGGTCACCATATCCGATCATCATTAATATCTGATTTCGAAGGGCTTCCGTTAAATAATTTACTACGATGTGAAGATGTGAAAACTACGCTAGAGGAATTATTTACTTAAATAAACGAGCAAAGAAACATACAAGGAACAGACAATATTGCAATTTACTAATGTGAACGCTGCAGGTAACTAAAAGACTAAAACACAGAAGATTAAGAGCGTTTTTCATCTACGATAAGACCTGGCTTGCGGAGATAATAAATGCACGTTATCATTACGGCACATTTTTATCCACCGACCATTCAAGCATTGTCGAAATTAAAAGCATTTAGTGAGTGTAAGAAACACAGATTATTTCCTTCAACGATAAGACCAAGCTTATTGCGATAATAAATGCATTTTATCACTAGGGTACATTTTATCTACCGACATTTCAATCATTTGCGAAATTAAATACCATTGAGCCAGAGAAAGTTGTTCATTTAGTTTTTTTCACTTTATTTTTCAAATGCCCTAGAAAATAAATACTGCGTTGTATTCCTCTTAATACAAGCTTTCACACGGTGTACCACTTGACCTACCCTTATATTTGAAAAAAAAGTTAGGGGTCGCTTCGCCCCTGGGGGTGGATATATGGAGAAACTGTAACCCCCAGATTGAGGGCTACAAACAATTATAAAGCATGCCTATCATGATTTTTCTCGCGGACTTCACCCCTTTGAGTTACAAAATTTATTCCACTTAGAGTATCCACCCTGTATATTAACCACATCCATGAAATAAAAACCCTAATTTTTTGTTTGTACGACGGCCGATATTTGGTCGTCTAAAAAAAGAAGTTTCCTGGGAATGACCTGCCACTGGATTAATCCGTAGCAATATCATGTGAAAGATTTTTCGGCACACATAACTATGAAATTATTGCTTATAGTCTATTCACAGACATTTTAATTTAAATGAAGAGAAACTCGTTGCCACAATTACAGATAACGGATCAAACTTTATAAAAGCATTTCAAGCTTTTGGTCTATGCTTTGAAGGCGAAATGCAAAATATTCAAAATATAGAGAATGAAGACAATACAGAATATACTATACAATTTGCTTCATTAAGAGGTATCTTGAATAACAAGTGATATCGCTAACCACATTATTAATTTAATAGCCACGACCGACGTTAATAATACTATTCAAAACAACGTTAAGTTAGAACTCAACATATGCACGCCATAACAAAATTCAAAGATTTGTGAAAGAAAAGTTATCGGTCAAAGACCTCCGAAGTCATTTTATCTTGTGTGGGCCATATGGGTTCTACGGGTTTACCCAGATGGAACTCTTTGTACGATAGCATTAAGCAAATAATGCTAGTGAAAGAAAAATTGCCTCCCTTTTGCTCGAAATTGCAAGTAATCAACTTCTCAGAAAGTGAATTAATGTATCTTTAGGAATATTGTGACATTACAAAGTTATTAGCTAAAACCTTGGATACGCTCTAATCTGAAGATGTTTATTATGGTATTCTTAAATCCAGCATAATTTCTTTAAAAAATAAATTAACAAAATTATCCTCAACAAACTTTAAATATGGCGATGACCTTTTACTTGACAGTATCATCAAAGCTGTTGACAAAGGGTTTTATTTTAACTTTAGTTGATACCCACGCTGTACTAAGGGCTGTTACCCACCCTAAATTTAAATTTAGATAGTTCCCGGTAGGTAGAAGAAACATCAACACTATCAAAAGTCAACATTGAACAATTGTTGATTTCTGAATGAGAAACCGTTTCATTATCAGATTCATGTACTTTAATAGCACAACGCGGGTTACAAGAGGCTAATAGCAGTAGCAACGATTTCTTCGATTTTAACAAAGGAACAGAAACCTTAACAACAAAAAGTAATACAAATATTCAGTTAGAAGTATTACAATATTTAAATGATATATTCGAAAAAGTGTACAGATTTTAGATAATTACCCACTCATAAACAGTGTTTTTAAAGTTTAATACTTTACTAACATCATCCGCACCGGTGGAGCACTTTTTTCGCTACGATAGTGAATACCCCACGGAGACATGCACTGTCAGATTCGAATTTTGAAAAATTAGTAGTGATGAAAGCTAACCAAGTTTGCCAATAAGTTTTTTTGTTTGGTTAACTATATTTATTATTTTTATTATTGGGTAATTTTTTGTTTGTTTTACTTAATAAGAATTATAGGTATGTTCGTTTTTTTTTAATAAGGCTATATTGATAATGTTTGAAAACTTTATTTATACGGCTAACTATATTTGTTACTTGTATTATTACCTAATTTTTATTTTATTTGGCTTAACAAGAATGATAGTTAGTTTGTTTTCTGTTACTAAGGCTATGCTGATAATGTTTGGAAACTTTATTTACACGACTATATTTGTTATTTTTATTATTACTTAATTTTTATTTTGTTTTACTCAATTAGAATTACAGGTATGTTTGTTTTCTTTTACTAAGGCTATGTTGATGATATTTGAAAACTATTTATACGGCTAACTATATTTCTTATTTTTATTATTACCTAATCTTTATTTTGTTTTGCTTAGGCTTTGTTTATAATGTTTGGAAACTTTATTTATACGACTCTATATTTATTATTGCTATTATTACTTAATTTTTATTTTGTTTTACATAATCAGGATTATATGCTTATTGTACATAATGGTATTTGTAAAAGTAATAAAAGTAATTGCTAATTAAATTCCACCTGTGTTTGTACTTGAACGATATAATTACTTTTCAAATTACAGTACCTTGTAATTGGAGTTAAGTACTTTTTTCAAAAGTTCACGTAATTGTAATTAAGTGCTAATTAAAAGTAATTACCAAGTACTGCCCAGCCAGTTTACTTCTTTTTCGCATATACAATGTTCCAAATGTGGACTAAGCCTGAATTTTTTGATTATTTTTGGTGACATATGAAGCACTTATTTCAACTATAAATAACGATTTTATTAAATTATAAAAAATCGGGCATTACAGGGTTAAAATTCAAGGTTAGATGTTTGGTTTAAAGTTGAAAACGTAATAATTATTTGTGATTTAATGCAAATATGTAAGTTCTATTAATTAAATATCTTCAAAAAATTGTATCGGCCGATTCTAAAAGCATGCCAACATTCATATTACAATCAATCCAATCAAAAATTTCTATAGTCTAAATATTTAGGTCCTAGATACTTATGTAAAATTTTAATATAATTTGTTAAGTATTTGGGTAATTGTACACCAAAGAAAATCAAATCGATTCTCTTACTTTTTGTCCCGCAACTCCACCATCACCAAAAGTAAGTGAAGTCTAGACATTTGTGTCAAATCTAAATGCAATCGATATTCAACTTTCGAGTTATTGCTCCCGAAGTCCAAACTTGCACCGTACTCTTCAGCTACTACTGCTACTAATTTTGCGCAGTGAAACATTTTGTTTGCTCACGTTTTTTGTTTCTTTTTTACAATTAATTTGGATGCAGAATTATTTGAGTACTATTGCTGTCGACTCAAAAAAATACAATATTCATAAAATTAGTAAACAATATTTATGTATAACCATGTATCTTTAACAAAGGGTGTTGAAAATAAATTGTAAATACGTTAAAGTATTTTTTCTACTCCTATATACGTAACACACTTATAACGAAACTCTCTACTATATGTGTAAATTCTCCATTACGTAATACGGTTACGTAACATATATATATATATATATATATATATATATATATATATATATATATATAACATAACAGTTAAAGTAAAATAAAAAATTATTAATTTGGTAACCCTGAAATAAGTTTAGTTTCACTTAGTTAACCTCATTGTATTGTTTTGTAGTCAAAACATTATTACATACTACAATTGCATTGAGATGATTATTTTATAAAATGAATACACTTGTTAATGTGGTTTTAAAGTAAAGATCACATATATACTCTATTGGTCGCAGTAACAGCACTTAATTGGTAGTTCAAGCAGATTTGTTCTATTAGTGAAGCATCCGCCCCAATTTTTAGGTGTTCTAAAATGTGAATTTAGGTAAACGTGTATTGATATTGTTATTTAAAGATACTTTTAAACACCATATAAAAACATATTGTCACTCTCCACTAAACTATAATTTTTATTTTAGAAACGTGAAGCACATAAGGAAATAACATCGGAAATGCCGCTTAAAGAGGGGGAGAGGGAAAGAGGGAGGGACTATCAGACGTCAAAACATTTTGAGTTAAGTAAGGTACACAAGAATATGAAACATTACCATCACTATACACTGATTATGTGTAACAGACAACAAACAAAACTATTAAATGCGTAGTCAAGTTGTATTAATGATACTATGGGACGTATTTAAAAAATTTGGCAATCTGCACTAATGAGGAGTTGGACTTCACCTTAACTTTACATTAGAGGCATGAAGTCGCCTGTCACGCACACAAACACAATCACAAACTCAAACACCAACACCAACACGACCACGACCAAGAACACGAACACGAACACGACCACGAACACGAAAACGACCACGAACACGAAAACGAACACGAATACGAACACGAACACGAACACAAACACGATCACGAACATGAACACGACGACGAACGCGAACACGAACACGATCTCCAACACGAGCACGAACACGGCCACGAACACGAACACGAGCACGAACACGAGCACGAACACGATCACGAATACGAACACAAACACAAACGCGAACACGAACACGGACTCGGATACGGGCACGTACACGGACACGAACACGAATACGAACACGAGAACACACACGAACGCGAACGCGATAGCGATCGCAAACACGGACACGAACACGGGCACGAACACGAACACGAATACGATTACGAACACGACCACACAAACTCGAAAGCAAGCACCAGCGCGAACGCGATCCCGACCACGAACGCAAACACGATCACGAAATCGGGTATGAATACGAACACGAACAAGAATTCGAACACGGACACGGATACGGATACGGACACGGACTCGGGCACGTACATGGACACGCACACGAGCACGGACACGGCAGGGACACGTACACGGTAACGGACACGGAAACAGAGACAGACAAGGAACCGGACACAGATACGGACACGAACACGCACACGGACACGGACACACACATGGACACGCACAGAGGCACGGGCGCTGAAACAGAAACGGCCACGGACACGAACACGGGTACGGACACGGACACGGACACGGATACGGACACGGATATGGACACGGATACAGACACGGATACTGACACGGATACGGACACGGATACGCACACTGGTACGTACACGGGTACGGACACAGAAACAGAGACTGACAAGGACCCGGACACGGACACGGACTCAGACACGCACACGGACACGGACACGCACACAGGCACGGTCAGGGACACAGAAACGGACACGGGCACGGACACGGACACGAACACGGACAAGGCCACGGACACGGACACCGGCACCGACACTGACACCGACACAAAAACTGTCATGAATACGAACACGGACACAGATACGCTCACGGATACGGACACGGGAACGGACACGGATACAGACGCGGATACGGACACAGACACGGATACGCATACGGACATGGACACGGATACGGACACGGATACGAACACTGATACAGACACGTATACGGACACGGATACGGACACGGGTACGGATATTGATACGGATACGGACACGGATACAGACACGGATACGGACACGGGTACGGATACTGATACGGATACGGACACGGATACGACACCAGGTAGGACACAAATACGGACACGATACGGACACGGATACGGACACGGATATGGACAAGGATACGAACACAGATACGGGCACGGATACGGACACGGATACGGACACGGACACGGATACGGACACGGATAAGGACAGATACGGACACGGATACGGACACGGATACGGACACGGATACGGACACGATACAGACACGGATACGGACACGGGTACGGATACTGATACGGATACGGACACGGATACGGACACGGATACGGACACCGATACGGACACAAATACGGACACGGATACGGACACGGATACGGACACGGATACGGACAAGGATATGGACAAGGATATGGACACAGATACGGGCACGGATACGGACACGGACACGGATACGGACACGGATACGGACAAGGACACGGATACGGACACGGATACGGACACGGATACGGTCATGGATACGGACACGTATACGGACACGGATACGGACACAGATACGGACACGGACACGAATACAGACACGGATACAGGTACGGATACGGATACGGACACGGACACGAACACGGATACGTACACGGATACGGATACGGACACGAATACGGACACGAGAACACACGAACGCGAACGCGATAGCGATCGCAAACAAGGACACGGATATGAACACTTACACGGTCACGGGCACGAACACGAATACGAATACGAACACGAACACACACACTCGAAAGCAAGCACCAGCGCGAACGAGATCCTGACCACGAACGCAAACACGATCACGAAATCGGGTATGAATACGAACACGAACAAGAATTCGAATACGGATACGGACACGTACTCGGGCACGGACATGGACACGCACACGAGCAGGGACACGTACACGGTCACGGACACGGAAACAGAGACTGACAAGGAACCGGACACAGATACGGACACAAATACGGACACGCATACGAACACGGATACGGACACGGATATGGACAAGGATACGGACACGGGTACGGATATTGATACGGATACGGACACGGATACAGACACGGATACGGACACGGGTACGGATACTGATACGGATACGGACACGGATACGGACACAGATACGGACACAAATACGGACACGCATACGAACACGGATACGGACACGGATATGGACAAGGATACGAACACAGATACGGGCACGGATACGGACACGGATACGGACACGGACACGGACACGGATACGGACACAGATACGGACACGGATACGGACACGGATACGGACACGGATACGGACACAGATACGGACACGGATACGGACACGGGTACGGATACTGATACGAATACGGACACGGATACGGACACCGATACGGACACAAATACGGACACGGATACGGACACGGATATGGACAAGGATATGGACAAGGATATGGACAAGGATAAGGACACAGATACGGCACGGATATGGACACGGATACGGACACAGACACGATACGGACACGGATACGGACACGGATACGGACACGGATACGGACACGGATACGGTCACGGATACGGACACGTATACCGACACGGATACGGACACAGATACGGACACGGACACGAATACAGACACGGATACAGGTACGGATACGGATACGGACACTGACACGAACACGGATACGTACACGGACACGGATACGGACACGAAAACACACACAAACGCGAACGCGATAGCGATCGCAAACAAGGACACGGATATGAACACTTACACGGTCACGGGCACGAACACGAACACGAATACGAATACGAACACGAACACACACACTCGAAAGCAAGCACCAGCGCGAACGCGATCCTGACCACGAACGCAAACACGATCACGAAATCGGGTATGAATACGAACACGAACAAGAATTCGAATACGGACCCGGATACGGATACGGACACGTACTCGGGCACGGACATGGACACCCACACGAGCACGGACACGGGCAGGGACACGTACACGGTCACGGACACGGAAACAGAGACTGACAAGGAACCGGACACAGATACGGACGCAAACACGCACACGGACACGGACACACACATGGACACGCACAGAGGCACGGGCACTGAAACAGAAACGGCCACGGACACGAACACGGGTACGGACACGGACACGGGCACGGATACGGACACGGATATGGACACGGATACAGACACGGATATGGACTCGGATACGGACACGGACACGATCACGGATACTGACCGGGTACGGACACGAATACGGCACCGACACCGGCGTAGACACCGACACGATCACGAACACGAATACGAACATGAACACGTACACGAACACGATCACGAACACGATCACGAACACGAACACGAACACAAACACGAACACGGATACGAACATGTAAACGATCACGAACACCAACACGAACACTCACACACACACGCACGCACCCTGCCACGCACACACACACACACACACACACACACACACACACACACACACACACACACACACACACACACACACAGACACACACACACTCAAACAGACAGACAGACAGACAGATAGGCGGCCAGCCAGCCAGCGAAGCAGACAGGCAAGCAGGCATACAGGCAGGCAGACAGATAGACAGACAGGCATGCAGTCAGGCAGGCAGCCACGCACTCACACTCACACAACACTCATACTCACACTCACAATCACACTCACACTCACACTCGCACTCACACTCACACTCACACTTACCCTCACACTCACACTCACACTCACACTCACACTCACACGAACACGATCACGATCACGATCTCGAACACAAACACGAACACGGACACGATCACGTACATGAACAGGAACACAAACATGTAGACGATCACGAACGCGAACACACATTCACACTCACACGCGCAGCACACACGGGCACACACGCACACTCACGGACACACACGGAGGGCACGGAGCACGGAGAGAGGAGGCACGGAGACAGGGAAGCAGGGACACAGAGAGGAGAAGGCAGCGACAACAGACAACGACGATGACAGACAGACAAACAGGCAGACAGACAGACACACAGACTGACAGACAGACAGACATCATGCACACCACACACACACCACACACACTCACACACACACACACACACACCACACACACACAAACCACACCAACCCACACACACACACCACACCACACACACACACACACACACGACACACACACACACACACACCCACACACACCACACACACCCACACACACACACACCCACACACACACACCCACACCAAACACACACACACGCACCACACCACACACACACACCACACCACACCACACACCACACACCACACACACACCCACACACACACGCACGCACACACACACACCACACACACACACACCACACACACACACACACACACACACACACTGCACACACACCACACGACGCCACACACACGCACACACACACACTCACACACTCACACACGCGCTCACACTCGCACACACGCACACACACACGCACACACACGCGCACACACCCTCACACACCCTCACACATACCCACACACATACACACACACACACACACATGCACACACACATGCACCCACACACGCACCCACACACGCACGCACATACGCTCGCATACACCCGCACACACACCCACACACACACACACACACACGCACACACGCACACTCGCACACACTAATAAATCGATTTAGCGATAGTGAAAAAAAGTCTATTGCATAACCTTCTGTACCTATATGTAGGTTGGAAGGTAAAAACGAGTAAACGTAACGCAATGAAGTGTGTGCGACTGAATTTTTTCTTTTCAGTTTGGCATCTAAGCGTTTGCTAAACAGTATCTGACGTGAAGATATAAATGTGTAACTGGCAAAACATTAATGTTATTTTGGCTGTTTCCTATTTTGATCATGAATTTATTTGCAAAATTTTGTTGGATAATTATCCTAACAAAATTATTTTACGCCGTTTCTTTTAATCCCTACTTGGAAAATTTAAAGGTAATGCGCTTTTTCCATCAATTATTTTATTTTTTGTGATGTTTGTGTATTGTTTGATTGTAGAGTTTATATATTGTTTTTCTTTACATTTGTGTATCTATTCGGTAAATAAAGCACTATTATCATTTAATCAAACAATTCTGACTAATAACCGCTAAACATTTTATTAATTTAAACATTCATCCTTTGTATTAATGACGCGCAGTTAATGCACATCCAAACAATTGGGAACATTATCTCAGCCAAATATGTTAGGCAACGTACCAAAGCTGTTAGAGAACTGCATTTAATCAACAAATGGTTTCATTATTTTATTGAAAATGGTAAACACATTTGTCTTCTATATCGAAGTGATAATAAATTTTCCATCTTAACAAACGCTGAGTGAATGAAAACTAACTAAGTTAGAATTAAGAGACGAGATATTTCAACGTTTTCTTTTGAAACTTATCTCTAAACTTTACGTTTAAATTTAAAGTGTGTATACACGACCATTAGAATACTTTTTTAGCATTTTTGTACTTAACGCAAAATCATTTATCTTTTAAATTTTACTTTATATATGTATTAGGGAATTAATGTGTTTAATTTAGAACTAATTTGTGTTAATTTTAAATAGCTTTATAGTCACTTTTTCTCTTTTATCTCGGTATACATGTATATAAATCCAAAGAACAGATAAACTGAGAGCTATTAAGGGAATAACAAGGTAATAATCGTTGGGAGCAGTCGAAAACAAAAGTGTGATTATCCGCTTTGAAACTGCTAACTAAGGTAACTCCAATCGAAGAAGAGATTTATTTGAGCTCGATTCCTCGAGATAATTCTGCTATTATGTTTTCAAGTCTTATAATTAAATACAAAGTTTCCAATTTCTATTTTATTGCTTCGTTTCTTTAGTCATTTTTCAATTTAGTTTGAACAAAGTTTAATTAGAATTAGATAGACATTTTTTAAAGAACTTTACAGTTAAAAATACACACATAGATATAAAGGGCATATAATAAATTGTCAAATCTACTGAAAAAATACTTGTGATGAATTAGCATAGAAAAAAAAAGCATTATAACACATCTATAACAGTTTCACATTTATGCTTAACTGACACCAAATTGCGTTTTTCAAAATTCATTGTTATAAGTGTAATCATTTTACTACTATCTACAGCATGTATTTTATTTTCTTCTTTAACCTTATTAAATCAAATTCCAATTAACTAGTAGGTAAACTAGACTATATGAAATAAAGAAAGAGGAATTGTTATTGCAATCTTTTGTATGTTCTTTTAAAAGAAACCTCGTTCGCTTGTTTCACTAATTATAATAGAAAAATGTAATGCGCCCATCGCATAACCTCCTTATGCCTGTGTTATGTTGCATTAGTAAATAGTATCGATCAGTCGCATCATAGCGGCAATATCTGACAGTGATACTCCCTCTTATAACTTGTTCAAAGAAAGTAAGCGTTAGTTCTTATTTACATCTTAGCAATGTCAAAATTATGAAACTAAACGTTAACGATTTGCCCTTGAATTTAATTAATAAGATAAAATTTAAGACGAAACACAAGACTAGATTCATTTAACGTTTGGGTTTATTAAGTTCGTAAACCATTTTTAAAATAAATATACACAAGATGACATGACAGTTAAATGTGGTTTTGTCAAATTTTACGTTAATACATTTATGTCGCATAAAAAAATTGAATATGTTAACCTCCAAATGATATCAGTGTTACCGAAGCAATTTTGAGGTTGCCATATCCATCTGAGTATTTAAAAATGGTTTTAGATAGTAAATATACTAAAACACAGCTGAATTGGGTATGGTTAAAGATCTTTTTCCAAGACGAGGAGTTAAACACAATTGTTCACAGCGAAGAGCAAAATGTCTTCGGGTTTTCCCGAAGTGCATAGCGTTGCAGCTATTACATTGAAATTTATAAATGATATTCGACAAAATGTCATCCGGGAGTAGCGTAAAATCGGCCAACTTCGACACTTTTTAATGGTATTTTTTAATTTGCGCCGTTCTAAATTTTTTTGTACACATGTAAATGATGGAAGTTTACAATGAAAGTATTCTGAGTGGAATATGATTTTTTTTATTTGAAAATAGCAGACAGTTTTTACGGAAAGGTGCCATTTATATGGTGTCGAATTTGCACGCATTTTCGGCCAACTTCGACACCTATTGAAAATTGGTATAAAGTCGATGTAGATCAATTGTTTAGGCATCTTCGACACCTAACATTCTAAAAAAAAAAATATTTTATCTAAAAAACGTATATACCTAGGTTAAAAAACTATTAAAAACGAAAAAATATACTTATTGCCATATGTCATCTATATAAAACTAAAAAAGAAATTTTCCAAGTTAACATAAAAAAATAAGTGCTTAAGTCAATAATTTGTAACATTAATAATAGATAAATAAATAAACAAAAAGAATTAATCTCTGTCAAGACAGGCCTCACACTCATAATAGACTTCTTTGCTTCGGCCGTTGCATGTACCACAGATTCACTTACTACACCCTATGCACTGTATCCACTCAGCACCTCTGTACTTTGAAAAATCACATTGGCATATTACACAGAAATTTTCATCGTATGGTTCTTGGCTGCTAAATGGTTGAGATAAGGTTTGTGAAATACTAGGTTCAGTTGATGGATTCAATGTGACTTCACAGGCCGGAATGATCTTCTTTCCACGTTTTCGCTTAGCTGCATCTGCTGTAAATCCCCTCTGGTTCTCTAAAAACTCGAGAACACTGGCATTTAAACTGGACCTTCTACTTCTGTCGTCATCTGATGTTAAGTCAGAATTGTCTGGTAGTATGCGCAGCACTTGGTCGGGATCAAAAGGGTGCAGACCAGTCTTTTGAAAGCCTGATCGGGCATTTTCACTCCGATTATTGTTTTCAAATTTGGAATAGAGGCTATTTAACAACGACGGAAAATGCACTTTTGGAATAGATCCTTTGAAGCGGCTTTGTTTTCGCCAATTTTCCAGAACGTTTCTCCAGTAAACTTTCAGTGGACGAAAAAAAGCCACGTCCAAAGGTTGCATGAGGTGAGTGGCGTTAGCAGGGAGCGTTGTAAAGTAAATACTGTGCTCTCTGCATAACTGTATCACGCTGGGTGAGAAATGAGATGCTAAATTATCTGCAACAACAACTTTTTCACTTGGAATTCTGTTAACATGAGGTAAAAACACCTTTTGAAACCATAGTTCGAATGTTCTGGCATCAAACTACCACGATTTTGTTGCATCATATTTCGTGCCATGTGCCCCCCCCCCCCCCTTCACCAATTTTCGTAAACGTTGTCGGCCTTATACACAACAAATGGTGGCAGAATTACACCGTCAGCAGATATACAGAACATTAATGATATTAAAGTCTTCGAATGTTCCATAACCCTTTCTACTCGTTTTGTACCCCTTAGCACTACAACTTTCTTCGCGCCGGTAGCACCGGAAAAATTTGTTTCGTCAAAATTAAAGAGCCGATTTGGTGTAATATTTACAAGTTTCTCTCTAATATTTTCGAAGAACTGACTCACCATTTCGCTAGACAGCGAAGCTCTTGCTCGACTGATGTTAGCAGCTAACCGTTTTGTGAGGTTATGCCTCTCCATAAAGTTTATTATGAAATCCTTACCGAGCATATTATCATGAAACACAGGGTTTGTAATGCCCTGTTTATCTAGATAACCCTTAATTACAAGGCAAATATCGTTTTTATTTAATGGATATGACCATTGTACCAGAGCTTGGGGCTTCAAAGCTGCTGGGTGCCCGACTGCATGTACGTGCCGTCCATGCCATTTATCGAGAAGGGTAACACGCGGTAACCCGTGTTTTTTGCTCGCTGCTGTTACCGTCATGCCCCGTCCAATATCCTGTAAGGCGTCTTCTACTGCTCACTGCGTATATCGCCGGCAGCTACGACCCTCGCCCACTTTATGTTGGAGTAGGGAGTTGTTGTCGAAGTTACCCGAAGTGTTGAAGTTGGCCGATTTTACGGTACATCAGTAATTAATTCAACTGTTGGAAAAGATTTTTTAAGAAATCTTCTAATAACACGGCGAACATGAAGACTGTAAAAACCAGTATAGGAAAGTTTAATATATATATATATATATATATATATATATATATATATATATATAATATGTGTATGCTTGGTAGGTTAGTTTGGTTTTGGAGAAAAACAGTTTAAATTCAATTGCTGAAAGAACGTATTTTATTAAGTTACATATGGAATTACATAAAACTATTTAATATTCTTACCTGAAAGTAAACTGAATTTATACAATTAAATTAGGGTTTAAAATAACAAAAATATACTAGACAATCTCTTTTGACAACTCACTGTGACTATCTAACTCTAGCGGTAGCATCACGAACTACCCATCTTTATTATCAGCAGGGATGCAGGAGTACGATCTTACATCCCCCCTGTTCAAAACATTTTACACGGGAAAATGTACAAAGAGAATTTACAAAATAGTAAAATTTCACTATGAGTAATCTGCTATTTACAATTGTCATTTATTTATTTATTTATTTTTTTAATTGATTTAAACATTAGATAATACTAGTTTTCCTTTATGGAATACGTTTCCTAAAGTTTTGCTTTTATTTGAATTCAGCCGATACATTAATGGCGAAATCTTTTCAACAATTTTGAATGGTCCAGTTCTAATTTCATCTAACTTAGCTCTGTTTAATTTATTTCCAACTTCCACAAAAACATTATCACCAATACTTAAATTTTCATCTTTCTTATTTTTATCAAATATGAGTTTATTTTTCTCCCAACTTTTCATTGATCTTTCGTATGCTTTTCTCCTGGCTTCTAGTAAGTCTTGTTCTAGTGGATCAATAGGGCAAATATTTGTAACTTGGCCGAAAAGCAAATATGCTAGTGCATATCCGGTAGTGGAATGTACGGTTTCATTGTAAACGTCCACTGCTTCTTTAGCAACAATTTGCCATTTCCTCTTTTCTCCAGGTGTATTTATTAAACATCTGATATTGTTCACCAACGTTTGATTTAATCTCTCGATCATACCATTTGACCAAGCACAGTCAGCTGCAGTGAATGTTAAATTAATATTTTTATCTTTTAAAAAATTTTTAAATTCAGAGGAGTTTATAGCCGGGTACCTATCGGCTAATATTGTGTGTATGTCATAGTTTCCTGTAACTTGAGCAATTTCATAAAGTCCCTTGAGTTTTGTGTGTTCGAAGCTCTGAACTAGCAATGTTTTGAAAATGATCTATGAGAATATGTAAATATTTTGGTCCGGACTTAGAAAATCCACTTACAATATCTAAACTCATCAACTCGAAAGCTTCTTTAGGTGGGCCAAGATTGGACATAAGACCCATTCGTCTTCTGGATCTGGTCTTATTTTTTATGCTGATAGCACATTCTTTACAATGTTTAATCACTTTTTATCCAGATTTTTACATAATAATATTGTCTAATAGTATTACTCATTTTAGTAGGACCAATGTGTCCTAACTTTTTATGAATTCTATCGATTAATTTATCAGCTAGAGCATTTGAAATAACAATTTTCTTTTTTCCATTATTCACTTTACATATTATATTATTTTCTATTTTAATTTTATTTTGAGATTTCAATTCATTAGCATTTAGTTTATGATCTTGTTTAATCTCTTCTAAATCTAGAACATTGGTTACTCGTATCAAATTTTCTGTTTCAAACGTTTCAAGTATGGGATTCCTGGACAACGCATCTGCTTCTATATTTTTCTTGCCTTCCTGGTAAATAATTTTGAAATTGTATTGAGACAGATAAACAATCAAGCTTCCTAACGCCTCATCCGGTCTGGAATTGACTTTCAAATTTTCCAGTGGTTTATGATCAGTCACAACAGTAAACTCATTACCAATTAATAAATGTTGCCAGAATACAATAGCTTCTTTGATGGCTAAGCATTCTAAGTAAATCGGTGCCTTCTTTCTTTGACTGTCTGTTAAACGTTTAGAAAAATAAAAAACTGGATGTAACATCTTATCTTCTGATTCTTGTTTTAAAATAGCTCCTAAGCCTTCCCCACAGGCATCTGTGTATATAAAAATTGGTTTATTTGGATTAAATATTTCCAGAATTGGGGGAGAACACATATATTCTTTAATTTTATCAACACTGTTGACAGTCTTCAGTCCAATTAAATGAAACATCTTTTTTTAATAAATTGAATAAAGGTTGCAATTTTGTTGAGCAATCTGCAATGAATTTATAGTAAAAATTTATTTTTCCTAAAAATTGGCGCACGTTCTTTTTCTTGATGGGAACTGGAAAACTTTTTATTGCATGTAAATTGTCTGTTAAAGAAGTAACCTTGTTCTGTCCGATAATGTGTCTTAGATATTTTACAGTTTTCTGTGCAAATTTGCATTTAGATAGTTTTAATTTAAAACTTTCTTTCTTTATTATTATAAAAAATTCTCTCAAATGATTCAAATGTTCCTCAAATGAGCGTGAAAAGATTAAAATGTCATCAATGAAATTCATAGTAAATGAGCTTAAATTGTTTTTTCTTATTATATTCGTAACAATTCTCTGATAAATAGCCGGTGAATTTTTATAACCGTAAGGTAAAACATTGAATTCGTAATGACCTGTCTCAGTAACAAAGGCTAATTTTTCTCGATCCTATTGTTCAACTTCTACTGACCAAAATGCTGAATTAGCATCCAAAACACTAAAATATGAACAATCGAAACATTTAGCCAACAAATCTTCAATTCTAGGGAAGGGCTGGGCTTCTGGAACAACTATCTTATTTAACTGTCGAAAGTCTATACAGAGTCTTGTCTTTCCTTCACCTTTTTTAAAAGCAAGTGTTACGGGAGCAGCAAAAGGAGAACTTGACTCTGTCACCAACCCTGCCTTCAGTAACTCATTTACTTGTTTTTCTATTTCTATTCTATCAGGAACTGAACATCTGTATGGTCTTTGTGACACGTATTTCTCGACAGATAGCTTTACACGAGCACCACCTGCACCTGTAATATGTCCCACATCATATTTATTTACAGCAAAGCAGTCCATATTATCTTCAATTAACTGAGTGATTATTCTTTTTTGATCTTTATTAAGAGAATTATCATTATTCTCACACAAATATTCCACATTATTATTTATTATATATTTATTTGATTCCTTTTTATTTTTATTTAATTCACCAAAATTTTCTTTATTTTCCACATTCCTATACTCATTAAAGTCAACTTTTTCACTCTTTTGTAAACCTCTTTCTATTGTTTTCTGAAAAATATTTAAATTCTCATCTTGTGATAACTTAAATTTTCGAATGGTATCAAGACCAAGTAAAATTTTATATCGAAATACGTTATTATCTAGTATATAAAAATCTATTTCATCTTCAATATCACCAATTTTTAATTTCAACGTTGTACGCCCAGCCCCTCTGGTGCTACCAGATGAAGAATTTAGAACATCCGAGCTTCTAAAAAATTTTAAACTTAACTTATCAATTATATCTTTATTTATCAATGAGACCGTTGAACCGTTATCATATATCGCCTCAAATACTTTATCTTTTATATTGACATAATTTTTATTAATTTTCTGGTGCACTTTTGGCTGGTTGCGTTAGTCAATCTTTTTGCTAGCAATGTTCAAAACTTGATAAATGTCATCATCTGTTTCTAAAAAGTCAGCCTCGTTTATATTTACATGAGGTTTTCTACCATTTTCTCTTGGTTCCAACAAAACTTCTCCGGGTGGAAAATATCACCAAACAAGACCTCCAAATGTTAAACCAAATGAAACATGACGACCAAATATTAATACTACCTGCTGACAAAGGAAACGCTACTGTCATTGTCAACTCTCAAGACTATCACCATAAGATGTCTGAACTGCTAACTTCTTCAGAATATAAGAAAAATCAGTGCAATCCTACCACTTACATAGAAAAAACAACAAAATCTATCATTAATTCTACAAAATTAGACAAAGAAACAAAACAGAAACTAATTCCAAGGAGAAGAGTTCAAGAATCCCCAAAATATACGGACTCCCAAAAATACATAAGGAAAACTGGCCATTACGCCCTATCGTCAGTGCATTCAATTCTCCGACTCATGACCTTGCTCGTTATCTAGCCAAAGTTATTCAACTGATTTGTGAAAATGCTGTATCCTACATCAAAAACTATTATGATTTTCTACACAAACTCAAAATTGTACCCTTGGCTCCAAATGACATTTTAGTTAGCTTCGACATAACGTCACTTTTCACCAAAATACCTATTGAAGACACGATGAAAATTCTAGAAGAAAACACTCAATAAACCAAGACATACTCAAATTGATAAACCACTGCATGCACTCAACCTATTTTACATACAAAGGACAATTCTACAAGCAAATTCAAGGAACACCTATGGGCTCGCCACTCTCCAGCTTTTGCGAATGTATATATGGAACATTTTGAAACCATTGCTTTAAATTCTGCAGATTTAAAACCTAAATGTTGGTTTCGTTATGTTGACGACACATTTGTAGTTTGGCCCCATGGAAAAGGAAATTTGAACCATTTTCTAGGACATATTAACAACATTCACGACAACATTAAATTTACTATGGAAGTTGAAGAAAATAATTTACTCCCTTTTTTGGACACCCTAATAACAAGACTTCCTAATGGTAAATTTACACACAAAGTTTATCGAAAACCAACACATACGAATAGATACTTGAACTCTCTCGCATCACCATCCTGGTCAATTACGTAGCGTTATGAAATCCTTGATATACCGCTCTTACCACTTATCTGACCAAAATTCTAGAACGGAAGAGATGAAGACTATTAATAAAATACTAGTTCAAAATGGATACAAAGATCAAGAAATATTGAAAATTACCAACGAAATAAGAAGACCAAGAAATAATAGCTTGTCAAACAATGAACGAAAGATTCCTGTTATTCTACCTTATATAAAGGGAATTACAGACAGAATAGCAAAGAAATTTCCCAAAAACGACTTCAGACCGATATTCAAACCACATTCAACTTTGTCCCAACTTTTAAGAAACCCCAAAGACAAAGTTCCTAATGAAAGCCAAGGAGTGTATGAGATACCGTGCAACAACTGTCGAAGAACTTATATAGGACAAACTAACAGAATATTATATGCGAGAGCCGATGAACACCAACTAGCAATTAAACAGCACAATCTTCATCGTCTTTAGCTACACATCATTTAGATACAGGACACCAAATTAATACCAACAATATCCGTTTAATTGCACCTTACAAGCAAGAATTATTAGAGAAGCAGTTGAAATTGAAAGAAGACCAAACGCCCTCAATAAACGAGATGACACTTCTAGAATGCCACAAATTTGGAAGAATATCATTAAACAAGTTGATTCTACATTTCAACCAACTCCAAATCTTCCAGCAATTTCAAACACTTATGCTGCAACTATTCCAGGCGTCCCCACTTCTGCACCTTCTACATCACATACTAGACCAACTACCCGAAGTCAAACACACTCGTCCAGATTAAAATTAAATTAGTTACCTTGTTTCATATTTTGTACTTGTTAAAAATAGTTACCTTATTTCAATTTCTGTAATTGTCAAATAAATTCTTGACAAAGGGAACAAAGGACGTTCCCGAAACGTTGAATTAATTTTTACGTTTATTTACACAAGTTTTAAAGAAAAATTGTCTTATTTAAATATATATATATATATATATATATATATATATATATATATATATATATTATTAATAAGACAATTTTCTTTAAACTTTGAAATAAACGTAACACTCGTCCAGATTAAAATTAAATTAGTTACCTTGTTTCATATTTTGTACTTGTTAAAAATAGTTACCTTATTTCAATTTCTGTAATTGTCAAATAAATTCTTGACAAAGGGAACAAAGGACGTTCCCGAAACGTTGAATTAATTTTACGTTTATTTACACAAGTTTTAAAGAAAAATTGTCTTATTTAAATATATATATATATATATATATATATATATATATATATATATATATATATATATATATATATATATATATATATAGTTTGTTTGTCTTCTTCTTTTGCAAAAATTTTGTTATGCAGTTTTGATAAAATTTATATTGTATCCATTACTAACAAAAATATTTTTTTACTTTTCAAATTCTGTATGTAGTAAATTGTAAGAAGAACAAAGCATATATGGTCGATATAGTAGAATGTTAATCAATCCGGTTTTGTATTTATTTGGAAGGAAGCTGTCAACACTAGTATATAATCCATTAAAAGTTGGTTTTCTATATTACTGACGTAGAAAACCCCAAATTTGATTTTATTACATTCATTCCTAGAAATGGTAATATGTTATTTTTTCTATTTCGCAAATGAATTTTATATTAAGATGTTGGCTGTTTAAGTAGTCAAGAAATTAATTGATTTATTGTTCATGTTTGAAACGAACATCTAGAAAACATCTGCAGAAAAAAGTTTAAAGTGATTAGAACAGTTTTCTAGCTATAATTTTTCATAAAATACCAGAAATGCATTAGCAAAAATAGGTCCTAAAGGGCTGCCCATAGCAACAGTTTGTATAATATTTTATTGAAAATAAAATAGCTTTCTTTAGTAGCCAAAACTACTAAATCTTTAAATTTAGATTTAGTGAGATTTAAGAATTTAGAAGAGCCAGCTGAAAATAAGGAATTAGTGATAATGTCGATAGTTTCGTCCAAAGGTATATTCGTAAATAAACTTCTACGTCAAAACTAACCATGAAATATTTCTTAAATCAGAAAGTGATACAATTTCTTTAGCGAAAGGAAAACTATCCAGAAATTTTGCTAAAGTATAAAGTGTGTTGATTGAACTAAGGATGGGTCTTAAAGGTTTTGATCTGTCAGAAAGGATAGATAACATTTTCTCTACATAGTCAGAACGGTCCATTAATACCGTCTCATTTCCTTTATCTGGTCTAATGACCATTAGATCTTTATTCTTTTGTAGGTTATGTAATACAGAAAATTCCCCTTTCCTTAAATTTGCTGGTGGTATTCAACCAAAATTAAGAGAATTCAAAGCAATATCTCTGAGTCAAGTTGTAATACATTGCCAAGCTATATTTGAATCACGCTATAAACAGGAGTTAGGATTATCATTGGAGAATCTAAAAAATTGTCGAAGAACATTTACTATAGGTAAAGCAATATCTATAAAATTTATTTTCTTTTGAGTTATGGCAAAAATTAAACCTTTCAGTAGGACTTGTTTCTCGGGGCCAGTTAAAATATCTGAAGAAAAATTAAATATAACTTCTTCTGGCGTCAATATTGGAATAGATTTTTGGGAATTAATAAGTTTTTGGATTTTATTAATATGTGTAGTGGAGATTTTAGATAAATATTTGTTGATAGAATGAGTTAAACAATTTGGGTGTTACATTTTGTTTAAAACATGATTTTAAAAATTTAATGTCTAGTAAGGAACGGCGATGTTTGAATAATTTGTTTCCAATACTTCTTGATTGATTTAGTACAGGGCGCCCATAATGTTCAGATAGATATAACGATAACGATTTACCCTTGAATTTAATTAATAAGCTAAAATGTAAGACGAATCACAACACTAGATTCATTTAACGTTTCGGTTTATTAAGTTCGTAAACAACCATTTTCAAAATAAATCTACACAAGATGACATGACAATATTGAAGTCAGAAGAAGTTATTTTTAATTTTTCTTCACATACTTTAACTGACCCAGAGAAACTAGTCCTATCGAAAGGTTTAAATTTTGCCATAACTCCAAAGAAAATCAATTTTATAGGTATTGATTTACCTATGGAAAATGCTTCTCGACAACTTTTTAGATTCTCCAATGATAACTCCTGTTTATAACCTGATTCAAATATAACTTAGCAAGATATTACAACTCGACTCAAAGGTATTGTTTTGAATTCTATTAATTTTTGTCGAATACTACCAGCAAATTTAAGCAAAGGGGAATCGTCAGTACGGTATAGAAGTAAGACATGGGTATGTCAAAAAATGAACGAAAGAAAAATAAATGACGTGGGTACAAGATCCCTGAAAATCGGATGCTGTAAGGTGAGGAGGGATAAGATGAAGAACAAGTGTATAATGAAGGAGTGTGGCGAAGAAAAGACGATGGTAGATAGGTATAAAAGTAGTACACTACGTTGGTTGGATCATATCGAAGGAATGAACAACGCCAGATTAACAAAGCAGATGTATGTAGGTAAAGTTAGAGGTCTGGTAGAGCACGTAAAGCTTGGCTGAATGCAGTAAAATCTATGGTGAAAAAATGCATGAATCTTGCTAGGGAGGTATCCACAGATAGGAAACCATAGAGAAAGATTTCTAAGTAAACGAGGGAGGGATTGTTTTGCTTACCCCGCAAGGGAATGGCGTGAATGTTACGTTATGTTATTTATTAAAGTTCTATGCTTAAATGCAATTTGAACAAATCTTTTGAATTTGCACTTATATTCAATTAATTGTGAAGCATGTATTTTACCATTTACCTAAATATATGTAAATTTGTAAATATATATATATATATATATATATATATATATATATATATATATATATATATACATATGTATATATGTATGTAATTGATTATACATACAGCATGCCCCAAGTTGCAGTAGCTAATTTTTTTTGATGAAAACAGTGAATTTTAATCTGTTTAATTACAACTTCAGTACGTTTCAAATATAAATTTAATTGTAAAATTTGTTTGTTGGGCGCCATCAAAAATTATTAATAATCTCAATGTTAGTTAATATTATTAACCCTTAGTTGGTAACGTCGAACTTACACCTATACAAGGTAATGTCGGTCTCACAGACCGGCAAACGTTTAATACAGATTTAATGCAATTGGTAATAATATATAGATAGTTTTATTCATTTTTTATTTCATTTTCAATATAAAAATACATTACAGTTACAATATTTACAGACTATTTACACAATTGTTACAAATTTTTTGGAACATTCTAAACAGTTCGGTGTTTCGCACTTCATGCATTTGTATTGTGTTTTGCGTTTTTTTTTTGAGCACGGACAATATCTACAGGTTGTCTTTTTGTTCAGTTTGTCACTTCTATTGTTTTCTCTATTATCATTCCACCAGCAACTTCGATGTCAAGTTCTTTGAGAGTTTTTGTTATCAATTCTTTTAGTTCTACAGATAAACAAGGAATATCTAACCTTCTCAGCATATGTTTTTTAAAAGGTTTGCCCTAACTTTTCCATAAAGTGAAAGCGGCTCATTTCTCCTTTATGAAGGAAGATTACGTAAGCATTTGCACAGCTTACAGATATTATATAATAAAATACAGCAAGGGGCCATCTGCGTGTCCGCCGATTTGCAGAATAGTTACTGCATTTCAAGTCCATGGTGTCCACACCCGACTTCGTTGCGTTATAGAAGGATATGATCTCTGGTTTACCAGTCTTCTCATCCGTATATCCTGTCTTGTGCATTGATGAGATAACAATTACACATTTAGATTTTTGGGAATGTAAGATAGTAACGTCAAATCTTTTGTGTATCCGTAAATACTGCTACCAATGACCTTTTTCTATCATATCGAAATTCGTTTGGTATTTCCTTCTTGTTGATTTTCATAGTACCTACTAATGTCAATTTGTTTTCAATAATTCGTTTACAACTTCAATGCTAGAAAACCAATTGTCGCATGTAACATTTCGGTTGGTTCCATATATACATTTTGCAAGTCTAATAACAGCTTGAGTTGGTTTTGAAACTTCCTTTCGTCAGCTGATAAAGTAATTCCATCACTGTCTTTCCCCAAATAAATATATGCATTATACAGATAGGCAGAATGGGCATCTGTCATACAAAGAACTTTTATGCCGTATCGAGCTGGTTTCTTCGGCATGTAAATGCGAAAACCACAACGTCCTCTAAAAGGTATCAGGGATTCATCTATGCAAGCGTGTGTACTAATTGAATACAATTGTCTACATTTTCAATGAACATCTGAAATATGTTGGAAATGGCAGCTGCTGGGTCGTTTTTTTTCGTTCTGTCGAGTTTAAACATTATCAATCGTAATGCCAGTAGCAGAGTGTTGCATCGCTTCAATGACATGGTGGCCCGGAATATTGGACGTCCTTTAGAAGTCGTTGAAAAAGAGATGCTAAGTTCTCCCTCGATGATTTATAAATACAACACAGAACTAAAAGTCCTAAGAGAGCTTCAATTTCTATTTGATCGGTATTTTTGTAGCTAGCTGAATCTGGATTTTTCAACTTGGCTCTAATAGATTCAAGTTTTTATTTGTGTTACTACAATTTCATTTATCATTACGTCAGTAAAAACAACCGCCAAACATCGCTTGGTTCCGGGTTACTTGTCAATTGACTCGCTTGTCCTATACATGTTGATAGCTTTATCCTCAGTACGTTTCTTTGGGGAGTTTTCGTACCCAAGCTGTGTGGTTCCGAATTCCAAGCCATACAATTGTTCTTACCGTAAAAAATTGTTGCCGCTGACGTTTCTTGAGTAGAATCGCTGTCAACACGATCGTCGTTGGCGTCAGGCTGGAAGTTGGAGCCTTCTTCTACATCCATTGCAACATCGTCTACATCTGACTCACTGCACTCATCTGATAGTGATAAATCGTCCTCAAGTGATTCTTCGTTCCCAGAAGGAAGATATGAATCGTCGGAGTTATAATCATCATCACTCACGTCAGATTCATGTCGCACCATTTCAAGTATTTTGCGAGTTCGCGCAGAAACAGTACTACGTGATAACTTTCCCGACATCTACAACAGAATCGAAAATATATAAAAAGAGGTTAGCGAACTCAAGAAAATAACGAATGAGAGATCACAGCACTAAAACATTAAAGTAAATACCTACCTTTACGGTAATGTCGGTCTCACAGACGGTGTGCTTTTGATATAAACTCTTTATTATCAAGGAACAGAACAGAATAACGGAAAACACTTGCAACCTACCGAAGGTACAGTACTCAAATGAAGCATATACAGAACTACAGGTCTACAACACAATAATTGTTGCCAACATGCAAGATACAAAACCGTAGCGGTCTCAGAGACCGACATTACCAACTAAGGGTTAATTAAAATTACCTCGACTAGCTTTTCCTGTGAACGTTGCGATAACATTAAAATTTCTCACGCCGCACGTCGAATCTCAAACGGGGATAGGGTTCTATATGGTGCTGCGTTAAAAACATAAATGATTGTCTTAATCTCTTTAAAACAATATTGTAATACAAATATATTTTTAAGTATTTCTGAAGCTGTGTATAATTTAATTTGTTTGAACACCTTATATTATAAGCGGCTATATTACACGTTACGCGCATGCGACAACCATTGACCTGAATTCGTACTTGTGCCTTACCAAAACTGAACAAAAATGACACCGTTATTTCTGTAAGTACCTTCTCTTTTTAAATAAAATAATAAATTGTGATAAAATTAATAAGTGTTCGCAGTATACCCAGGTTGATACACACATTTCTTTAATTCTGTACATAATTACATATTTATGATAAACAACAATATTCATCGTAACCTCAATTTAATTTTGATAAAAGATTCATAACTCACACGTATAAAGTATCTTCTTTCAGCTTTTCCACTTTTCCAGCGATGATGTTCCAATTCCAACCTATACTTAACCTGGAAATAACACCTTTGACCTTGAGAATAGATTTCTAAGAATTGTAATAACTTCTAAGACTTATACAAAAGTCACTGATTGGTTATTGATTAGGAATTGATTTCTAGGAATACCCTTCAGACCACCTTGGGGATTGTAATAACTGAATTAACACCTCGAGTCAGCTAAGAATTGCCTGTTTGAAAGCCATGTGACCTTGGTGCTCCCTGCAGGTGACCTTGAACATTTCCCGACACATGGCCTCTACCTGGAAATAGAATCCCCACACCTACAACTTGACAGTCTATTTAATACCTCTGACCTTGAGAATTAGCACCTCGACTTGACCCAGGGTTTCTTGGTGACCTTGAAGAATATACCTTACACGGTGTACGAGAGGACCACGTACTTGGATGCAGGCAATGAGATGATCTTTGATATAGGTAATGTGTACAATGACCATAACCTTGAAAAACCATGTACTTGGACGTGAACAATCAGGACCTTGAGGAATATACGTATACAATGTGCGAAAATTGATACCAATACGTTTTGGGTGTTGACCTAGTTAACAATCTATTTCTACCCCTATGACCCCGACTCGGCCAGAATAAAATTTGCCATCGGAGATTGGGACACCCCTGAAGGTTAACACATGCCCTTGGCCCAGTCAAGAATTGCTTGATTGAAAGCCACGTGGCGTCATTGATTAGGAATGCTGCTAAATCTGACTTCCTTACATATGGTCACAACCAGTTTTGTGACCTAACCCTGACAAGTAGGATCCCCGCACCTTGAAAAGTCTATTTTAATATCCCATGCAGCTGATTTCTATGAGTTACGAGCCGACCAATACATTTTAACCATTGACAATCTATTCGATAGCCCTACAGGTGATTTCTAAGAATTATGACCCTGACTCAGCCAAGAATTACTTGAACAATGGATCGCCTTTGTCCTTTTCTCAGAGGTGTGACCTTGAAATGGTGGGAGAAAAAGTTACCTGTGTTGAGTAACAGATCCCTGTTCTGGGAAACGGCTCCTCTGTTTTGGGAAACGGATATCTGTCTTTGGAAACTGGATCCGGTTCTTAGGAAAACTACCTCATCCTGGTGGTTTAGGGCAGTAGTATTATGAATCCACATACTGTAAGCATAATCTTTTTATTACAATTTTGCCAATACAAGAACTTTGACTCACATTTTATCATAGACAACGACAACCTTCACGATACCCCGACCTCGAGAATTAACGTCTTGGCTCAGACAAGAATTGATTGGGTGACCCTGAAAGGTAGAATCCCCCACGCCTTGAAAAGTCCACTTAATACCCCTGAGAATTGATTTATAAGAATTAACACCTTAGCTCAGCCAAGAATTGCTGCGTGACCTTGAGGAATATACGTAGGCAACGTGTTTTGCAAAACAACTTTAAGCTTGAAGCGTCGGTTGAACAATTGATCGCCTTCGTTCTTGAAAATTGATTTCTCAGAATTGAGCCTGAAATGGCGTGGGTAGCTGGAAACTGACCTAGATAACAATCTACTTTTGGAATGATGACCCTAACTCGGTCAGAGCAATGGAACGCCTTTGTTCCTTTCTCAGAGGTGCGACCTTGTAAATTGTAAGCATAAACTTTGAATCGTCGGCTTGAACAATGAATCGCCTTTGTTCTTGAAAATTGATTTCTCAGAATTGAGCCTGAAATGGTGGGAGTATCTAGAAACTATTGACCTTAAAGCGGGGTGTGTACGTTAAAACCTTGGCAATGAGAGCGACCTTGGAGCGGGGACCTTGAAGACACTCGACAGTGTTACCAACCTTTCCTTCCACGTGGCCTTGATGTGGTGACCTTGAAGCAGGCAATGTTACCAACCTTGAAATCTAGTGACTTTTCTGGTGACTTTGTCCAAATCTGGTGACAAATCTAGCGACAAAAGTGCGTCAGGGCCAGCCTAGTATATCTACTTCCCTTGGTGGAAGTTCTATGGCAACTAAATTTCTTTGGTACGTTGCACCATGATTCTGCTTCACTTTTGAAGCAGCACTTGGTTTTACCTATTATATTTAAGAATACAATAAATGCCTTGCAGGTTATTGCATGCATAACTGCAATAATTTTTATTTTAAATTCACTTTATTTTTAAAATGCAATTTCTCGTATATTTTTATATGTATTGTTTGTTATTAAAAGAAAAACATCAGCTCGCTTTGGTTAAAAAAAATAAATTTTATTTTAAATCGAAAAATTTAAATGAATCGTTATACATTCATATGTTTTACGATAACATATTACCCGGAACAATATTTCGATAACCTCACTTAAATTTTTACAATTACTGAACTTTTCAATTGTTTACGATTTGTTCACTTTTAGGTTAACCGAATGAACCAGAAAAATATAAAATTTAACTAACATGCACTCGAGCTAACATGTTGATACTTGGTAGAATTGGAAGAGGGTGAAAAAATCTTAAACAATCTACTTATATAACCTTCTGTAACAACGAAACAAATTCTAAATTTTAAGTCTATACAAACACAAAATTGCTTACTTATGATTGGTTAACACATTTACACAAAACTGAAATTGACCATAACTTTATATGTAAACGGATCTTAAGGATAAATGAAATCAGGGCAAAATTTCCAATATTTTGATACCACACTTGTTTTGCTTTCTTGAAAAATTTTGTATCTAGCTAATTCTATGACTCATTCTAATTTTCCTATACTAATTTACTTAAAAAACTAACTTATTCTATATCCCACAGGTAAATCACCATCAGAAATGGATTCTGTGACCAAAATTACATAAGATTACATCAGTTTTCAACACTTATGTTGGTTTATACTAAAATTTCCATCTCAAGTTCGATGATCGTACAGCACATAACCTGTGTTTTCAGTTTTTCCACTAAAATTACATTCACAATGTTAATTTAAGTGTGGACACTGTCTAAATACTTGATTATGTAAGTTTCTTTTGTAATCTTTGTTCACTTTCACTTAGTTCACTATAAAGTTCCATGAATCTTTTAAATTTTTGTCTTTTATCATATCTTTGTTACGTACATTAGTCCACTTATGTTGAATGATATAATTTACATTCTCTTTGTTTTAGAATAGAAGTTCATTATGCGACCACTCTGGAATCTGCATGTATAATTGGACTACATTAGTTTTATGTAAGAAAACACATATTTTGAATCTCCGAAGCTGCTCGGAAACCATCAATATTAGAAATTTATGTTGTTCAGCCATGATTATGCTTTTATATTCATAATATTTGCTTTAATTAACTAACAACATGTTCCATAACCGCATACATACCGTAGAATGGGGATACTTTAAATAACGGGTATACTTTGATTATAACTTTGCCTTAATACAGAAGACCTTCTCCTTACGTTAGTTTTCGAACGTGATTCATTTCTCCCACTCAGGTTTATACTCGCATGGTTTTGTTAGCGAAATTCGGTGAGCACTCGATTCAATTGACTACCGAACGTAGAACAAGCGTGATATAAGGTGAATTTTGCGTGATTTTTCTGAC
This sequence comes from Vesta saturnalis, assembly GCA_036346205.1. Taxonomy (NCBI): domain Eukaryota; kingdom Metazoa; phylum Arthropoda; class Insecta; order Coleoptera; family Lampyridae; genus Vesta; species Vesta saturnalis. The sequence continues at coordinate 3,158,826 of JARFJB010001195.1, read as the reverse complement.
TGAAATAACTTTCCTCCTGCAAAGGTAAAATTTAAATAATTTTTAATGTCTTTCATTTTATGCTTTTGTTTGAGTATTAGTGCAACTGCTTACATAATTAAATCAGACATATATATATATATATATATATATATATATAGAGAGAGAGAGAGAGAGAGAGAGAGAGAGACAGTGGTGTAATAATTATATTTAATGACTGGGGTAACTTTGATAGGTGTAACATTGATCACACGTTTTTCTCTTCGCAGATGCCTTGTAAACACAAAATAATACCTGGATCTCGTCTTTATGCATATTATTTGCCAGAAAGTTTGGAAAAAGTCCTTAAAGAAATAGCCAATGGGAGTTTAAGCATTCGAGCAGCATCCGACCAGTACAAAGTTCCATTTGGCACTTTGTATAATAAATTCAAAGGACAGCGTGAACGAAAACCTGGACGGCCTCCAGTATTTGGTCACGAGGAGGAGCAAGCGATTCTTCAGGTAGCAGCAAAATGCGGAGACTGGGGCTTTCCTCTAACCCTATTCGATAAGCATCATGGCCAAATACTATTTAGATAGAAAAGGTGTTGTTACTACCAGGTTCAAAAATAATATACCTGGAGCTGACTGGGCATATAATTTGCTCGAAAGGAACAAAAACGCTTATGGGCAAAGAGTGGCAACTAACACTAAGAAAAGCAGAGCTGCAGTTTCAAAAAAAAATTTAGGACAGTTTTTCGATAATATAGAAAATGTTATTAAAAACCTCCTTGCATCAAATATATTTAATTATGATGAGTCGAACCTTGCGGAGATCCAGGGAAGAAAAAGTGCTTATACAGAAGGGGGGTTAAGTTTCCCGAAAAAGTTTTGAATCATTCGAAAAATAGTACAACAATAATGGTTTGCGGCTCTGCAGATGGTACGCTGTTGCCACCCTATGTCATATATAAAAGTCATCATTTATATGACACATGGAAAGAGAATGGCCCTGTGAGACATCCATGTGTACAAAGGCCTGTTGCAATCAAGAAACACGTTACAACCGCACCTTAAGTGGATGGTTAGACGGTGAAACTTTTAGGGACTGGTTTAGATGGTATTCCTTCCACATGCTAAACGTTTAGAAGGCAGGAAAACATTGATAGGCTACAATTTATCAGCGCATATGGACCCCGAGGTACTACAACTTTGCAATGAAAACGACATTGATTTTGTATGCTTAGTCGCCAACTCGACACATTTGTGTCAGCTATTGGACGTGGCATTCTTCCGCCCAATGAAGACAGCTTGGCGTGCTGTTTTATCCGAATGGAAGCTTCAAAACTTGCGGCTAAATACACTGCCCAAAAACATGTTTCCCACCTTGCTCAATAAATGTTTGGTTAGATTAAACAGCGTAGCATCACGGAATAATGATGATGAACAAGAGGGTATTAAAAGAGATTTGAAAAGTGGATTTCAGGCTTGCGGATTGTTCCCACTTAATCGAAACCAAGTTCTTCAGAAACTCCCTGATAAGGAAACAGAAAATCCAGGTGAAATGGTAGAGTCTGCTTTAAAACAAGTCTGTCTATAGAAGAACTAAAGATTTGGCAGGCCTATGCCGTCTGCAGAGGAAGAACAATACGACTCGCTGTTCCACCTGCAGTGTCGCAATTACAGGTGGGGCAATTTCTCTTAGCTAAATTTCTTACTAAAAGTGGAAAGAAAACATATCAATATGTGTGTCAGATTGTCGAGATTGAGAGCGACATCACAGTTGTAGGCTTCAAATCAGTAGATAAAAATAAATCAAAATTTAGACGAGTGCTTAATGATATCGCATAAATTAACGAAGAGGATATTCTAGAGATATTGCCGCCACCAAGTCAAGAATTAGATGAAGATGAAAACATAATCTACACTTTCAACAAAAGAATTAATGTGCTTGAATTGGCTGTATGTGTTAAGTAAAAATAGATTATTTATACCTACTTGTTACAGTTTTTCTAGCTTAAGATAAATAGGTATTTTTATAAGAAATGTTTTGTTTCAAACGATTTTTTGTAATTGTCGTCAGGTTAAAACAAATACTTTCATAAAAAATGTTATATTATGTTACTATTTAAGTTGTCCTTGCATATTCTAAGAAATAAAGTTTATTTTTTAAATTTTGGGTTGATCATTGTTCCCCCACCTTCTATATTTGGCTATAAAAGTTAAAATAAAAAGAATCAAATTTTTTTAAAAACGCAGATATTTAAAACGCTGAGGATACTTTAGAATTTCGTTAAAAAAACAGGGGTGATCAAAGTATCCCTATTTTCAGTATAACTTTGATCAAGGAGTGTTTTATTTTTTACTCGAAAGCTACTGTATTTTTTTTCTTCATATTTCGGTAATCGGTAGAATACCGAAAACCGATGTTATAGTTTTTTTTGTTAATTTTTATCTTTACCAACAAAAAAGTTATTTAACTTTAAAGAAAAAAAATGATCAAAGTATCCCCATTCTACGGTACTTAGTTTTAAGTTATTTTCATATATTGCATCCTGCGCTTCACATATATACACAGTCAACTTCAGTATAATTACGTTATGTTAAATATAGTTTTTAAACTGAGCTCATATCAATCAACCCCTTTATTTAGCTTATTTAATATATTATATATATATATATATATATATATATATATATATATATATATATATATATATATATATATATATATATATATATTATATATATATATATATATTATATTTACTATCAAACCGTTCCAGCGATGTAAATCAAATTTTGTAAACTTATTTCTCAGGTCCTGTAGTAGGTTTTAGTATATGTTTGGACTATTACGGAATATTACGCAAGAGTAAAGATGCAGGTTACCCCATGTATCCCTCAGAAAATTTTAACGCGCGTTACTGCGGGTGGTCGTAATTAATCAGCTGATAGAAAATACTTTATAAACCATCATCCGTTAGATTTTGTGCTTGATCTTCGCGATTACCATCAACAAATCACAAGGGCAGTCATTAAGCATTGGTGGTTTGAATTTACAGAATTCGTACTTTTCTGATGGTCATTGTGGTCATTCTGCGTTCCTCTCAAGCTGGTACACAAAAAAAATTATATATTTTTTGTCAAAATAAAACAACAAAGAATATTGCTTATCCTTTAGCTTTAGTAATTAATATAAAGTAAAAGAAATTTAACTTCGCTGTTACCATTAATTTTATGCTCTTTTTTTAATTTTGGGTGCAGCAACGCGCGCCGGGTACGGTTAGTAATTTATATAATGTTATATAAATTATATTTATTGGTTCCTTTAAGGAGCAATGAGTTTAACACACGTATTTGTTAAACTTTCACTTGTATACAAAAAAAAAACTTGAATGCACTACACAACACTTACTATTTGGTCAGATTTTTTAATATGACCTTTGGGCTCTTTTAAATCTAATATACAGTCACTAATACATTTAAACAACCTTATTTTTATTTCTGGCAAAAAACTTTAAATTTTTCAGTTTAAAAATGGCTACGTAAATCGATTATCAAATCTCGCGTTCATGCTAAGTGATGACTTTCTCGCTGTCATCCCCAAAATTCTTTTGTACATCTCACTCTGAAAAGCCTAGTAATATAATCTCCAATAATATCAAAATAAACATGTCATAGGACCCGAAAGGTTCTAAATTAAGGTAGTCGTGCTCAAATTTTACTTGCTTATGTTTGCATTTTATGCGTAAATTAATATGAATTCCTGTATAACTTGTTAAAAAAAATGTGAATTTTATAAGATTTACACAACCTAGTACAAATAAACTAGGTTTTAACCAATCAAAATCGAAGATAACATCAATTTTTTAATTAATTTTGTATCAAATGTTTGAATCCGTCCTAAGAAGTTGTAGCCGTTTAACATATTTTTGCAAAAGTTAAGTGTATGTAGTTTTTATTAAACAAAACACGGCCTTTCAAATGCTCTCTAAATTGTTTAATTTCTTAACAATTTTGTTTTATTTTCATATTAATTTGATTGGCAAGTGCCGCATCTATTTGTACCTTCCAAACTAACGAAAATAAAGTTTTAGCAGTGACTGTTCGTTACCATTTATACATTTTCTGAATTGGACTTTAAATGTATTATTGACGTAAATACTAATCCATACTTCGTTTAAAATTATTTAGTAGTTTTAGATATTAGTCCATTAACTTTTTTGGTCTAAAACATATGATTTATGTTATATTTACACAAAACGTCTTAATACGTTTGAAATTGATTTTTAACCCTTTCCAGTAGCGTAGCTTTATTATTCAATATACGAAGTTCTGTTATAAGATTCATGTTTATACACGAATAATGTTTAATACTTCATTGTATATTGCACTTAGAGCCAAGAACGTAAGTGCTGAATTTATTTGAAACGTTACAACCAATATTGCATAACTTTCGTTCCAAACATGCAACACACACAAAAACACACTCCCCCAAGCATATGCTTCAGAAGCCAAAACTAACCGTGCGTGGTGGAGAGTGAATAAGCTCCACTTGTCATCACTAGGACAATGATAATTACACAAGCATCACTGTGCCGTAACACCACAACCATAACACAGCTATAGGGCCTCGAACGTAAAAGAGGGTGGCAGCAACCAACCCTGATACGGCCATCAGGTACCATGGGAGCAGTCGCTCACAAAATCCATGGGGCAACAAACGCGGTATACAGTTATAATTTTTCATTCTTGGAGCTTCCACTCCATAATTGGTGAGGTATCACCCGCACCCACCACCATCTACGACACACTCGCTCAAACGCGAGGTACAATACCTATCAACGCTCGGGGTTCTAGGAGCTGTGCCCCACGTGGCCCCTTCCAACCCACCGCCCGCCCCCTGGTTTCGACATCCATGCAAAAAATAAAAATATAAGTAAACACATGCAACCTAAAACAAAACAAATAACGTCACTAATTAAAAAACAAAGACCGGTAAAATATGATCATCCTCAATCAGTATCATAACCAGAATTCCTAACTAGGTTAACCTAGCCTAAGAAAAGAACTAACCTAAATACAATATGTCTAACTGGGTAAATACACTATACTACATAATTATAGTGGCCAAAACTAAAACAACACTCTATCAAAACAAACTAAACTAAAACATACGGAAACGTGGTATAAACCAAAACAAAACAAAACTAACATTATCGCTATGAAGTTCTCAATCAACAAACAAAGAAATTTACAACATAAAAACACGCCCGCCACACACTCACATCATCACTTGTTACGTGTTTAATTGGAAAACGTTTCTTTCTGATAATTTTCGTTTTCTTGTCAAGTTTACTTATAAAAAACCAGCAATTTATTCTTAGGTTGAATGCTCCCAATTCACTATTTCGCAAATTTTTACGCATCTCTAATTGCATTTAAATTAACATATGTAACTTTCGTACACATCTCTTATTTAGTTAAAACCAGTCAAATTTAATACCGACATCTCTAAGATTTCGGATCATTTAATATAAAGTAGTTGAAAAGAAACCTGGGATCTCTTTGGGTCAAATAATACATATACATATAATAACTATATTTTCTACAAATTTTTAACTTTTGGTAACAATGATTAAATAAAAATTTTCTCAAGTTTGTAAAATTGATTTTTAAGGTGTTGGCCAATTTTTCTTTCTTCCTTTTTAAGAACGCCATTGATGGTGGATGTTGAGTTTCTAAAGAATTTTTCATTTCAGGTTCTGGATGCTGAAGCATTATTTTTTTTGGAAAATTCTCACTTAAAGTAATACTTTGTTAAGTAAAAATATTACTGACGCTTTTAAAAGGCTATAAAAGGATATAATTGAAATTATTCATTCGTCCACATCTTCGGTAAATGGCACATGTTTCGATAACCTCATGGTAATTAAAATTGTTTTCAGATTTTCGAATATAAAAGCATTCATACTAATTCTTCACATATAAAGACACTTCAATCTAAATTACGTTGAATGTTCACTACCGGCCTGTAAGAGGTATGAACGGTCATAATTAATTAAACATCGTACTTATATTTACCTTCTTTTAGCATCTCTGTGCTACCTATGTAAGAATATCTCGGTACTACCTATATACGAGCATCTCTGTACTACCTACGTAAAATCTCTGTGCTACCTATGTACGAGCATCTCTGTACTACTTACGTACGAACATCTCCGTACTACCTACATTTCTAACGTCATTCCTTCTTAAATTTTCTGCTCACATTACACTCTTACGTTTCATCTAAAGTACATGACTATCGCTGGAAGGCATAAGAGCCTTGCAGACATCCATGACCATATACGTGAAGGCTGCTAGATCATTGGAATAGTACCCGAAATTTGCAAGATCAAATAAGTACTGGTTTCAACAATAAAGGTCAGATTTTTTTTCTTTATCACCTTCCAAATTTCAATTACACCTAGGAGATTCTTAGTGAATTTCTACAACGAAAATAAATGGACTGATATTATCAATAGAGAGCGGATTTTATGCACTATAAAATGCCGAAATATGTGCATATATATGCACTTAAAAATGCATTACTAATTCAAAATATGCAAAATATGCATAAATATTGAATCTTCTATTTACCTGTGTTAATTCCAAATTATAACATTAATATATAAAAAAAGTATATATGCTTGTAATTTTTTAATAGGAAAAAGATAAATTGCATACAAACTTATTATTTTAACATTCAAAATTATGTGTTATTTAAAAACTACATATTTACTTATACACTATACATTTATAAAAACTGCACCCTGTCATTACTACTTACAAAGCAATTATTATTTTAACATTATTTTAAAATTATGTGTTATTTAAAAATTACATATTTACTTATACGCTATAGATTTATAAAGATTACACCCTCTAGTTACTATTTGCAAAACAATTTATAACTAAATATTTTTCCAAGTTTTCGGGCAGAAAATTTTGGCGTCTGTCCAATAGTTATGGGTGCATATTTTAATGCGGCTAATATGGCCAAATCTAAATTTATAACAAGATCATCGGAATTTTCCTCAAGTTTCAGAACTTTATTATTAACTTTTAGTAACAACTGATATCCACTGTTTTTTTGTAAAATTTCATTTAATTTATTAGAAATAGTTTTACCAATATTTCCTGAAACAGCAGAAATCAGCTGTTGAAATTTATTAATTATTTGCATAGATTCATTTAATGACAATGCTTCCGTTTCTAATTTAGCAATGGTTGAACTTGCATAATAGTAATTTGCTTTTATAAATGCCAGCTCATTGCGCAATTGTGTTTTCTTTAAAATGGATTAAGCTTTTTGAACGTAAGTACTTGAATTATCAGAAATTTCTAAAACTAACTCCTTTATTTTTTCCAAATGATCTGCATAAAAAAGAGCTGCATTTAACCAAGTACCCCAACGCGTAATCACAGGCTCTGGTGGTAGAGGAATATTAGGTAACTTTTCTTTGTACAATTGAATTCGTAACGGAGCTTTTAAAAACACTTTCTTCATACTACTTATTAAACTATTTACTAATGGAAATTGATTACGAATTGTTTCTGCTACTCTATTAATACCATGTGCGAGACATGTTACATGTATTAAATTTTCATAAAATAATTTTAATTGCTGTCCAGCTTTTACCATATACGGTGCTGCATCAGACAGCATTAAAACTATTTTATCTGTTGCAACAATATCAGGAATAAAAAATTGCATGAAAGCTTCGTTTATAAAGCGAACTATTGTTGCATGATTGGTTTACTCAAGAACTTTGGAAGCGATTAAATATGATATACTAGACTGCGCCTCACTTAAATAACCAATCATTTAATTTGCAACATATCGCCCGCAACAATCTGTAGTTTCATCTACTATAAAATAAAGATATTTATTTTTTGTAATTTTCTTTATATGCCCCATAGTTTCAAGATATAAATCATTAATATACCTTTTTCGAAGCGAGCTTTCATCTGGCACTTGCTTTTACTATTTTTTTCTAAAAATGACCTAAAACTAGGATTTTGCAATTTCTTTAATGGAATATTGGCTTTAACAAGTGCACTACACAATTCGAAATTAAATTCCTCTTGTGCATTTCTTTTGGCCGTTTCTTGAAACAACGACTGGCGCAAAGGTGTCTGACAAACTTTTGTTTTCTTAAATGTTTCTAATTTTCTTTTATGAAGAGAGGTTTCAATGTGCTATGTAACTTGAGATTTCCTTTCGCACATGATCTAAGGAAAAATTAATTTTAAAAATAAGTATCTAATTGCGTTTAAAAACTGATAAAACGGTGAATTCAATAACCTACATCAATTAATAAGGGTTTAATTTCCGAAATCAATTAAAAATATGTAATGGTACTTACTATTTTTCCACAGGCTATGCAAAACACATTTTCATCATCCAAGACGTAGCTCGGATATATTTTTTATCCATACTTGAACTAAACTATTTTTAACTTTCGGCATCTTGAAGTTCACTTAACAAAGCCGTACCATTCAGTTACGTCTTCGCCCAAAGAATGTTTAAAATTTTGCATTTTGTCCGTTACTCTCAAATTATTCTCAAGAAGGATTAACTAACTAAACACTTACCTTGAAAAAGTCCAAATAACTTTAACCCTTGATTGCGGAATTCCTCAATCAATGCTTTAACTATCTACTTAGGTACCATTGGAATTTTCAAATACTACGAAATAGCGGCATTGAAACTTCATAATCCGGAAGTATTAACGTTGCACTTAACTGCAGGTAATAATCTTTCTTTAAACCTGTCTTATTCATATAAAAATACATTTCTTAGTTAGACACAATAACAAAATTTAAAATAAGTTAGAATAATGCATTTTAAAGCGAATTTGAAAGATATAGAAAAAATGCGAAATATATGTTAATTATGAATAAAAAGGCAAAATATGCATAAAATTGCAATATATGCAGTATTTGGCGAAATATGCAAAAATTAATTAATGTCAAATGATTGCATTTAGTGCAATTCGTCTAAAAACTAAACGATATTCTTCAACTATAAAAAATAAGCGATATGCATTTTGCATAAAATCCTCACTCTAATTATTAATTTTGTAATCAAAGAATCAACAATTGTTACCTCTTAATTAAATTTATATATTTACGGTACTTCCAACAGTTCACTTTCACAAAATTCTTTTATCTAAAACGGTATATATATATATATATATATATATATATATATATATATATATATATATATATATATATATATATATTCACTAATTCAGCTTTGAATATTTTGCACTCAATCACAAGTAAAGTTTCAATTGAATCATTAAAATAGATAGACCACACATAAACAGTTTTAGCTTCCATTTTGACCTAATTAATTCTAGTTTCTGCGGCTACATTCACCCAACGATTTAACTTCTGTTTTGATTGCAATATACCGGGTGTAACGATTATCTGTATTACGTAAACTACTGCAAATGTTAAATATTTAATTTTATATCAATTTGTAATTTTGTCTCGTAATCTTTATGTGTTATGTACATTACTTTTCTTGTGGATAAGGTTGTTCGGGCCAGTTTATTTCCTATAAATTTGTTTGTTACGGTGGTTATTTACTGTGGACCGAACAAGCTTTCCAATTTACTGTATACTACTGTGTGAAGCGTAAGGCAAGCAAGTTCATTAATTAAATTCTTTTTATTTTTTTTTATCTTACTAAACATCCAATGGGATTATGTGTTAAATTAGCCAATTCCGAATACGAACAGTAAATCTTACAACTGCCGGAAGGGGGCATATAATAATTTTACTTTTTTTTATTTTATTGAAATTTAGTATTATACTTGCCGTGGGCACAAGCTGAAGCTCACTGCTTGCCATCGTGGGCTTTGGTGGAATGTTAATTTATATATATTTTTTTATTTTATTCTTTTGTCAGGATATCGACAATAAAAATTACATTATCGGGGGAATTGTCAACTCATTTCTACTTCCTCCCTTCATTCTTATTTCTTTCTTTTCTGGTACATCCTGTTTCAGGCTTTACAGGGTTTATTCTCCTTTCCAACACTTGTTGAGTATTTCCTTATTAAAGCCTGTGGCGCCTACTCATATCCGGTTCCTATCTAACCACATTACTATCATTTTAAGCTATACCTCCAAAACAACCACGCATCCGAGTGTTCTGCGGTCTTCCGACCGTACGCCTGAGTTTAGTCGAACCCACTCATTCCTTTTTTTATGCCATATGATGGTTAGACACGTGGCACATCATCAATGAAATTTTCCAACACGCTCCTGCTGGCGTTAGAAGATGCCATTCTGCACAACTCCCCCACGCCCGTTTGATTAGTCGCCTCTTACGACAAACAGTTGGCCTGTACTGTAGGGAAATTCTTAGACCGTCCCTACACAGAACCAAACAAAATAAACACAAACTGTTTTTGTTCCAGATAAACTCAATACTAATATAAATAAAATAATTCAATGCGTATGTTCTTGGAAAACTAAATATGTTTTCCACGGACACTTCCGAAACTGATGAGAAAAATTTCTATAGTTATAAGCATTTTGTTTATATTAATTTTAATTTTCCGTTTGAGATTTTTCTATTTTTTATTTTAGTGCGTCAAAGTGAATTTGCGGCTAAACTGTGCACAGCAGATAAAATGTTTTATGCAAAAGTTGCTTGAATTCAAGCGCGCTATAACCTAAAAATATTTTCGCATATACACAATGTTCCATTACAACGGTACATAACCTATCTGTCGTGTTTTAAATGGAATGGTAAGTACGGCAACTGTTATGATCGATTTCTGCTGAAAAATACCTGATATTATACAGGGTGCACATTGATTATACCACGAAGAATTAAAATAAAAATCTTAAAATTGTAAATATTTTAAAAACCGTTGCAGATAGACAAAATTTGCTTATTACAATTTTCTTGCGAATAATGTAATAATATGCTGGGTGTTGTATTTAAGATAATATAGTTATTTACATTTAAAACAAGAAACCATACATTCATATTTCTAGTACACCCTGCACAAGAAATAAATAAGTCATAATATTTCTTAAAAGATCAATGTCTGCACTAATTACATACGGAGTTACAAATTCATATATTTGGTAATAACCTAAAATAAATTTTTAATCTATGTCGAAAAATGATATTTTTTATCTAAAGGTAAAAATACTTCACAAACGGTTAAGTTTAGCTATAAGACATGTTTAATAGAAAGTGGTTGTTTTTCAGAGTAGAAACGAAAACCGCAGTAAAAACTATACCATTCCATTTAAGATAAAAAAGATTGGTTATGTACTGTTGTTATGGAACACTCTGTATATGCGAAAATATTTTTAGGTTATAACGTGCTTCAATTCAGTATAAAACATTTTTTTCTACTGTGCACAGTTTAGCCGCAAATTCACTTTGACGCACTAGTGAGCATCCCTGTATATCAATTAAAAAAATCGCCACTTCTGTAGTAGACGTTCTTTACCCACCCTTCTAACACTTGAAACCAATAAAATCTTGGTAGTTTAAGGATTAAGCAAACACTTATTTTTTAATTAAGTTGCACTGATTCACATTTACATTTGCTTTTAGGTTATAGCCATCGTTTTACTACCTTTGATTATCTGTAAAATAATTACCTTGTCTTGCAGCTTTTTCAATCATTCCAGCATCGTAGCAATTTTTTCTCGAAAACTTTGATATAATTTAAATATGATTAGTAAATATATATCAAACAATATATGTATATAAGAATCAAATGGTCAAAGAATTGTCAAGATGTTAATATTTCTTTCAAAAGGCAGTGGGTTACCTAGCGACGTAACATGTTAAAGGGACGTTTCAGAGATGAAATGCCTTTGCTTTCAAAATTTTTCTGCTTGACTTACATACATATTTCAATTTTATTGAGAAGTCTTTGAAATAATTTATCACAAACTTCTACCCTTTAGGTAAGTATGTATATTGTCAAGTTTATACAATTTCAAATGCAAGGCACTTGCACTTGATTTATTATACGAATAATCCATGTATGTAATTAATATTTTATATTAATCGTGCCTAACCTAATAATAAGAGTGTTACTTTTGCTACGTGAATTAAAATACCAAGATTTTCGTATTTACAATCTGATATCCGATGTGGTACATAAGTATGTTAGAAATAAAAAAATATATTAAATCAGGAAGGCTTAAACATGCGCTTAGGAAATTAGAGCCATCCGTTTTATTTTAAAAGTAATAGATGTTGAAAACTTGAGTTCCTGTAAATTTTTCCTTTAAAATTGTTTAAGATGAACTAATTTTAAATTTAGAATTTCCGTGTTTTTATATAAATATATATATCGACATTTTCAGTAAATTTTTATGGAAAAAAACTAATTCTCAAACATGAGAGATCAAGCGACATTGTTTCTTAATTAGTTTCTAACTTGAGAAAAAAAATTAAATAACGTATAGTTAATCTGATGACGTGAACTGTTTGTCGGAACATTGCACACAGCCATTTTTATCATTAGCAAGTAAGTAATGAAATAATGACTTATAGGTTGAATGACACTAGACTGAATCAATTTGTCGATACGTTCTATCCTTAATCTTTAATATAATCAAGGATTTTATTAAGGAAAAGCGACCAATCGCGATTGGTATTGACCAAATTGAGCGAATAAAATTATTGATATCGATAAACCAATAGCATATCAATTAAGTGATAATTGTCGCCTTGACTGGTCAATTATCGATAGTGTTGTTGTTCAATACCTATAGTCAAGCAATATATTTCGTATCGTAATATCTACGTACAACACTTTTATTAATCCAAAATGTGACAATCACAGTTAACGTGGTAAATTTCATTGTGAATTAATATTATACTTTCTTGCACAATAATCTTTAAAATAAAATATAATATTCTCAGATAGTTTTGTCTACTACATCAATCGTGCTGGGGCACTCGTGCAATTTTCATACCTAGCACGTGTTCAAACATATTCTAATGAGAATTAATAATTAGGTACATGTAATCTTACGCATATTCGAATTACTTTACATATTCCGAATGCTTATAAAGGTGGAAACCTTATTTCTCTAATGAGATTTCTGAAATTTTAATTTTAATTTGGACAAGCGCGTTTCTCACTGTCAAATAGAATTTGATTTCCTGCCTAGTTTTTGAATTAAGAATGCCTCGTGAATGCAAGGAGAAGGCTTTGAAATTTCTAGTTTTATAAACTGCATCACCGACTGTGAGATTTGTCAGTGCTTGATTTATTAATGGACTTTATTTCAACTAGATGTTCACTTTCTTATTAATACGTTTCAATTAAAATTTTTCGTTCATTCTCAACTAAAGCCTGTCCGGTAGAACTGAACGGGTATCGGATTAACAAGGAGGATTGTCAATATATGGTTCTATTGTGCTTGAAACCGCCTTAATGCTTTGCTGTCTCGTACTTATTGTACGTGACAAAGAAAGATGGATATATTATGAATAATGCCTCTATTTCTGCCGAACAAAAGCGTTTGCAACTTTCACACATAATGACAAGGCAATAAGAATCAGATGCAGGTAGAATAGAAATTCAATAGGTATAATAAAATGCCAGTGGTTCTCAACACTGCTTTAACATTACATTTAAAATTTATGGAAGAATGCAAGTTTTATAATAAACATTTATAAAAGCCATTCATAATAATGAATATTCGATTAAGTATAGGTATTTCAATTTACATTTAGAAAGTTCATTGTATACCTAAGTATGGTAATGACGTTTTAGTGTACTCCAATTACAAAAGAATCCAAATAAATATGCAATACTGTAACAATAAGTAATTAATAATAGATTATTATACCATTTAGTAGGTACATATAGGTATAAATAAAACAACTGCAATATCTATATTATCATTATTCTTTGAGTAAGCGTTTATATAAACTAACCATTAATATAATGCCGAAAAAGTTGAGTAAAGAAATTCGAATTAGTTTTAAATACAGTCGATTATTTTAAAGAAGAAAAAGAAAATGGTGGTCCACTATTATCTACATTTTCTGTTCAACAAAGAACAGCAAACGCGTTAAAACTTTCGGTTTCGACGGTGGGAAAATCTGTGCTTTAAAAAAAATGGCGGCGAGTTGGAACCTCCAGTGAAAAACAGCGTGTCAAACTTTGACTACAGATTTTCCAGAAAATGGAAAACAAACAATTCGTGCATTAATATACGAGATGTACGCGAAGAAGGAACACGTAACGTTAAATTCATTATTAAACTTCTTAAAATTGAGAACCGCGTATGAAATAGGAAAACCAGTTTGGCTCTAGTGTTAAAAATATGGGCTTTAAATTCCAAAAACCAACAATAGACGCGGTTTGTGTGAACAAAGCCACATTGTCGCCAAAAGAAACGTTTTTCTGAGAAAGTATCTCAAAATCTTAACTCCGAAAGTTCGAGACAGTTTGTTTTACAGACGAAACGTGGATATTTAGTAAAGGTAGTACGTCAAAATGTACTTGGCAAGATAACAGTGCAAAGAGTTTACATCAACCGAACAAATCATCAGATGGAAAACGATTTATTATCATTGAAGCAGGTAACAGAAACGGTTTTATCGACGGAAGTCAATTAATTTTCGGTACAAAAAATAAATCATTAGATTATCACGATAATATGAACGCAGAATTGTTCGAAAAATGGTTTGAGGAATCACTTTTACAAAATTAGAGGAACCATCAATAATTGTCCTTGACAATGCGAGTTATCATTCTCGAAAGGCAGAAGGCAGTCAAAGTTTCTTGGAAAAAGAAGAAATACAGCAATGGTTAACCGCTAAAAAAATAGCGTGGGAAAATTTTATGACAAAGGCAGAGTTAGTGGAATTGGCCAAAAGAAACAAAGTAGACCAATGCGAAAAATATGTAATCGATGAGCTAGCTCTATCATATGGACATGAAGTTTTGCGCCTGCCCCCGTATCATTGCCATTTCAATCCAATTGAGTTGGTATGGGGCATTACTAAGAACAAATACGACAAAAGTATCGTTGCGACATCCGGAAAAGACGAAGATGTTCTTAATACGTGGAACGACGCATTAAAAACAGTTAGTGCGGAAATATGGCAAAAATGTATTGATCATACGGATAAAATAATTAAAGATACTTTTGTTAATGAAGAGATTGTGGATGAAGTAAGACCTCTTATTTTCACAGTTAACACTGAAGAAAGTGATGACGATGATCTTTTCCAAGATTTGGATGACTCAGGAAGTGATGAATCTGAAGCCGAATGACAATTATAATTTTTACATTTAATTATAAAAGTATATCTTTGTAATTTAATTAATATTTACTAACTATAATAAAATGTATTTGTTATTGTTGTTATAAGTATAAGTGAAAGGTGTCAATTGAAATTACTTATAGGTAATTAGTAATCGATTATTATTTTTATTATACAAAAGTTGCATTTCTTCACAAATTATATAATGTTAAAGCAGTGTTGAGAACCACTGGCATTTTATTATACCTATTGAATTTCTATTCTACCTGCATCTGATTCTTATTGCCTTGTCATTATGTGTGAAAGTTGCAAACGCTTTTGTTCGGCAGAAATAGAGGCATTATTCATAATATATCCATCTTTCTTTGTCACGTACAATAAGTACGAGACAGCAAAGCATTAAGGCGGTTTCAAGCACAATAGAACCATATATTGACAATCCTCCTTGTTAATCCGATACCCGTTCAGTTCTACCGGACAGGCTATATAGTCCTATACAGGGTAACTGGGGATTAACTATAAGTGTGGTTTTAGATTTATGTCATCCATTGCGATAACTGTAGTAAATTGTGTTTTACTTTTCTTTGGATTATTTCAGTAACAGGACTTATTTGTCTATCAATAAGCAGTTCCTACTATTTTTATTTATAACTTCAATAGTTTAGGGTAAGTTCTGAAAAATACTAATAATAACTTCCTTTAAATCATCTTGGAAGTATATGAACCTGTATATTGATAATATGGTCCCTCACGATTTGATACTTCAATAAAATCGATAATCTTTAGTCCATGCTTTTCATACCTACTATCTATTTGAGCTGCTTCCTTTACATAAATACAATTAAGAGCCACATTTTAAAGAGCTTAAGTTGTGCAATCATACAGCACCTTACCACAACGTTTACTTTTGATTAATTATAAATCTTTTATGCACGATATAACTACGTTATATTTATGAAGATTTTTACTGTATTTCTTTCTCGGTTAAAACTTGCTTAAATTTAATAATAGAAACAGAGGGATTTTATAACAGCAGTGACGTAAAGGAGTGATCACTGTCGTACGAAGGCGAATTTTTGTGTTTGCTTAGCAAATGACATGTTTCTGGCAATGAATCAACGAAACTACATGTAAAGAGCGATTCTGTCTATTCATACCTGTATGGTGTATAGCCTACCTTTTTAATAGTTGAAATTAGGTGTTTTACTGATAGTGATTTAGATATTTTTGTGCTATGCAAGTTCCTTATTGGGAAACTTCTTTAATTTTTATAGCTAACTCATACATTATTTATCTGAAGATGGTGCCGCAAATGCACTACAATATTTCAGATTCATAATTTGCTACTGCTACACCCTCATGATGTTTAATTTAGCTGTTAACTAAACATTTGAGTTTATTTACTCTTATGCTAATGTAGGATGATTTAATAGTATAAAAAATTGTAATTAGAACAAATTGTTAATGAAAGCCTTTGTTCTCTTTCCTTTTTATCGACATCAGCACGTAGGTTATTCACTGACTTCTGATTTTTTTGGGTTACAACGTCTTGTTTTGATAATAAGTAAGATATTGGTTTGAGCAGCATTGTGCTTTTCTTGTTTACTGTGTTTACTTATATGTGTTTTATAGATTCATTTTCCCTTTTCGTGCATAGAGGCTGCGATACGTCAAACTACGTGTGTATGTGCTGTATGGTCACACTACCCACGCATCCAATGCATTACTACATTATAATCTGTCCAGAAAGTAAGCAAAGGAATAAATCAACATGTTTGGCAGATTCTAGTGGCGTTGGGTTGTTTATTGTAAAAAATATAAAACTGAAGTAATATTGATTAGATATGTCATAATGAAATTAATTAATGGTAATTAAAGCTTGGGAAGGAACGAGAATATTATTTATTTGTAATATACACGCCTATGATCTTTACTTTAGAATTCAACAACAGGTACGTCCCGCTGTTAAAGGATTGGCAGCTAGTGATGAATAACTTACGTTGTAACGCTACAGTATGGAAGCGGTATGTCCTAAAACTAGTTTAAGAAATCTATTAAGTATTTAATACAATATCGTGTACCGCTTATGTGTAAAGAAAATGAACTATTTTAACTTATTCCTTCTCTTCGTTTCTGGACAAACTTTAATGATCCGCAAACGATCAGCTGAGGTAAAAGATATCTAGGCATGTTCAAGTATCAATTTGAACACGTTACAAAGTACCATATTAGTTCTAAACGTGCTCACAGTTAGTATTATGAGAATAGGTCCTTTTTAGCCTATTAAGAAGACATATTTTTGTAATTGGATCAATGATCAACTGGCCATTGACGACAATTTTGTACACACTGTTCTATGGACTGATGAATGCAATTTTTCCACTAATGGAATGTTTAATAGACACAATGAACACTACTGGTCAGTAGACAATCCAACGCAAAAAATTATTGGTCTTTTCATCTATGATGGTCGTCTTACCCATCAAAAATACTTAGAGTTAGTACAAAATGATGTTCTGGATGCTTTGGAACCACTTAAGTCAATTGCTCAGATATGGTGGCACCAGGATGGGGCTCCTCCTCATAACGCCAGAAGTGTTACAAGATATTTACACCGAATTTTTAGACGGCGGTGGATTACGAATAAGGGTTTTGTAAGATGGCAGTACAGATTTGAATCCTCTGGATTTAGTGTATTTGGAGGAATTTAAAAATTGTCTATATAAGGATACACCCCAAGATATAGACATTTTAAGAAATAATTTAATACAAGAGATACGAGCCATTCCTCGTAGACATCTTGAAAGACCTGCCAATAAGTTAAAAAATTGGGTAAGATGCTGCATTCAAGAACGGGGATACATTTTTGAGCACTTGCTGAATTGGTTTTTACGTACTCTTTATGTCCTTTAGTGTTTAGTAGTTTTCATTGTTGCTGTAATGGTTTTTACGTGTTCTTTATGTTCTTTAGTGTTTAGTAGTTTTCATTGTTTTTTATTCCATATACCTATGATCTTATTGCGTTTTCTATACGAGACAAATTTTCAACTTCCTTCCAGTAGACCTTATGATGACCATCACAATAGAAACCTTCAAAAATTCTTTAAAAAATCACAGGGCCGTATTGAAAACAATTATAATTATATTAGGAGCTTGATGATGACTGTTTGGGTAGGAAACAAATACTCCAATCTAACTTAGTATATGTTATGGTAACCACAATGAAATACGTGATTTGTAAAGTTAAAGAAAATCCAGGTCCGTATTTAAAAAAGTTAAGTTGATGATGAATGTGGAAATCCGAAACGTCAGATGGATATGAAGATGACATGATATTAAATACAATAAAAAATGGCAATGAAGAAGTGTAAACTGTTTTTTGAATGGCTCTACAAAAAAATAAAAACAAAAATCCTAGAAATCACTTGTTTTCAATTATCTCAAAAATAAAAGAAAATATTTGAAATCTGACCGCCCTTAAATGCCCAACTTTGCCACAATGTAACAGTTTCTCTATCTCTTACCGTTTTCGAGATTCCAATGATACGCCTCGAATTTGGGACACCCGGTACTACAGTAATCAAAGCTTAAACATAAACTAAGATTTTAAAACAAGGTTTCCATTATTTATGCAGAAGCTTGTGATGTACCACAACTGATACAGATTTATATTTTTAATTTATTCATTAGAACGTAGATTAAATTAAATGGATCTATTAAATATACGCAACTGTTGTACATTTTATAGTAAGAATAGTGTGTGTAGAGATAGCTTAGAAAATAATTTACATGGTTGTTGTTTTAACTATTACAATTAAACATGATGAAGCCACGCTTTCAGATTTGGTTGCACAATTAATCTTGAAATGGAAATATAACAGAGTTTTGATATTCGTTGATCCCAAATAAGTAAATTCCTTTACAAACAGCCAAACTTGGTTGATTTAAATGTCTCAATGTACCATTTATTGATAATTGCATAGCAACAAACTTCTACTGCGTCATCCTCGTTAAATTGAAACGTAATAGTACAATGAAATTACGTAAAAGGAAAATTTAACGTTATAAAAAAGAAAAATAAAAGTAAAATAAAAGTACCTAAAAAAGGGTGAATATATCAAAAAATGAAAACAATAGGTTTAATTAGCTCTTACCGTAAAATGTACGACACTTTTGATAAAAATATTCAAGAGCAAATATGGACACTTTTTGCTTTCATTATAGTAACATCAACGATCTCAAAAAGATGTGCGTACAACCTCCACTTTAAAATATCTAAACGCATACTTTTCAGCCATTAAGGCATGCAATTCACATGACACAAAAATGAACGAAGTTGCCTAAATTACTGCAAATTTCAATACAACTTAAAAGGTTCATTACAACCTCTAGAATTATAAGAGGTACTAGTTTAATTGTTGTACCTAATCTTGTTTTCATTGCTCCTGAAGCTAGTTGGATTTTGGGAAAACTCTATCGACGGAAGGTCACTATACACAGTTCTTTTTTGTTTTTGTCTAATATTTATAAAACAGCTGCATATTTCAAAGGTATATCAACATATAGATTTTAAAATTATAAACTAATTATGTTCTATGCAATTTTTTAATACGACGCGTACTTTGAGACAAAACTGTTAATGTATATGTGAATAACCATCAACTTTATAGGAAAATGTCTTTCCAAGATAGTTCAATTTTACATAACTTGTTTGGTGCAGTTTCTTGGTATGAAACGAAATAGGTCTTCAAAATTAATTAAACACGATTTAAAAGGTATAAACTGTATTAACAATATTTTTAACACGCGATTGGCTTTAGAATTTTTTCAAGTTGGGATCTAAATCTAAACGTCTAAACGTTTATCTGACATGGATGGTTAAACGCCAGCTGACAAATAATTATTGTTGTTTTCATGACTGCCTATTTTTAATACGACCATATTACAAACGAAATTGTATAATTATTCTAAAAGAATGTAGTATTGCAACTGAATTTAATACATTAGTCAAGATCATTCAGATGAGCCACAAACATGTTTACCACTTTACTGCGTAATTAGACTTTCTAGTTTATTCACACGCCTTAGAGCAGTTTTTAGGTCAGCTTAAGGAGCTCAAGGTGTATATTTCGTATTATAATTTTACTATTTGTCAGTTTGGACAATTTAAATGTTTTTGCTATCGAAATATACAAAGTATACAATCAACCAATGGCTAACCCGGCTGACAGGTTCTAAAGAAGTACCCCATAAAGCAAAAATCTTCATGTATCACTTATAGTACCAATTTCTCTTTTCTTAGATAATAGAACATTAAAGCGCTTATTTCTGTCCAAGCACTAAATATGATATCGATATTCTCTTGAGATGGTAGAAAAATTTTGCGAATCTCAGGAACTTCGTCCAAACCAAATAAAAATTAACACTCTTTGCAAAGATGTGGGATTTCAATAATACTCTTAAAAAGATTTTGTCCATCTCCATACCATTAGTGTTTTACAGTACGAAAGGCACTGGAAAGCGCACACGCACATATGCATATACTCACGCCCGCGCACAATCACACATACATACGCACTCACACATTCCAGCACATACACACACACACAAAACACACACGGATACACACGCACACACACACACACCACACACACACACACATGCGCGCGCGCACACACGGACACGGACGCCAACAGTGACACGGGGACGGACACATACACACACATACGTATAGTTGAATCTTGTATTAAGTTATCTTTGATACAGATTAGTGAAATTTGTGACCGATACGTTTCTATTTCGATATCGCGATGAACATATTGTACAAGTGTTTTTATAAACAGTAGCGTTATAATAGAGGGTGTTGTATGTTTCTATATATTAATGGACATGTACCTATTATTGTACTATTTTCATATGTTAACCATTTGATAATGATTATTATTACGTTAATATCAATAGTTAATACCAATAACAGTAAACAAAACTACACTACTAACTTTCTACCTACTTTGTGGCGTTTAATACAGTAGATAATCAAAAATGTAACAGCTTGAGAGTTACTAACAAACATTTTATGGTTTACTTTATATCGCAACCCATCGTTACTCAGCCTTTATTGAATATTTAATCCGCGAATGAAAACTTCTTTTATAGTGAAATAAAGTTACCTATATTCAGATTTGGTGATTTGCCAACCTTTTGACTAATGCAACTACTTAGCTCCCTGTTTGTTAATTTATAGGTTTATTTCTTTTTTTTTATAACCAGAAATCACTTCACAATAGAAATAGTATATTAAGTATCTAGAACATTTTACCGATCGAAGACAATTGTTTGGAGGAGAAGCGAAGCGACGACTCCAATTATTGTCTGATATCGGTAATCCTTGATGCTTATGACGTTTTTTTGCCGGACTAAATTTATTAAAAAGATTTAATATGTACTTAATAAATAACGATATGTACTATTTTGGACAAAAGTAATGTCCTGGCATGGTAGGCAACACACATTCCATTTTTCCGATTCCGCCCGAAAATATTTAGATGGAGAAGGGATAGAGTGACTCAATAATGTGTAAACGTAGCGTGTTAACTGCAAAGATTGCCGCAGAGCGCGTTTTCATGTATTACCTGTTCAGCTTGTACAAGTGGTAACCTCTTTTAGTAGGTATACAAAAATTAGAAAAACAATCACAATTTGTTTGAATTCAAACACGCAAATAACTAATTAGATTTTAAACTTGCTTTTCTACCAAAACAATATTCAAATACTCCAAATTGTTAAAAATTCTAACATTCATTCTTAAAACCTACATATTTTATGAAATCTCGAAATGTTCAGGTTTTTGACATGTTATCAAATTTGTTAAGAATCACAAACTAATCAAAATATATAATTCTTAATAAATTATAAAGTATTTTATGTCTCTCGTACATTATATTGTGTTATCTCGCAAACATCTGTATCGAGATATTAATATCTCGATTAATTTTCTGAATTGTGAATGATTCATCATGGACAAAAACATATTTAATCATATTTACATTATGTCTTATATATTTTAAATCAAGTTTAAATAATTTTTATCTTATATTTCCTAAAAACCTAAAAACACTGAAGTAAATGTTACTTAATAAATCGATCACTATCAGTTAATTATTCTAATGGATTTATAATACAATTACCTTAATTTATTTTTATGTAACTTCAAAATACCTAATATTTAAGCAGGATACCTTACATGATGGTTAGAAGCTATTTTGTTACTAGCAGCTAAATCTCGATAAATGCGAGCAATCACCCGTTTCCTTGTTTGACAATTTCTTAGTTAGGTATACAGGGTGAACCGAATTTAATTTGCGTATACAGAGATATCGAAAACCGTAATAGATAGAGTATCGGTTAAATGAGAAATAAGTTTCGTAATTTGTTGGGTAGTACATGAGTATAAAGAAGTTTGGTTTTTTCCGACTAGTTCCGGAGATATTCGACAAAATCCCAAAATGCTCATTTTCGTTTTGTAAGACTAGCGTTGTTATTATAACAGATATCAAAAAAATTAATCTAAACTTTTTTTTTTAAATAAAATTTACTACAACTTGCCATACCAAAATTTCAATACGACGTTTTGTCTTTCAGGACCACCCTCAACAATATTTTTTTAAATACGGACCTGGATTTTTTACTACAATTTTTTGTAAGGTTCTTATAGCTTAATACAATGATATAAAATTCTTGACTATTCTACTACGTTTCGTCTGTGAAAAATCAGCATCTTCATGGTTTCTTACTGAAACGAATTAAATTTTTTACTACATTTCTTTGTAGGTTTTGTATAATCTTAATACACTGCTATGGCATTCCTAACCATACAAATTTCATCTATGATCATCATCTATAAGCCTTTTGTAATAGTCTTTAAATCAGTATTTATAAAAAAATAATGATAATCACAAAATTTAACAGTTCAGAACTTCGTCAACGAATACGAGATGCATTTCAAAAAAATTACACCCGAAATGGTGGATGCAGCGACATCAAACATGTCAAGGAGGATTGAACTATGTATTCAACAGAATGAATTTCATTTTGAGCAACTTTCATAGCTGGTTTTTAAAAATACTCTAATTTTATTTGCTACTGTTAGGTCAGTCTTAAATTATCACATTTGTTCATTATCATTAGATGTAAAAATAAACTGTTAAATTTTGTGATTATCATTATTTTTTTATAAATACTGATTTAAAGACTATTACAAAAGGCTTATAGATGATGATCATAGATGAAATGTGTATGGTTAGGAATGCCATAGCAGTGTATTAAGATTATATAAAACCTACAAAGAAATGTAGTAAAAAATTTAATTCATTTCAGTAAGAAACCATGAAGATGATGATTTTTCACAGACGAAACGTAGTAGAATAGTCAAGAATTTTATATCATTGTATTAAGCTATAAGAACCTTACAAAAAATTGTAGTAAAAAATCCAGGTCCGTATTTAAAAAAATATTGTTGAGGGTGGTCCTGAAAAGACAAAACGTCGTATTGAAATTTTTGGTATGGCAAGTTGTAGTAAATTTTATTTAAAAAAAAAAGTTTAGATTAATTTTTTTGATATCTGTTATATTAACAACGCTAGTCTTACAAAACGAAAATGAGCATTTTCGGATTTTATCGAATATCTCCGGAACTAGTCGGAAAAAACCAAACTTCTTTATACTAATGTACTACCCAACAAATTACGAAACTTATTTCTCATTTAACCGATACTCTATCTATTACGGTTTTCGATATTTCTGTATACGCAAATTAAATTCGGTTCACCCTGTATAGCTCAGTCATTGAAGGTAGAATACGGTGATACTGTATAATTTTGTCAAACAGCACGGATTTTCATGAAAATTTGGATTTAGGCTCTACTTACCCTCTACTCCAAAGATGACCCTGTACCGGAGGTTGCTTTTACCCTGGAGATACATGCCATCCCTTCTCGGGGATGAAAAACGTTTCATTGAAAATCAGTCCGGGAATGGATAGATTGACTAATTCTGGGCAACTTTTGGTCTATAAAGTGTTTTCTGAAAGTCAATACTTTTCGACTTACGCGAGTAAAGGTGTCAATTTTTCAACCAAAAAAAAAAACACGTTTTCGGACGGTTTTTCGCAAATAACTCAAAAAGTAAGTATTTTATAAAAAAATTATTCTTATTAAAAATGTAGCTTATAAAAAAACAAAAACCCAATATAAACGGAATAATAGCCTGTTGAAGGAGGTTTCAACGTAAAATAACCAAAAAACAATGCATTTTTCGGGGAAAACTTAAGGAACATTTTTTAAAGTGCTTGACAAAAACTTTATTTTCGTTTTTTACAAAAAACCCTAACATCAAAACTAAGCGAGTTAGGATGAAAATAAGTTTGGTCCCTATTTTTTTCGGCGACAAAAAAAATGTGAAAAAAACTCCCTAATTGCCACCCCAATTGAAAATAATCGTTGCCACTTTAAAATTCACTTTATTTATGTACTTTCAATGTGCTCTAGAAGTTTGACCGGTTTCAAGTGCTTACATACAACAAGTTACTAGTTACAAGTTAAATACAACAAGTTACTATTTACGAGTATATGCAAACTTTAAACGGTCAATTTTTATCCTACAGGAAAAAAACGAAAATTTTCAGAAAAGCAAAACCAACAATTTTGTGCTCTACAAAATTTTGCATATCATTAATAGTTTTTGAGTTATTTTGAAGAAAAGGTAGTTATTGAAAAATTACAAAAATGCTCTTTTCACTTCAAGCTCAATTTTTTGCAAAACTAAGCACTTTAAACAGGTCAAACTTCTAAAGTATATTACAAGTACATAAATAAAGTGAATTTTAAAGTGGTAATGATTATTTTCAATTGGGGCGGTAATTAGGGGGTGATTTTCACATTTTTTTGTCGCCGAAGAAAATAGGGACTAACCTTATTTTCGTTATAACTGGCTTAGTCTTGATGCTAAAGACTTTTACAAGAAACAAAAATAAAAATTTTTTCAAGCACTTTAAAAAAGGTTTCATAAGTTTTCCCCAAAAAATGCATTGTTTTTCAGTTATTTCACGTTGAAACTTTCAAATTTGGCGTTTGACTAATAAGAACCAACATTCAACAAGCTATTACTCATTTGTATTGGGTCTATAGACACCATAAACCTGCCATTCTTTTTATTTTTTTATAAGCTGCATTTTTAATAAGAATGATTTTTTAGATAAAATACTTACTTTTTGAGTTATTGACGAAAAACCGCCTGAAAACGTGGTTGTTTGATAGAAAGATTGACACTTTCACTCGCGAAGTTGAAAAGTAGTGACTTTCAGAAAAAACCTTATAGAACGAAAGTTGCTTAGAATTAGTCCATCTATCCATTATTGGCAAAATTATGCGGGAAACGATCATTGACTGGACCAGTACAAAAATCTAACATCTACGGTATAATAGGAAAAAACATAAACAAAACTACTGTAACCTAACAATAGTATATTGAGTATCAAGAACAGTAATGGATGTTTACCGGTCGACGGCAATTTGGCCGGAGAGCCGTACAACCCTTAATGTTCGTGATGCTCATACTGTTTTTTGCACGATTGTATTAAATTTACCACAATTGAAATTATTTAATTTCTACTAAATAAACGAAAAGTCAAAAATGACGTTTTAAATTTTTTTTCTTATTGCTGTGAAATATAGATAGTATATATAATTTTACGTTGGTAAGTAAAAGACGTCGGTAAGTAAAATACTTACCGACCAGTTGGGGCTCGCAACCAGTAAACATATCCTACTGTCTTGGAAATAGATATGGTAAATAAACGAAAAAGCTCAATCGTGCAAAAAGGTAGTTTACATAAAACGAAACTACTGTAACACAGCGGAAAAAAAATTAAAATTCCGTGAGCCGGGAATCGAACCTGCCTCAACCGCGTGTCGGGCGACCACTGTAACCGCTATACTATCCCGCTGTTTTTCATTTTGACGTTGAAACTTTTATTTAAACCATTTATTGTGGTATACAGTGTGGAGATTTTAAGAATTACAGTTAGATTTTAACAATTTGGAGTATTTAAACATTATTTTGTCAGAAAAGCAAGTTTAAAAGCTTATTAGTAATTTGCGTGTTTGAATTGAAACAAATTGTGATTAGGTTTTTCCAATTTTTGTATAACTCTTAAAGGGGGTTACCCTTAGAACATTTAATACTATTATATGTTCTAAGTGGTTACCACTAGTATAAGCTGAAAAGTAATACGTGAACGCGCTCTACGGCAATCTTTAGACGCGCAAGTGTTGTCACTTGTTGGGGTATGTCAATTCCCGAGTTACAAACAAACCGAGTCTGTGTTGAAAACCAGTACTAGTTTAGTTAACAGAAGCTTTTTTAAAGTAATTTTACTATTTGTATTGAGGTAAGTACCTTTACAGATCAATGTTTTCAGTAACTATTCTTTACACAAAAAAGAGTTCTAGGTACCGTCTTCTTTAAATGCTTAAAATGACATTTAAAAATTAAGTGGGGTTACGTCATATTTTTATAGCCTTTTTTTCAATATCACTTTATCAAAATGTTGTCCATTTCACAAATCCCTAAAGAACTCTTTTATTGATATATTGAAACTTGAAATTTTTCTTTGTTTGCAGTTCACCATGGTAATGTGTTTTGCACCTACGTGTAAACATTACAGAGAAAGAGATGCATGCAAATTTTTTGTATTTCCTTGTCACCCAACTGAATTGAACTGATGCGATGGTTAAAACTTATTAGGTAGGTCAAAATCATATTTATTTATTATAATTTTATTAGTGCAAATTTTATAGACGAGAGGACAGAGATCCAGGGAGACATAGTAGAATATGCAGTTCCCATTTTGTTGAAGGAGACAGAAGAAATAGGCCCACATTGTAAGACTACAATAAGGGAGAGCAGTTTGATTCTGCCAAAACCACCCACAAACGGTAAATGTGTAATTATTTAATCAATTAAATAATTATTAAAATAAAAATTATCTTTGAAAGAAGATTGATGCTGAAGTCGAGGGTGTAGCAGGACCCTCTGGGTTGGAGCAACAGCAAGGTGAAGTTATAGAAAAGATGGTTGAAGATACACCAGAACAGGCTCTCTCGCAGAAATTCCCTGCTATGCTTGAAACGGAAAATTATTTTTTAAAGGAGGATGTAAAAAAAATGTCCACATTCTCGTTCCAACTAATTCAGAATAATAATCATTTAGTTATTTTTTATACTGGTCTCCCTACAAACGAAATCTTTTTATGCTTATTTAGGTTGTAACGAATCTTTTACGTTCTTCGTTCATTTAGTTGTAAAATATAAGAAAAAAGGGTTTTTAATAATTAATGATTTATAAGTTGTGGTAGGCAACTTAATTTGCATTTTGGTGTAACTTAAGTTGCATATCTTTTTAGGGGTTTATGCTTCCGTATCGTGAATTATTTTTTCTGCGCTTATTTTTGCGCACCTTTTTTCGCGCACCGCTATATCACCTGACATCCTAAGCGTCCTTTGGAGCATTTTCTTGATGTATTCTGTTTATACAGGAAACCATTTTTGGGTTTCCACCTAAATTTTGTGAAAAGTGCCATTGATTTAATGGTAAGATACTTTTAACTGGTATTATATTAAAATCTAAAACATTTGCTTTTGCAGGCACTTCTTTTTACTCACTTTTGCTTTGATTTTACTACTTTTGGTATTTTCCATGCTTATGATTGCGTTTGCATTTAATGCAGATCTAAATTTAGATCCCATTTTTTTATTTGAACTTTCGAGAGAATGCAATAAACATTGGATTATTCAAATTTCATGAAGATAAATTTGTAAGAAGTAAAATTCAACTTTGGTATGGTTTACAACGTACAGCATTGTTATTATACGAGATATTGCGCAATATTGGTGCAAATATTACATCACATTTGGTTCGTATTTCCGTATTTGTTTAGATACCAGATGTTATCAAAAAGTTGTGTACAAAAATTTTTCGAACAGGTATTTATATCCTAATAATTTAGTAATTTAAGATTATTACAACTAGTTTTTAAGATACATTTGATATAATTCTAAATTTAAATGTTTAATAAACATAGTTTGTATATCTTTTATTTTGACATTTTGGTGAATTTTCTATTGTATCCTCGGTTTAGTTATTGCAAGCATAATAAAAAAAAATAACTTGGCGTCCGAGATAATTTTTATTATTGTTACATTGCAGTTACTATATTGATGTTAAGTGGAAATAACCAAGCAGAAATTTGGGGTAATTAAGCAAATCAAAAAGATTGAACCGGTCTACTTTAATCTTCCGACTGAGACATCGGCATTATCTTTTATTGAGTGTTTTGGATCTCTGGTTATCTTAACGATTTGTTTTGAGAAAATTTACATCCATTTATTTATTAAATTATTACACCACCACTATTTACAAGGTTGTTTGAAAAATTAGAATTAAATTATTTTAGAGGTTGCCAAGTGATTAGGATAAATCGAATTGGCCAATTACTCTTAACGTTGATGAAATTAAAATTAAATTTATTGAAGGAAGATTTAGGCCTTCGTTTCAATATTGGCCATGAAACAGTAGCCAATTTAAAACATGGTTGTTTGCTTTGTATGAAATATTGTATTTACAGTTAATGCAAGCAATTTCATCTAAAGAAAAAAACAAACATTACATGCCAGCATCATTTAGTTCTTTTACAAATTGTAGAATGATCATAGATTGTACTGAGGTGAGCACAATGAAGTCGGAAAACATGGAAAAGCAAAGAATGGCATATAGTTCTTATAAACATAATACATTAAAGGCTTTGATAGGTGTTGCCCCAAATGGAGTAATAACCTTTGTAAATGATTTATACCCTGGATCAACTTCTGATAAGAAAATTACCGAACATTGCGGGGTATTACAGAAATTAGTTCCGGGAGACTTAGTGCTTGCCGATAAAGGGTTTTTAATATCAGATATGTTGGCACAGGGTGTATCAATTAATTTACCCACATTTTTGTCAACTCCTCAATTTACTGAGGAACAAGCAATTAGAACCTGAACCATTGCTATGGCAAGGATACATGTGAATCGTGCAATAAATAGAATTAAAATGTACAGTATATAAAACATGCTGCTCTTACAAATTTCCAGTTAATAAATATATTCACCACTTTTATTGCATTTTTATTATATTAGCCACAAAATGATTTTAACAATTCAATGTTTTCAACCCATCCATCATTTCTTTTAACTTCTGTTAATAGAAAATCATTAGATGTCCACAAAAATAAGTAACAAAAGTCTTTATTTGTTATATGGAGATTGCCCTGAATTAACAATATATGAATTATTAGTCTTAAGTGCATCCTTTAACATTTTGTTTCTAAATTGGTATGGGCACTTGACGTCTACAGTACAGTTACTTCCTACTAATCCATCAGGACATGCTCCAAGAAAACCACACTGATGCAGTCACATTCCTGTAAGTGTAACTGGGAGGTTTGTGATTGCCTTGAATTGCTCAATAGCTTCCGCCTCGTGGTCTCTTCCCCACTGAACTGCATTTACCCTGTCGGGGTTGTAGAAGCCTGAAATGATTGATTGACAAAATATTTCCAAACATTTTTTGGGTTACACCAGTTAATCGCCTAAACAGTGATGAAGGATAGCGGTTTCTTTTTATTGCAGCCAAAACTGCTCCAAAATCCAACAGTTCTCCACAAAACATTGCCCTTTACTTGTAGAAGCAAGATACTCGTCAGAAACTAAAAAGTCCTCGATGTCTGCAAGTAAATGAGCATCAATAGATGGTTCCGGTGCAAGTAGACAAGTAAACCCAACAGGTATGGAAGTTTATGATAACCTCTCTCATAATTGCTGAATTTGCTCAACAGATATAAATCAGTATTTGTAGAGCGATGCGACTTGGCACAATAAATTTCATTAATAGTTGTTATCTGTCAAGATATGCCTAAAAATTGAACATCAGTTATGGAAATTATGATGTTGCTAACATATTTGCTTTATTAATTGATGTCATTAAAAAAATTTCCTCTAGGACAGCTACATTCTCGATCTTCAATTTTCCATTTCCTTAGTCAAGATTTAATGCCTAAAAATAATTAGTTTAATATGACTGTTGCTTAACATATTTTGCTTTATTAATGTACATTCTATTCAAAATAATTCAATATTTTACCTTCCACTTTTATCAAATAACAATTTCGATTCCTCATGCTTGCAATAGTATTTTAACTCAATCTTTTTAAAGCAATTAATCATAATTTTTAATCTCCACATACATCATGAATTATTTATCAATACTACCTCTTTGAATAAGTTTTGTTTTCATCGGAACTGGTGAATTCATTTACAATAGCACTAAATTTCAAAACTTGTTCCGTTTGAGCCACTTTTATCTGAAAATAAAAATTTTAGTACGTTCTAGAGTTCGCGAATAATATTATTAAAGCTTCAAGATCCTTCTTTAAAAGTCAATTAATTCATTTTATTTTTTACTATTTAAGTAATATTCATAGAAAAAAAACCCTTTAGAAACGAAAATCGTATACGTAAGGTTAACAATTATTTAATAGGTTTTGTGGAAAATTACAGACCACTGGGAACTTTTATATATTTATAGATTCGATAGTATTTTCGATTACAGTTCTGAGTAATTTTAACGAAGATCTTTCCTGAAAAGGAACGCTTGGTAAAATTTTTTAAACCAGTTAAACTGCACATTAAGCACCATAAGCATTTATGCGTCATTCATTAACCTAAATTATAATTTAAGTTTTGCGTGATTTTGCCGTTTACTTTTCATTTGTGGTGGTTTTAACATAACTGAAATTTGTTTTGAATTGTCTAGTATACACTATAGTAATAGTGTATACAAAGACTGTACTACCTAGCGTTAGTTGTATTGTTAGTGAAGTTTCGTTAATGTTGTTTTAGGTTTATGTGTAGAACAATAAATTACAACAAATCCTACTCGAGGTAAACTTTTTATTTATGTATTTAATAAAATTAATAATAATTTTTAATTACATTCATTGCTCATGTTAAATTTGTAATCGTAACAATCTTTTCGGCCTGAACGTGTAAGGTAAGGACATTTGTGAAACAATTACTTTGTAAACCTCAGAGAAGTTAAAAACTGGTACAGTTAAGTATCACGCCACGTAAACTCGCCACTATTTGAGGCTGCTATTCCTATGTTACACAATATGTATTAATCAGATTATAATTTGTATGAAGTGATTTATGTTTTTATAATTTTTACAATTTCGTAGGTGGTATTCTCAAATTAGATTAAATAATGTTAGGAAATATTCCTCAAGTCTCACCATTGTAATATGGTATCACCACAGAGGATACATATTGTCTTTTGTATCACATTTATTTAATTACAGCTGTTTCGATGTAGGTATTGCTTCCATTACATCATTAACAAAAGCTATAAAGTTGATTTTTTTATAATTGTCAATTTTATAGTTTGTAAACTCTGTAGTTACGTCAATACATCGAAATAGCTGTGGCTAATAGACAAAACTTGGAACATATTGAATTTAAATTTACCGCCAAATTACAAAATAAAACACTAGCGCCAAGTGTCTGATCAACGAAGTATTAAATAATGTTTCACCTTGAGCATAGGAGTTTCATTTCTAAGGGGGGTATTTGCTATGGTAATATTCACATAACCTCACTTTATTTATAATTGTTATTTTAAGCGTTTAAAGAAAATATACTTACAATGCTTTTTTTATAAACAATACTTAATGACAACGTATATATATATATATATATATATATATATATATATATATATAAATGCACTTACCTTAATATAAACGATCAAATAGCTTAAATAAAAGCTTCTTTTAATTATTATACTACTTTACACTGTAACTTCGTTTTGTTTGGAACACGGACCTTGACCTACCATAAATGCACGTCAGACTTGCGTTACAAATTATTGAATGACTGTACCCCTTCTCCATCTAAACATTTACGTGTGACATCGGCAAAGCGCAATGTGTGTTGCCTACCACATGCAGGGACATTATTTATTACCAAAATAGTACATATGTATATTAATCTCGTTATATCAAGTTGTCTTAATGTGAAAATTTGTGTTTCGTTGCTATAACCAGTTGTAACTGCAGCCATTACAGTTTTTTTGTGAAAATAACATTGAAAACTGGAATGAATATTTTAAGTGAATCTGAAAAATTTCTTGTATACAAGGTAGTAGAGTACACATTAAAGTAAAGATACATCAGTAAATTATTATATTTTTTATAGGTAGGAATGATATTAGGAATAAGTGGTGCATTTAGACGAGAAGGTTACATAATATAAAAGTAGAAGACTTTGAGAAACGTATGGATTAATCATTGTAAAAATACCCCAAACGAAGACAAATATTCAGCGATCATTTGTTGTTGTTAACATTGCACATAATAAAGTTAACTATTTGGACATATATTACAAGTATAAAAATCTCCGTCCAAAAAATGCAAAATCATTTAATTTCTTTTTAAATTATCGAAATGGGAAATGCACTTATCAGGTTATTCGAGTGAGTACAAGGAAACTCATCCACAAGAGTCGTACAAGGTTCTATGAAATTTTTTTATCGGCATCTGTTTTCCAAAATAAGCTTCCGGTGACAATTGGAAATTGTAATAATTGTACTTTCAATACTTATGTTAATAGGTAAATTATAATACTATATTATATAACAAGGGATTGAAGTGACTCATTTAATCCCGCGAATAAATAACTATTCAAGGGATTAAGGAACTTCAATCCCGTGGTATCTACACTATTTTTTGCACTTCGTGGAGTAATAATAGAAATAATTATATTATTTTCTGAAAATTAAAATATTACATCTATGGTAAATTTAAATTATTAGAAAAGTCACTTTGACAAAGAAGCTACACTAGTCAAGGCTAATGAAATTTATGAATTATTTTTAAAATCCCAGATGTTTCAATGCCATAACAAGTTTAAATTATTTTTTAATCCCTAGAGATTAAAAGTAACACTTCAATCCCCGAAATGGGGGAACCAAATAGTACTTTTAATCCACAAAGTGCAAAAAAATTTTTATTATTTAAAATTGAATAAATTTACTTACCGTTCTAGAACGCTAAAATACTTACCGTCGTACTTGTTCTTAGCAGTTAGTAAACAAAACACTACCGTGGAAACAGACGATGTAAACAACCAGATAGAGCATAGTCGCGAAAAAAAAAATATATAAAACTAGTAAGGCCATTAACAAGATCATTTTTTAGAAATTCGGGCTTTAATAAAACCACTTATAAAACAAGATCCACATTATACATTACAATATTATGGCAATTTGTGACGCGCTGTAGTTGGCAACATCGCCTATCCTAATACAGATTTTAGGTTATAATATTAGAAAAATTTCTATTAGTAAATTTTTAAAATGCAGCCAACCAACGAAATTGAAATAACTAGTATTTTAAATCTGTATAAAAAAAATTAATTTTGAGCCCAGAAAAAAGAATATAGCGCTGCTGTAATTTCATATTGTAATATTCGTATACTGTGGACACACTCTTGGCTTCGTAGATGTGCCACAATTACGAGTACATATTGCAATAATGTTTGTTGTAACACTCGTTTTTGCACACAAAAATCCTTTCTTAATTAAAAAATTTTAAGCATAGCCGCCATCTTGATTTTTTTAAATAGCAACATGGGTGATATACCGTTTGAAAGGGTTTAACGCCCTGATTAAAAAAATGTATCACACATGGGTGTAAACACAACAGAAAGGACATTACAAACGTTTTCCTAATAGGAAGCGTAGGAGACCATGAATGTGGCGCAAGATGTCAATATAACAACTTTGTGTCGAGAATTACCTATACTTATGTAAACTTAAACTATTTTATTGAGGCAATATAACAATTTAATGTAAACCCTACGTTAGGAAGCGTAGGATATCGTGAATTCACATTCACGACATCATACGCTTCCTGTGAATGTGACACAAGCGTTCAAATCTTATTATGTACTTCTAAACTGTCACAATCCCACATTTATTCTCGATTAAGTTGCAAGAGACAGTCTTGAATATTAAAATAATTTGTTAAATTGAATCAGTTCAAAGTAATTACTAATTAGTAATAATGAATCAATTGACCGAAAATGAAAGAATTCAAATACTTATGATGATTGGGTATGGATAAAGAAAACGTACGCACGAAGAGGTAACCAATTTGTTCAATGAAGTAAATCATAATCGTAATCCCATTAGTAAATCAATTATCACCAAAACTTTGCAAAGATACAGACATACAGGAAGGGCCAAAAATCGTGTAATACCAGGTCGACCAAAAACTGTGACAAACGACGAAAATTCTTTATCAGTACTCATGGATGTAATCGAGCAACCTAAAATTTCAGTGCGACTCAAAAAAATTACGAACACATAAACATCATCCCTACCAAATAGTATTGGTAGAAGAATTGTGAGCGGATGATTTTGACAGACGTATTCAATTTTGTGAAGATATGATGGAAGCACTTGATAGAAATGACAATTTTTTTAATTACACTTTATTTTCTGATTAATGTACTTTCACTTTAAATGGTTGTGTCAATCCACATAATTGTAGATATTATTCCGATGAGAATCCGCATTGGATGGAGGCTTTACATACCCAGTTTCCTGAAAAAGTTAACGTATGGTGTGGAATAATAGGGGAACGTATTATTGGATCTTTTTTCATTGAGGGCAATCTCAATGCTAATAAATCTCTCTACTTGCTACAGTACAACATTATTTTAATTGGGTTAGTCGGCCTATTTCCACAGTTTTGTTCGCTTTTTAACGCGACGTTTCGGAAGCGGACTCTGCTTTCGTCATCAGGCTGTCCTGCGAAGGACTGTTATTCCGCAGGACAACCTGATAACGACAGAGTCCGATTCCGAAACGTCGAGTTAAAAAACGAGCAAAACTGTGGAAATAGGCCGACTAACCCAATTAACATATAAACCACAGTTACAAAAACACTTACAATACAGAATTTATAACATTATTCCCAGGATATTTCAGCTCTTTCCAAGTGTCAATAATCCAAATGTAATTGCAGAAAATATTTGGTTTCACCAAGATGGTAAAACACTGCATTATGTAGTTATATTTAGAAGCTATTTAAACCGAATATTCTCAAGATGGTGGATAGGGAGAAAAGGATGAATTGAGTGGCCCACTAGAAGTCCAGACTTAACCCCATTAGACTTTTTCCCAGGAGGATATTTAAAAAATAAGGTTTATGTAAACAGACCTACAGATATAAATTAATTAAAAGCTCGTATTGCGAATGAAATAGCCTAATCTACATACTAGAAGAACGCTGCCGCATAAAATCAGTTATTACGACTTGGGACGAATAATTGGGTGCATTGCAGTGTCGGAAAGTGATTGACTCAAAGTTGTGCAGTTTTAATGTTAGTTATTTTTTAGAATGGCCGAATACGGGATACGGTTTGCAAAGTAAGTGTTTTTTTGTTTTTAAACATCAATGTTTTATTATTTTATTTTTCTACAATAAGCACAAAATATCAAAGATTACATACATAATTTACAGAATTTGATAATTTGATAATTTTTTAACGTATTCTTTTTATATCTGCTTTCGTCTATCCTATGACGTTGGACATATACACTACTAATAGAAATTTTTCTTTGTATGAAGCACTTGAAACTATCTAGAAATGTTGAATCAACAACCATCTTTTCTCCAGAAAGTACTACAGGTAACAACACTGACAAGGAATCAGGAGATGAAAACGTAGTAAATATAAATAATTTGCCGGGAGCTCAACTTCGTGCTCCAGCAGAAATAAATTTACGCTTGTCCACTGTCAATAAACATGATTTTTCCTCAGAAGATGAAATACCTCTACAAACCCTTGCGAAAACAATTACTCCAAACCTCACTAAAAGTCCGCCCGTCTGAAAAGACGGCTGGGCAGAAGGAGATTTAGCATTAGACAAAACAGATTTTCAGTTTGAAAACAACCAAAATCTTGAACAAAAAAATCCTTTACATTTGTTTTTATTATTTTTTAACGATGAACTTTTGAAGTTGATTATAACAGAATCTAACCGATATATTCAACAAAAGAATAATGTTACTATGATACTAAAAGCAATTATCGGATATGTTCAGCTGCCGAGAAGGCGTATGTTTTGGGAAAACGAAAGCGGCACTCATATATATCAAGAAATAAGTTTGAATTCATTCTGTCTCATCTCCATGTTGCTGACAAAACTACACCAGCCACCTCGACAAACAAATTTTCGAAAGTTAAACCATTATTCGATTATCTCAATAAAACATTTATGTAATGTAGTATCTGTGAAGAAATACATTCCGTTGACGAGGCTATGGTACCTTATTTTGAGCGCATTGGTTGCAAACCCATTCGATATGGTTATAAGTTGTGGGTTGATGCTACAAGATTGGGAAACATCAATTGGTTTCAGCCATATCAGGGAACTTCTACCAATATAAGCACACAATACGCTGAACTTGGAATAGGACCTTCCGTTGTTCTAAAATACTCAGACGTATTGAAAAATAAGTGGCCTAACAAACAACTCCACTAATTCTTTGACAATTATTTTTCAACGATACCTTTATTAGAATTCCTTTCTGATAAAAATTTGAAAGGAACCGGAACAATACGGGAGAACCGAATTCCTAATAATTCTCTAAGAGACTCCAAAGAGATGAAAAAGCAACCACGAGTAAGTTACGACAACAAAAAGTTTGTTAACAAAAACATAATCGTTGTAAAGTGGCACAACAGTGTAACCTTGTGTTCCAATGCAGCAGGGGTAAACCCTCTTCACTCTGTCAAGACATTTTCCGAAAAAGAGAAAAAAAGTGTACAAGTAAGTAAAACCAATAGTTATTGTATTACTTTTGATAACTTTTTGTATTCTATGTAACGCAGCCCCATTTGATAAATTTACATAATGCCAACGTGGGCGGTATACACAGGAGCGATGAGAATGTAAGCCTCTACAGAGCACAGCACATTGCGTAGATATGGCCGCGCATAACGCCTGGAACCTACACAGGAAAAACGGGGGTGAGTTGAGCCAATTAAAATTCAGAAGAATTGCCGTTAACACTTTTACAACAAAACAAACATACGCAAAAGGACATCTCCACGTAACGAAGGTGTAGATATTCGATTTGCGGAACTTTCGTCCCCCACATTTCGTCTCCCACATTTCGTCCCTGTACATTTCGTCCCCAGAAAATTTCGTCCTTGCACATTTCGTCCCTACACATTTCGTGCCCGAAAGCTTGTGTAATAAGGAGGGTAATGAATAGACCTCGGGAAATATGTTATAACATAAGAACATATGGAAGAACATATTTGTGGCTTTTTTTTACTGTTACTGCATATTTGCAATACTTTTGCGCAATAAAGCATATTTTGCCAAATCTTCCAAAAAGTGTTAATAAAAAAAAATGTTTTTACCTTTTACAACTTAAGCTTTAATCTGATAATCCCTTAATGATAGTTGTTTCTAGATTTCAAATATTTTAGATCTATTTTTATGATTTTCTGATTGGATAATGATTTTATTAAAGGAGGAAGATTATTATACATTTTCTTGCCAGTATAGAGTATTGATTTCTTAGTTAATTTGCCAAAATATGCTTTATTGCGCAAAAGTATTGCAAATATGCAATATCAGTAAAAAAAAGCCATACATATGTTCTTATGTTATAACATATTTCCAGAGGTCTATTCATTACCCTCCTTATTACACAAGCTTTCGGGGACGAAATATGTAGGGACGAAATGTGTGGAGACGAAATGTGCGGGGACAAAATGTGCAGGGACGAAATGTTGGGGACGAAATGTGGGAGACAAAATGTGGGGGATGAAAGTTCCGTATCCCAGATATTCGGTGCGATCGCTTGGACCCTCTTGTGATACCACAAGAAAAACAAGCAAGATGTGCCTTCGGTCACGTAAAAACCACCACGAGATGTAAAAAATTTGATAAGGGCTTACATGTGAAGTGTTTTGCCACATACCATACACCACCTAACAATTTATAAATCTTTGTGCTACTTAAATGTCCAACGTCCTACATTAAGGACGCCTAATTTTTTGTGATTTCTGAAATACATTTTGAGTTTTTTGAAAAAGAGTGTTTTACTTATATCCGAAATAGATATGCTTTTCAAAAATTCTAGAAAAAATATTTACCTAGTTTGCATGGCATATCTGGATTAAACAGTTACGTAGATGTTATGTTGATTTTAATTATAAATTTATTTTGTTTATAAATTATATTTTGATAAATGTAAAAGTAATATAGGGTTTACATTCATTGTTATAATGCTTCAATAAAATAGTTTAAGTGTACGGAAGCATACATAATTCTCGATACAAAGTTGTTATATTGACGTCTTGTGTCATATTCATAGTCTCCTACACTTCCTATTAGAAAAACGTTTGTAATGTCCTTTCTGTTGTGTTTAGACTCCATGTGTGATACATTTTTGTAATCAGGGTGTTAAACCCTTTCAAACGGTATACCACATGACCTATGTTTGGTATTTAAAAAAAAAAGATGGCGGCCATATTTAATTTAATTTAAAAAAAATTGTACAAAAATATGCGCAAATGCATTTAGTTTCAATTCGGAAATTTTCGGTTCTGTATGTTGAACCTTTTAAGCACTAGAGCTTTGGTTCCATCTTTAACAGCGAACCTATATGTATTTTGCAAGTATAAATTTTAAAAATGAGGGTTTCACTTTGATTTACCACTACGTTCATCCTTGAATTTGTTCCAACTGAAGAATGTAGAATTTACATGGTTTTGATTACAATTAAATGCAGACACATAATAAACAATGCAGAACCTTGTCCTCACATTTACCACGTTAACCGAAATTAATTGGTACATCCGAATTAAGACGTAGATTACAATATAAAGTTTTTTTTTAATCTATTTATTTATACGTATAAAAGCATTTTGAGTTAAATCATTTTCAGTTTTCTTAAAGCACTAAAGCAACAACAGGTTTCGTAATTGCTTGCTTCAGTGAATATAATGCTTGTGAATTTTATACTTCATTTACTTTTTATATGCATTGTAACGTGTACCTCGTCAGATATAATTAATGTGAGTTCTGAAAAGAATCATTTAAGTAATCATAAAGATGATAATTTAGGTATAAATGTGAATTCGAAGTTATCGAGTTTTAACGAAGATGATGGCTTCAGAAGTGCAGGAGAAAATGGTTATTCCAAAGAAGACGATTCTGGCAAACACTCGGCTATTGATGAAAATAAAAACCAGCACTTAGACAAAAGTAATTATGCAGGTCAAAATTTTAATCATCATGAAAGTGAATCACTTTCAGATGCGAACAGAAAGTCCGCACAGAAAAAAGGACATCACAAATCTGGTTTTCATAATACTTATCACAAAGATGAGAGTAGTAATAAGTCTAGCTATTATGATGATAATGATGAAGAAGGTGGTGATTACTTAAAAAATTCTAACAAAGGATCATACGGCAATGTAAAATCTTCTGGAGAAGAGGGTTCGCATTTAGATGATTCTTATAAATCAAACGAAAACCGTGAGTACATGGGACATAACTATGGACAAAGTCAACATAAAAACGTGGGAGATAATGCAAATTACAATCGTGATCATTACTATAAAAATAATGAAAATTTTGATAAAACCCGTGACGGAACCTACGATAGAAACTCAAACAGTTACTTCCACGACAGATATTATCATCCACAACGTTATGTCGAAACTCCACATAATTATAATCACCGTATTTTGTACAACTCCTACAATCATCCAGAAAGGTCAACTATTACTATTTATGAAGATCCGCGTGTTTACCAACACAAGGGTTATCCAGATTCTCATACGCATTCTCGTTATCATGATGTTGATAAATTTGACAGAATACGTTTGAATGTTGTTCCGCCATTTAAAATCGATGATTACAGATATGAGAATGTTAAACCTGTTTATGATTATGACTACTACTAACATTTTATGTTTTACTGTGTGCTCATATAAAATAACGTTACTTTTTGTTTTTTTTTTAATTTAATTTTGATACTTTAATTAAATTAAAATTATATATTTGCATGTTTCTTGTCTAATAAAATGAAAATTACTTGGACTTGATT
The DNA here is from genome assembly GCA_036346205.1 of Vesta saturnalis. Classification (NCBI taxonomy): domain Eukaryota; kingdom Metazoa; phylum Arthropoda; class Insecta; order Coleoptera; family Lampyridae; genus Vesta; species Vesta saturnalis. Next base: position 3,118,240 of record JARFJB010001195.1, on the reverse strand, counting down.
GATTTTTGGTTTATTGTTAAGAATGCCCCACAGTAAAATTGAAATTAAGTAAAATTTGATTTATTTATTCATTACGTTACATTAATTAGAATCGTTACACTTAAAACGTATTAAAGCGCGGCCTATTTGGCGTCAAAAACGTTTTTTACATATTTTCTACACCAAGCATTTTCTGCTATTTATCACAAAATAAATAAATGAGTTACTCAGAACTATTCGATCTTTAAATCAAGTTTTTCAAGCTCAAATTTAACACACTTGAAGTTCTTTGAACATAATGATTTGCAAAATTCTTATGTTCAGAAGTATTGATTATAACTTGTCACGAGTTAAACAGGCGTTAAAACTGGTGAAAGAAAAATCCGAGAATGAGCCGGTTAGACTCAACGTATGTCGCGGGTTGTGATTTAAAGTTTTTATATAAATTTACGTTTTCTAACCCTTATAGCGGAATCTAAAATTACAAGGCTCTAAAACACTTAAAAAAATGTAGTAATATAGGTCCGTCCATAAGTCATGAGGGTTTGCTTATATTCATAACTTTATTCATAGTAGAAGAACTCTGTAAGGCTGGCCTATTTCAATCAAAATCATAAACGGCTTCACTCCTTTAACCCTAATCTAATCGCCTGCGTTCCGAACAGCGAACATTGACTAAATCGGTTAAAGCGTAAGAAAAAAAACTTAATCTACTTGTCTCTAATAAATAGCATCGTTATCACGATGCCGGGTAGACCGCATCAGCTAAAGCGCCGCTATATGTCTACTCTGCCGAGTAACATAGAGTTCCCACCGTTACAAGAAGCATAGCCAACAAGCAACACGCCAGTCCCGCAAGGAATCCCGTCGCTGTTAGACCTGGCTTGGGATCCCCCTAGCAGCCAGGACAACACGAGAAGAAAAGAGATAAAGAAGATAATCTACGAGGCCGCAGACCAGTCCTCCTCACCCGACGAAGAATTCTGGCTACAAAGATCAAGCCAAAGAAAACATCGATGGACCGCGGGACCACTCCCACACCGACCGTCAACGCTTTCGGGCCCTTTCAGACATCACCGACTGCCCGGAAGCCATGGACGCTGCCGTTACCAGGGAGGGCGTGCCGCCGGTCAGAAGGAGAACTGGGCCACATTCCCTCACGAATTGGACTGACGAGCGATCGCCTTCAACAGAGCGAAGGCAATCACGGAGGGATGTAGAATACAGCCTACCACACCAAAGGACTGTGACAGGCTAATGCGGCATATGGATAGGCACCGTACTCCGTACCATACCTATCAGGCAACGACTGAACGTACGTTCAAAGTGGTTCTCAGGAGAGTACTACCTGTAGTTACATGAGCGCAATGTTAGTACCATATCTTGTTTCAAGATGATGTAGCAAGGAAGACAGATCCGCTTTTGCTGGTGACGCTCCCAACAGAAGAGCTAAGGAGGATCCAGCAGGTGGAGTACGTGGTTCGGCTTCGTATCTCCATCGAAGACTTGAAGCGGAAATCAGACATCGGACAGTGTGACCGGTACCAGTGATTCCGTCACGCACAGCGTTGCTGTTGAGCGGCAGCGCGCCGTGTCAAGTGCGTGGGAAATCACCATTCCAACGAATGCACTAAACCCTGTACTGACCGGGCTAAGTGCGGGAACTACGGTGGTGATCACCCGGACAACTTCGGGGATACACGAAGTTCCTCCCGCAATCGCAGGGGAAGTAGATCGATGCACCACTCCAACAGCAATCGAAGGCGATAACAGCACCTCATTAACGTTGAACCGGCGTTAGTTACGCCAAAACGATGGCGAGTGGTAGTGAGAAGGCAGAAGTACCGCATGCCGTTAGAGCCTCAGTCAAGAAAACGTCCGTTCAACCAGCTTAAGAGTTCCTCGGAGGAACTAACGAAGGCGAAAACTGCGACTGGCCTGTGGAGAGTGATCCTAACGCATGGTCAGGAGGTATCTGCCCTTTTTGGGTAAGCACTTTCCGGAACGGCGACCAGAAGGGATCTCTGGCATAAGTATACTAGTGTCGACTTTCTTAACAAATTCCTATCCTAAACTGCCTCAAGGTACAGAAATTCCATTCTACTATTGCACAATAATAACTCCGCTATCGTTATGCAGGCAACTGTGGCGACTAAACTCTGTTTTTCTTTTTATTTCATGTATCCGAGGCAAAAACTCAATTACGCCAGCCGAGAGACAACAGGCAGTCCACAAAGTTCAAACTCCAACAACAACACAACACGATGTCAACATCACGTAACACAACAATCATACAAGCTACGCGATGAAGAGAACAAAGACTCCTGAGCAACTCACCACCAACATAACACAATACTTCGTATATTTTATTTAATCATATCTGTAATTTGTATTGTTAATTATGTATAATTTTAATAAACTCTGTTGAATTGAATTGATAACCCCAATCTGTTCTTTTAATTCGTGCGCACATACATTTCATATAAAATATTTTTATTGAATGATTGTAGAATGTATGATACAAATGTTCATTACGTTAAAACAAGAGTTTAATTTTCCCACTTTTTAGTACAATGTAATATTGAAATATCTAATCCTCTTTACTGTACGTTTGGATTTTCCCTTTTTGTATTCAAAATAGAAGTCTAAATTTGAGGAAATTTATCCAGCTTTCTCACACTAGAAAAACGAGGTGTGTAAATTCTTTCACAGCTTTACTGTACATTAGCTACGGTCCGAATCTCTCGCTGCTGATCTCCAGAGAAACCGCCATCAGCAGGACAAAGGGCAATAACCAATGAAGATCGATACCTCGAACCAAGACGCTCTAAATCCTGTGTAGAAAAGCCACTCATCAGCACCTCTCGGCGTAACCGACACTGAATACTTATACTAAATCATGTTATAATATTCCTTAACCTAGACCGGCTTTCGTGCTTCGTCCCCCATGTAACCGTGTAATAAAAATTATACGTCATTAACCAAAGCATTTACACTGTTAAAACTGTTACTCATCCCAGCTTGTAAAAATTTTGTTTATCTTAAAATTTACCTCCAACGTCATAGATCAAATATTTATCTGTGAAAATTTTCCGAACAGTGTAAACCGAATTTATGCTACAATGTTGACTTATCTAACGCGCCTGAGCTTAACAATATCAACCCTGGTTATATTCAAGAAAATAACGTCTAGATAAAACTTTGCAACTGTCGCAATGTTCAACTTAATTTCTGCAAACCTATCAATATTCTTCCAGATTCAACATTAATTTAAATTTAATTAACAACTAATGGATCTGAAACTTTGTAGACTATTAGCTACGGCTACTTAAGTGAAATGACTACGGCACACTAAATTGTTTAACATGTGTACATATCCTATATTTGCGTCTCAAACAAAACAATAATAACAAAAGGGCTCTTCTTTTGGACTTCCATGGATGAACGTATGTCGACGACGTGGTTCTGTATATCCTCTGGATTCTCGAAACTTCAAGCCTCTGTTAATGTGACAACTAGTAATAAAAACAAGTAATGCTCGAAAATTAGTAACATTGAAAATGTAAATCTCTCTGCTAACTAATTATTTTCGAAATATTTTATTTTTATTTTTATATTGACATATTTACACAAGCTTCTTCTTCTTTTTTTAGGGGTTACCCTGTCGTTTTCTAACTCTCGTTATCAATTATCTTGGGATGTGGATGTCCAGGAGTCTTTCCACCGTTTCGGTGGTCTGCCGCGTTGTTTTTTGTTCGAGGTTCTTCAACCATCGCTACTTTAGTAATTCTACTGCTTTGTATTCGCTGGACGTGATCTCTTCATTCTCTTCTTCTGTTTCGTACTCATCTAACCACGTCTTAAATTTCACATTTGCTCCTTATTTCCTGGCTCCTTATTCTATCCATCAACGTTAAACCATTTATCGATCTTAGTGTTCTCATTTCTGTGGAACTTAACAGCTGTTTCATTTTCACAGTGTCCGCTCTAGTTTCTCGGCCGCAGGTCATATGGGTCTTACAGACGTCTTACAAATACGCGTTTTGCTTTTAACATACGTATGTTTGTTTTTCCAAATGATGCCGTTTAAGGCTCCTGATATTGATACCGCTTTTGTAGTTTGGTGTCTAACGTCATTGTATAAGCTTCGTCAGCTTCAAATGTTTGCCCCCAAATAGTTAAATTCCATGACTTGCTCTATTGGGTGATCATCCACAACTAATTGACAACGTATTGGTTCTTTGGTCGAAATTTTCATATTAAACCTTTCTGCCACTGATTTAAATTTAAAGAGCACTCTTTGTAAATCGTCTTTTGCTTCGGATATTAAGACAGCGTCGTCAACGTAAGATTATTTTTATTTCATTATTTTTAAGTTTGAGCCTTTTTGTGTTGTCTTTATTTCTCTAATTGTCTCATCCATTACCAAACTTAACAGTTTTGGGCTTAGGCTATGTTTTTATGTGGGTATTTAGTTCTTTTATGAGTGTTATAATTATGGGGTCGATGTTTTGTTGTTTCACAATCTTTATTGCATCACATAGCCTCACTCTATCAAAAGCTTGTATTAAATGTACAAAACACATGTATGCTGGTTTATCATATTCAATTGCTTTCTCCATCACTTGTCTAACTATAAATATGGCATCTATGGTTGATCTATTGGGACGAAAACTTTGGTGTTCATCTAGTGGTTCTATTTGTTAGGCTATTTTATCTGATAGAACCCTTGTTAACAGTTTTAATGTAAACTAAATAGATATATTCCTCGATAATTGTCAGTTTTCGTTTTTTGATCCTTTTTTGAATACAGGTACTGTGATACAAGGTTGGTTTAAGAAATTAACAGGGAATCAAAAATGTTTTTATAAAAACTCCAATAAAAGATTATGTGCCATTTACAAAGAAAATAAATGGAAAATCTACCCAGAGATTACGGTAAGGAGTAGCTATCGAGCTTTGGTGTTTTATGATGACATGAGCGCTATTCTCGATAAGACCGAACTGTGTTAGTAGGTCAACCCGTTTTTTTTTTAATATGTAATATTTTCAAGATGTTTTTTGTTAACTTACTGACGTTCTTGTAATTCTTAAATTACAAGACTAACTGAATAAAATATAGTATTTTGGCGACTTTCTCCACTACCTTCAAAAAAACGCTTTGGGGTAGCAACCTGGAACCTAAGGATGCCTAGGAGGTTTACACGGTTATGTATACTGTTTAGTGTTCTTTGTACATCGGGAAGCTAGTTTAGGGGTTAATAAAATAGGATTCCCAGATGTATTGCTTCGTGTTGGAGCCTGAGTGCTTAGTGATATGGCTATATTTTGCTCGGTTAGGTTGGGATTGGTGTTGTCTCGATAGTTTGGATGGTGGAAAATGATTGCTTGGGTTTTGATCGAGCTCACGGAGATTCTTCACTTGTTGATCCAGTTGGAGAAGTTCCGGAGTATTTTTTTTTTTTAATATTGCGGAAAATATTGTCATAAACGGATATTGTGTATAGGATTGGGAGAAGGCACAACTTTAAGATACAAGCGATGTGGGAAGTTTCAAAAAAGGTATTTCCTGCTTTGGCCCGCACTGACCGGTTAATCAAGTGCAAAAGCAGAAGGTTGGCAGCATGACGGTGGAAGCAAATTTTCAGACCGTTGGGAAGTGAAAAGTGTAAATATATATGTTGTATATATTCGTTAACTGTATATCAGTACCTCGGTATCCGTTTAGTGTACTGTGTAATGTTAATGTACAATATATTTATGAAGCTCCCTGCCTGCATAAATAACCCAAATAATACAAACCTCGTGTACATAGCAATCCTAGAATTAGAAACCGAACCTGAAATCAAAATCGATCCCTTAAAAATCAAAAATCCTTAAAATAAACGTTAACGTTTAATAAAATAAAAAAAGTTAATCTGAGTTATGTTAAAAAGTACACGTATTAAATAAATGTAAGTAAGCAAATAATTATTAATACATAAGTGCAGTTTAAACCCAAGAAGTAAACGATATAATAATCACTGGGCTAGTTACTCAAAATGGGTTCTGGCGAGACTACCGAAGTGTTAACAAGGAAGGCGAAAATGCGAACGCATATTATTATGGCTTGTAACGTGCTAACTTTAAATGTAATATCAAAGATTTTGATAAGAAACAATGAATTGAACGACGAGCGGAAATAGTACAGAAGTTTTGTTGTATCAGATGCATTGTGGTATTGATTCCAGTATGGAAGTTTAATGAATTTGATGAACCAAGAGTTCAGTAAGACGATGTGAACTAGGCAATAATGTGAGATCTTTAGATTCAAAAAGTAACGACGAATTTTCTAAACGCCCGCCAACACAAATTGAGTTGTCTCCGCATTGTTGTTTAGCAATCCATCTAGGTAGGGGTTAACTCAAACGAACAGATCGGAAAAGACTTGTCCTTGGACTATTCTAAACGCTAAACAACAAGGCTTTATGGCGTTCCTGAAATAACAAAGGTCCTATACGCTTATCATCAGGATGCTTGATGTTATAACAGAAACGAACCATAACGAAATGTTCTTGATTATTCAAAGTCTGATTAGTAGCGAGGCACGAAACGATAAAGTAGAATTGGGCGATTGGTTCAACTTTAATGACGACGAGCTAAAGGTTGGCTCAGAAGGCCAGGAACTATGCGACGAAACTAAAAATGTAGGTCCTGACTGCCACAAGGGAAGGGGCATTCTGACTTGGCAAGAAACCACGACTAGCGATGAGTAGGATTTGCTGCGACGGTACATGATGCCAGGAGGTATACGCTCATGGACGTAAACGATGCGATTACTAAGAAAAAGTTTACACTGGCGGGGTAGCGAAGGAATCCAAGTAAGTGCAATGATAGAATTAGTCCAACCAGAAATATCAACGATTTCAACGAGATCACAAAAAGTTTCACAAACAAATTTGACTAGCTTGGTAAGCACAATAGCTACACAAAGCTCGAAGCGAGGGATTGATAACTGTCTAATAGATGAGCCGTCTCAAAACCCATGTAAGTCACACGAGCAGGCTCCATTCGGGATCAATTCCCGAGACAACTGAAGCAACGAAAGATCAGGTAACTCGGCTTAGAGCTAGTTCCATTGCGAAATAATTTCAAAAGGCGGGCGAGTATCCCAACCAAGCCTTCGCAACCATAGTTGTTAGATGATACGTTTAACGAAAACACTAATTCGTGTGGAAGGTCGTAAACCCGACCTAACTCCGGCAAAACGGGGCGTTTCGAACACGATAGGTCACGAGGATTAACAGAAAACGAATGTGTGAGTGGTGCAATGCCACTGAAAACCAAGAGTCTTTGCCGTATTGGTAGATTCACTATCAAACGAAAATATTGGAAGTTATCTATGTTTCAGTGGAATGGAATCTAAAACTGCCATAGGCTTAGATGCCCATTTACGCAGCTTGAAACAACATAAGCGAACAAAGTTATTGCATGAGAAACGGAAAGTTTTGCTTCCTCTACGGATGAAGTGCCACAACCCAACCATCCACGTAAAGGATAGTGCGGCCAGAGGCAAAATAACCAAGCTCTGGTAGAGTGCGAATGTCCAAATAAAGTGCAGAGGGGACGCCCTTAGCTACCGTGTTCAATTGATAGGTAGATAGTCGATCATCAGTTAAGAATCTCCAACAAATGAGTTGGCATTTACGATGTTCAGGATGAATAGAGACTTGACAATACATTTGGGGTGGGTTACAAACGAAAATTATACGATGTATTCTAAATTGCAATTTTACGATATCATTTTACAATTTTGGTCCAACGAAAATAGTATCATTAAGAGATTGTTGATTTGATGAACCTTTGGTCGAGACATCAAACGCGACACGAATTTTCTCATGTGCTTCACCCGATTTGAAGACACCATGATGCGGAATTTAATGACAACTATTGCAATAAGGTCTGTACTCACTCTGTCATGTAACCAAAATTTAAATAATCAGGCATGAAATCTATGTACAAAGATTTCAAGTGAGGTTGTAATACGACGCGCTTTCCTAACGAGAGTAGACGACGGTCTTGGATAGCAATGGGAACTTCAAATATAAGTTCGGCACACGCACACTGGCACTCGTAAGCATGCACGCACGCAGGAACACTGATTTTTACAGACAACCGAGTGTGGCGAAACTGTGCTAAACGTTGTAAAGTAAGTTAATAAATCTATTTAGCGGTAGTAAACAGAATGTCGATTGCATAATTTCCTATACCTACATATGTATGTAGGTTGTTGCTATTGGATAACATCCCTCAACAAAACCGCTCGACTTCGGCTCGGGATTTTGCTTTCGGAATTTTACAATCTTTCGAGAAAGTTTTAAAGGCAAAAAAACGTTCCCTCCCAAATTGAATGATATTTTAGTTAATACTTGTTGTGTATAAGTCGTGTATTTGAAAACAAATTTGCAGCTATCCTCCTTAATAAAAGAAGAAAGATGTTAACAAATATTTGCACTATATTGTAGATTTAAATTTAAAGCATGTTATTATAGCATACTTGTTCATTGTGTTTTATATTTTATACTCGAATGTAATTTGGAATGTGAGTATTCCTTCAAGGGTTGTCCGATAAGATGCTGATGATCATAAAGAAGACAATTGCAGCTTCCATAGTACGGTGATTTATATAATACAAGTTAATTAGACAAAGGTACTTCAGTAACAGGATCCTTCATAACAAAATATTTTGTTTGTTCACATTAATATTTCAAATATTTATTGTCACGTGATCGTGATTTTATTAAATATATGCCGTTAATATCGAAATGTTAAGTAATTATTTAGTACCGTACTTCTGAAATGCGGTATAAGTTCATGCATTGAACTTGATAACGCATACATTTTGGGAAGCTTTTCGATTTTAACGTTTTTTTTTTTCTCTTTTACGTATTTGGAAAGTATTGGAAATTTTTACAAACAATAGTCGCATTTCGAATCGTGATTTGGAAAACGGATTAAAGTTTATATAGAAGTTATAGCTTTCGTATACACGTCCGACTACTTAATAAGTTTCCTGTAAATATGGTTCCGTTCTAATAAACGTGTACTTAGCGATCAAGAGCGCTTTAACGTAGTTTGTTTTATGAATGTTAAGTTCGAGCTGCCAAAGTTGGTGTAAAAATAAATTTAAGAATTAAGAAGTTATTGGTTTCCATCAATGACCCACCGATAGGAGCTTCTCCTATATCGGTGTGAGTAAGAAAAGGAAGTTCGATTGACCATTTGTGCTGTGTGAAAGTAACTAATTTTTTTATGAATTTACATGTGTTGGTGATTTTAATAACATGTTTGTTTGTACTCAGTTAGACAATGAATATCCCTGTTGGTTTAAGTTTAATTAAGGAACGTGTAGATATCAATTCAATATATAAAGCATATTCACTCGTAAACTATCTCGGACTGTGTTTTCATTGTTTCATTCTGTTAATGTTATATAAAATGATGTACTGCCAGATTCTTTAGATGTTCGACGTTTTCTTTATTCTTTTGATGTTCATTAAAATTTAGGATACAAAATAGATAAATTTCGGGTTGTTGGAACCCTGCAGGAATAATCCAAATCAGACTATAGAAATTTTATTTAAGAGTTATATTTCAAGTTCTTAGATATTTCTCTGACTGTTTATTTTTCCATGAAAATGGTTATTCTGAATATAGATGTATAGTGTTTATAACTTGAGTATTTTTTTGAAATGTACATATTTTGTAATCCACATCTTTACTCACAACGCTAATATTTTTACGTTCATTCAAAATTTAGAAGATTAGTTATTTTGGACAACATTCAGAGTTTATGAGTAATTTATTTGTTTGTGGTAACTGTTAATTTACCCAACTTTGCAAATGCATTTCTTTGAAGTGTTTGATTATTTATGGAAAGCTTTAACGTAATGGATTATGTGAATTTCTATACTAGCGCATTTGCTATTTTGACTTTGGCGATAAGTTCATTTTGAAAGACGCTTTAAATGATAACGTAACGTAGATTATAAAGTGAATAGGTCGTTGACCGATCAGCTGTTCAGTTTTCCATACGATAGTTTTGCGAGTAGCCGAAATTTTTTGAAGTGATTTTTATAGGAATCAATATACCGACTGTGGATATCATTGAGTTGCCTGATTTTGCCAAACAGGTAAGCGAGTTTGTTTATTTGTTTGAGAATGATCTGTGTATTTTCGAATTTAGGAATTTCAATCCCAATTTCGTCGTTTATTAAATTTTAGGTCTTTCTAAATTTTCGATCGTGTTTAGTTTTGTTGTGACGTATTTTTGGTTTTAAATTGAATAATTAATTACCGTATTGATCAGTTTTTTGGATAGTTGAGACAATAATTTATTAGATCTAGTTCATGACGTTTTCCCGCTACATCTAACAGGTGGCGTCTTTTTGACCTTCTCACCCGATTTTGACGTTTTTGGAGTTGTGACGAGTGCCCTTTTGCAGCATTAAGTAAGAACCCCGCCCACATCACTGAGCTATGCAGTGCGCACAAATTGCCTATACGGGTTATGCTCTAATGAGTATTTGGCCTGTAACATGATTAATGCTACTAGTCAGGAGCACAGCTGCAACAGCTATTGAAACGTATAAATCTTGTAAAAGTTTCTTTTATCTACACGACTTACAACCAAAAACGATAAGTATTTTAATTATGACTCTTAATTAATTAATTATTTTGTTTTTTAGACAAAAAGTGAATAATAAAAAAAAATTATTTTTGTTTTAATTTGTTCAATTTTTCTACGTTTGGATGGATATCGACCTGTAAAATCTGTATGTGCAAAAATATACGTTGTTCCATTGGAAGGCGTTTGGTTTTTTTGTGTTAAAAATCTGAATCTGTCTCTTATTTCATTAAAATCTATACACAAATTTGAAAGGTTAACAAGCTTGTCTAGGTAAATTATACAATGTTTAATAATTCAAGTTTATTATTGTAAAAGCTTATGCTCGAAGTTTTAAATATTGTGTAATATGAATTATACAAACTTTATACATCTAGATAGATTTAGATGTGAATAAAGTATGAAACGTTTGGTATTAATTAAAGGATCAAACAAACTCCCAAAATATAAAAGCACCCTCAATACAATTAAATAATTGTATCTTTTTTGTATCATCACTTACTGTGTTGGTAATAAGTTTTATGTATACATATGTTACTCTTGTTGTTTTAAACTTTTTTCTAGGCAAAATCACCAAGCTTTACATTTGTACTATTTTAAAATATAATATAAATGTATATTATTTCAAATAAATTTGAAGGGCGCTAAAATTTCAGCATTCAAGAGATTTCTTAAAACCTACCCTTCTTAAACACACATTAATGTGTTGAAATATTATTAAATTACTAAGCATACTATGTATTATTCTGTAGAGTATTATTGAAACTGTAAAGTAGGATGCAAACTGTCAGGTAATTGTTTCTTAGTAATCCCGTTTGAGATCTAAAAGCACGTTTGTATTACATCCCGGAGGATTTTATTTAGTGATTTAAGATTACATTTTATTAATTTAGTATTGTACAATATGTTCTTTTACCATATCATTCATCTGTGCAGAATTTGTCAGCGAAAAATAATTTGTTTTTATTATCTTTTCAAAACTTCTCGGGTCGGGCATATTATTCTATATTATTTCCCTTGTTTTACATTAACCAATGAAATGTCATAAATTTTAAAATTCAGACCAATCGGAGTAAAATACCAGCCACTATTACACTAGAGAATTAGTCACTTGTGTACCTGTTTTTTGTATGTTTGTATTCAGTTAATAAAATGATTTCGAATTTTTATTCTGAAGTTAATTTAATTTACGCGGGAAATAATCTCTTAAATATAACACAACCTTGATGAAGACTCTGCTATTTTTGTTGTTGCTCTGATATTTTACAATTTGATTCGGCATAATCTTGGCATTATTAATCCTAAAGCCCTCGAGCTAAATGCCAAAATTACATCTCATCAAATTGATACTAAAGTATTCTAGAAATTTAGATACAACAAAAATAGCCGACTATTTATCAAGCTCTTGTTATATTGCCTGTAATTAATTTGGTATTAAGACTTTTTACGAATGGAGAACAATTTTCAGTATTTTATAAATTTTAACAATTCCGAAATCCGACGTATGTAGATACTGTGGACCATCACCAATCCGTAATGTGTTTACTGTTTAGAATAATTAATTGGTGCAAATTTTACGAATGCATTGCCAAAAACCCAAAGTTACAAATCAATATTGCAAGTCAATTAATATAAAATTGAGTTGCAACGGTTTTAGAATCAAGTAACGATACTCATTTACGAACATAAATTACATGGTATCTCACAATGCGTCCTTTCTACGAAAAGCGATCTTGTTAATAATTTTATTAAGGTGATTTAATGTAAATTATTACGTATTATGTTATTTGTAAATATCATACTTAGTACTCCGTAACCCTTCACATATCTTGCCTGGTGTCGGCATATTTAGAAAAACACTAATGTAAAATTTAAATACAATAGGATAAAGTGGTCAATTGAGGGACGTAACGTCATAATTAATAAAAAGTGGTGGGGGAATACGTGTGGGTGAAGGTGGGGTCGGATTCTTTTCGGGGACCATTTTCAACCAATTGAGGGCATTTTCAGCCTCTTAATGGCATTTCCACTCATAATTAGGGGCCTGTTGGCAGTGTTAAGAACCTTTTTGGCAGTCCAGCTCCTGGGGGGTAGGCAGACGCGCGCGCAGGGGGTCGGGTAGGGGTAGTTACGTGGCCCTGGGCGGATAGGTGAGGGGTAGTTACGTGACCGGGTGGGAGAAGTAGTGGGGCAGGTCAAACTCCAATTATTTTAATGATGAGTCCTAATTAAACTCCGCGGCCATTTTGTTTTTAATTCTGGTGTCATAATTAAATCCTTCGGCCATTTCGTTTTTAATTATTAGTCATAATTAGATTCCTCAACCATTTCGTTTCTAATTATGAGTCATAATTAAATTTTGTCGGCCATTTTGTTTGGCGGCAATAGCGTAGACTATGAAATAGTATTCTAGTAAGGGTCCCGCATTTGGTTTTTAATTATGAGTCATACTGGCAATTTGGTTTTGGCGGGAAATTTGAAATAGCATTCTAATAAGATTGTTTTATTTTTGTCATTGGCGGGAAATTTGAAATTGTATTCTAATAAGTGAGCCCTTATACTATCTCATAGGACGTGTAGAACGCCAGAACTTTTTCTAAGGTCTTCGCCCCTCTATTACGGACCCTCTTTATTCTGTATTAATTGACTTGATTAAAATTGATCGATTTGATTGAGATTGATTTGCAGATGATCGATTGTTTTCCCACGGCGGTGCCCTCACGTTCAGGGAGAGTACCAGCTCTGAGTGTCGGTTAGCCTAATGTACAAAGTAAGCGGTTGCTCATAGGAGCTAGGTATATACAGTTAGGAATTGTTAGCTCAGTATGAGGGTTAGAATACAATTTCAAATTTCCCGCCAAGAGGACGAATACCTACCAAGGGGCGAAGACCCTAAAACAAGTTTCGGAGTCCTACATCTGTCTGTTAGTATGAGGGCCGCTTTACTAGAACACAATTTCAAATTTTCTGCCAAAAACAAAAAATGGCCTACAAGATAGCCGAAAAAACAAGCTAGTCTACAAAACTTAATTATGACTCATAATTAAAAGCAAATTGGTGGCGAAATTTTAGAGCGAATACCGGAGTACTATACATGGTGGCGAAGACCCAAGAGCAAATTTCGGAGGCCTATACTTGTCTTATGGGATAGCATGAGGGTCATTTATTAGAATACTATTTCAAATTTCCCGCCAAAATAAAATGGTCGGCATTTTAATTATGACTCATAATTAAAGACAAAATGTTGCTACAATTCAATTATTATGACTCATAACTGGTCGAATTAAAACAAAACAAGGAGCGTCCGTAACAAAGGAGACCATAGAATAAGTTCCGACGTTCTTCACCTGTCTTATGAGGTAGCATGAGGTCTCATTTATTAGAATACAATTTCAAATTTCCCGCCAATTATAAAAATAAAACAATCTTATTAGAATACTATTTCAAATTTCTCATAATTAAAAGGGTTGTGATGATGCAATTTACTTATGACTCATAATTAAAAACAAAATGGCTGAGGAATTTAGTTATGACTCATAATTAAAAACAAAGAAGTTGTAGTACAATTTAATTATGACATAATTAAAAACAAAATGTCCGCGGAGTTCAATTATGACTCACAGTTAAAAACTAATTGTGACTCAATTAAAAACAAAATGGCTGAGGAATTTTATTATGACTCATAATTAAAATAATTGGAGTTTGACCTGTCCCACTCCTTCCCCCACCCGATCACGTGGCTACCCCTATCCGGTCCCTGCGCGCGCATTTGCCTACCCACCAGGGGCTGGACCACCAAAAAGACTCTTAACACTGCCAAAACGTCCCTAATTAGGGCTGACAATGCCATCAAGGGATTGAAAATGGCCCCCAAAAAGTATGTGATCCGCACTATTGCGGTAAAGTAAAAGTGAGAATAAAATAATTATTCAAATAAAATCTAACAAAATTTAATAAACTATTTATTATAAACATTAATAATGAAATTCTTGCAATTAGAAACCTTTAAACCAGATGTAGAGGCAACACTAACGTTGTCCTCAGAGCTGACAATCTGAGTTTGATAAAACTTTACAATGACAATTATACAATACAGCTGCTTGGATAATGCCGTTCTTAATACATATCGCTGATTGCATTACTTATTTCTCTATATAATTAAAACTGTTGACAGTAGATAAAACATTGTACGATGTTCGTATCGAAATTTCATAATATGAAACATTACGATACCTAATCGTAAATAACTAATACTAAATTTCACAATTCACACATGCGGTAAACGTTACAAGTCTAGTCCTCTGCATCCTTGATCACTTCCAATTTCTCTTACATCCGCCCCTGTTGATAAACATCTACATATACCAACATCATCGCAGATATAGGGAACTTCGACACACATTCCTTTCCTACCAGTTCCAGATTCCTGAACCAACTATTACATAAGTAATTATGCACCACAACTATATATCACCGTCTTATACTATCTCATACCAGACAGGAGTTCGCCAGTTACCAGTTCACTCAAACATCATCGCAATACCCTTTCTAATTCCTGATAAACAAGTGTGCAAGTTTTTGTTTTCCACCGCCAGCTACTACGTTTGCTACCCTTAGAAGCATTGATCCATCATTAATCGATTCGCCAAGTAAGAGGAGGGAGCCCCGCCCTCGACGAACCTTATATAAAGAGGAAGAAATAATATCACGTGTTGCCCACCTAGATATTCCGCACCTTACTTATACATTCACCAGCCATCTATATTATAATTACCATCTGAGGGTCAATTTACTATAATCTTACTGATGAATACAAACACATTTTATGACCACTCACCGTATTTATAAAAAAAAATCACTTTGTAGTTAAGAAATTCCATTATTTGATCACCTTCAACCTCAATTAATTCTTCACATTCAATAACCGGACTAACTTTGTATCAAATAGTAATTATATTTGATTAACATCAGAATAAGCATAGTATACGAAGCCATTGTAATTATCCTTAACTAGATTCAGTGGTATATTTTGTTTTTAAGTTCCAATGTTTACCAATTCCATGTATTTCAATATTTTATGAAGCAAATCTACTCATACGAAATCCTGATAAATCAGACATGTACCGGGTGACCAACTAAGAATGGACGCCTACTGTATATCAGGAACTATCAATCTGACAACATTGGAAAAAAATACAGGTAAATCGGCCATGAGAAATCGCTGGAAATTATTTTCGAAAGATGGTCGCTAGGAGGCGTACACCAACACCAAATTCGAAAATCGGCTTTTTTCTTAAATCGGCGTTATCAAGATATGTCCAAAATAGTTGTATTATAAACTACGTAAGCTTACAAAACATTTTCTTTTATTAGTATTTTTCTCTATTTTGCTAAATGAGTGGAAGGGGGAAAGCTAAATGTTCACTGGAAAAACATTCCATAACTTTTTTTAACTCGACCGATTTTCATAAACTGAGTCTGGTTAATAAAATATTAACATTATCGGTAGATGGCGTTTTGTGACGGCCATAAATTTTTGCAATTATCTCGAAAATTTTAAATGCGAGGGTATAATTATTTTTAACTCACGAAATAGATCGTAAAAAAATATAGAAGGTTGTGAAAACCGCAAGTCGATATCTTTCGTTGCACAAATATGAAAAAATAAACTTAAAAATATGTTTTACAAGTAACAAAATTGGAGAGTAGGTATAACTGTCATCCATTATTAAAATTTATTAATTATTAAGCTATTAAAACAAAGGGATAAAATTTAATATACCAAATGTCCCCAGAAGGGCGCATCTTTAATTTAGAGCGGGTAAAGAGGACCGATATTATAAAAGAATGATGTGCAACAGTCCTAATACTGAAAGGCTAATTACGCCCCAAATGTTCAAATTGTCACCCGTACTGTTCAACAAAGAGCACCAATCTCTCACGCATAGACAGAATAGCAGTCTAATAAAAACAACTAGGTCTTGAAATTCCAAAAATAACACAAAACTGGAGCCACTTTAAATAATATCGTACTTTGCGTCAACATAATACTAGCTTCATTAAAGTTTTTCGTGTTTGATTAACGAACTGTTGATTTCAAAATGCCGTTACCAAATTAAATTACATTTGATATACTCACAGTATATTTTGAATGCATGAAGAATTAACGGTTGTCGCAAGAGTTTATGCTGCGCGGTATCCAAGAAAAAAACCAAACTTGACCTTCGGCGGTCTCCGACGAATCCATAAAAAAAGCATGAAACAGATCTTGGGAAAAAAATTTCAACATTTAAAACATTAACAGAAAAAACAATATTTCTCAAAAAAGAAAATGTACTACGGTAGGTATTATTGCCTTCTAAGGTAATAAATAGAAACTAAAAGTCCTAACATATTGATGAAAACCGTAATTTTTCTCAAAACCGACAATTTATGCACAAGAAGAGAATAAAATGCAACCTAGGTAAATAATAATCATTTCTTAGCCAAGGCATCCATCATAAACGTTGGTAGACTGTGAAAACAAAATTGGAAGCAATACGTGAAAATATTAAAACATTTTAGTTTCATGTCAGTGTCATTTAGTTATTTTTCAAAGCTTGTTCTTGATTTTCCAGATGGCATTGGTACCATTTCGTGTTATTGTTCGAGTTTCTCGTGTACTTTGAGTTTTTCATGATATTCGTGTTGCGTTATCTTTTAGTGTTACAAAATGTTTTATACCAACCAATATAATTTGACATGATAGGTGTTTATTTTCAATGAATGTTGCTGCAAGGGTATATGCGCAGCAATATCCTGATAGACGTCGCCCGAATAAAAAAGGTTTTCTTCAAGTTATCCATCGTTTACGAACAACGTTCATGTTCCCGTATACCGTAAATAACGCAGGGGACGCATCGAAGGGAACATTATTAATGTTTTAGCTTATGTCCAGTTCAACTATAATGATTATAAATTCGATACACTTGCAAACATCCAAGTGTGAAAGAAATTTTGGGAGCTTCCATATTTTTACGCTACGTGGAAATTACTGAGTCAGCTCCTTGAGGCACTTTCTTGTAAGCGAACGCGATAGCGGAAGGTTTTTGTTTTCTGCATTTTTTCTGACTCACTTACTCGCTCCGTCGCTCGGTCGTCCATGATTTTTATTCACTCTCTAACTTTTGGAATGTGAGACTGAAATTTTTACAGTATATTCTCTCTATGATCAAAAGCCAAATTTTGTGATCCATGAGGGTTCGTCATAATTTTCGTCGCATTGTTGCCCAAAATCTATGTTGATTGATCAATTTCGTTATGGACACGGAAAAATTCATTTCCTCGATGACTAATAGGTACATTTTGTGATACTTAACTGTTTGTGATCAAAATTTGGGCGGAATGTTGCCCAAATGTATGCACCAATTTTGTTAGGGTGTGGTAAAATGTAATAAATAATTCTGTGACCCATAATTATTGCTCTACACATACTAGGTGGCTCATTTCAATGCTTCCACTAAGATATCTGGAAAAATAAAGGACAGAAAAAGCATTTCGAACACGATTTTCTCGCACTAAAGATGACTTTATGAATTTCACTGCAGATGATGTGAACTTTCGTTTTGCGTTTTTACCTTCCACATTACATATGTAGGTATATCGACTTTTTTTTCACTATCGCTAAATCGGCTTAGCTCATTTTACGTTTGGCCAAATTTCGCCATGATCGGTCATGATGTCTGGATGTGTGGGGAGGGGATGCATGTTAGTCTCCACGATAACTCCAGAACGAAAACACCAACAATTTTGTATTTAAGCTTGTTTTCATTTCTCCCAGAGCTGATTAGATTTTGGGAGAAATCCAGCGGCGAAGGGGAGGGTTTAAAAGGAGAAATTTTTGGTTTTTATCAAATATTTCTAAAACAGCTGCATATTTCAAAGATATAAAAATACTTAGATATAGACCTTTAACATATCGATTAATTACGTTCTATGTAATTTTTTATATGACGCGTAATTTAGCGGCAAAAAAATTCCTAAGATAGAATTTAAGTGTTAGTTCAAATTTTTTCATTATCTGATAACGATTAATTTTATAAGAAAAAGTGTAGACATATTTTTTAAAGAAAAATTAGTTTTATATAACTTTTTTTGTAGTGTTTTAATGTAAAGCGAAATAAACGTAAAAATTAAATAAATATGATTGAAAATGCTTAAGCTGTATTATCGATATTTTTATAGAAGCGAGCGGCATTGAAATTTTTTTTAGTTAGCATCTAGATGTCTATTAACCTCTATCTGTTATGAAGTTTTAAACGTCTGTTAGACATAAATTATTGTTTTTGCGTTTACAAAGTTGCCTATTTTCGTAATCAACTTGTTATAAAAGAGATTGCATAATTATCCTAAAAAAATATTATTATAATTATTTCATTTCTTTTAATTTCCATTTTGTAGGTTGGAAGGCCATGCGGTGTTCCACACCAGATATTTTTAATTACAAACCCTTATTCTTTATTACGTAATATGATTATATATCAACATCCAATACACTTTTATTTGAAACATTTTTTCATATTACATTTGCTAAAGTTATAAGGATTTGAATTATGAGACTAATGAATGCCTGTGGAAATATGCATTCTACATTACAATATGTCATTTTGTCAATTTAACTTCACATGGTCATAAATGACCCAATCAAAATGCATATTTTCCTTAGTAATGTACACAGCGACAATCCAACTCAAAATTTAGCAACCAATCAAAACAGTTTTTTTCTTAATTTGTGCTAATTAGGATCTGATTACTGTGGCAATCTTTCCATATTAAGGAGCAAGTTCTAACAGCGATAATACAGCTAGGAATAAAGGTACAAAAATTTAACAATAAACTGTATTAATAATTATTATTATTTACAACACAATTATTATAAACAATACTGCATTTCGCAAAAAAAAATTTCAATTTTCCTGCATTTTATTTGGATCGTCTTGCTAAATCCAAACTCGTGGTAGGAATCTTTTGATAATTTTTGTCAGTCAGAATCACTCGTAGTTGTCTTTAGAAAATCGCCACTCGTGCTAAAGAACTAGTGGCGATTTTCGAGACAACAACTCTTCGTGATCTGACAAAAAGTTACCGGGAAGATTCCTACTATAATATATCATCGCGTTACGTTGCTAGGAATTTAACTAAATTGTCAGTTTGATAAATCATTATTGTTTTTATCTGCGAAAAAGATTTTTTTCAATTAAAATGGCTTTAAGTTGATAGGAAGAACAACAAATATTGTATATTGAAATCGATAAATTGATTAGAAAGATCGTTCCAAAAAATAGTGTAATTAATAAAGTATCACAATGGCGTTAGTTTACTGCATTTTGTAACACAAGATCATTTATAATGAATAGACAATACAAAAGTTAAAGAATTGGTAAATATTATAAAAGACTACGCTTTTAAGATGAGGAAAATAGAGGAAACTGAATACAAAAAATCCGTAGTAAAGACACTGTAGAACAACGCAGCAAAATCCTTGCAGGACAAGTTCAAAACCATATTCAACCTTTTGAAGATAGTGAATTTCAAGAAGCTAGGAAAGCCAGAAATGCCAAAAGAAGAACACTTCAAGAAATCCCGGAGAAAAGAAGATTGAGTGCCGTGGCATTTACTCTAGAAAATGCAGAAAATTTGAGACGAAAATGCTCCAGAAGGTTTGTTAAAAAGGTTCTATATTATAGCTGCAAAGAAAGTATGGAAGGGTAACGAAGTAGCAAAATAGATTTTTTCAAAACTGAGACTTCCAATAGTGGAAATCCCACAGGAAGGATTGAAACCCAAGTTTTTCTAAAACTGCCAAAGGAGGAAGCAAACGTGGTTAATTCCGATAAAGAAGATAATTGTATTTGTGCAGTCAGGTTGTACCGTAAACATAAAAAATTTTTTTACCAATGGTCGCTTCTTTTTAACACCAAGCCCACATTGGAAAATAAATAAGGATGCAGAGTGGTTCAAGAATTGTCCAATTGGAATTAATAACTTGTCATCGTGGACTAGAGAATCGGCAGAATAAATTGGACTTGAAATAAAAATATGAAATTTACTAACCAAAGTAATCGAATTAATTAATGACGAACAGAGCTGTAATGCTACTGCAAAAGTTTCAAGCCCTGTATATCTCAACAAATAATTTATAATAACTGAACCTTTAATGTTAAAAATACGTATTGTCAAACTGACAGTAAATCAATTAATAATTAATAGAAATTATGCTATTTCTTCATTGGTTATATTGTCTCATCGAATACAACACGTGGTATGATTAATTGTCGATGATATTCGTAAAATTGAAGCTGGAGATTCCATTCGTCCTCCAGCTCCATTTTATTCAAAACATCATCGATAATAATTATACCACTAGTTGTATTATAATCCATTATTTACTACATCTAACAAACAACCAATCATAGCATGCTACTTTCCTCAATTGGACCAATCAGAGCATTTTTACACTGAATATTTCCTAGTGCGATTTTATTCAGCGATTAAATTTTTGTTTACCTTTTTTACAGTCTGTAATAAAATAAAATAAAAATGTACAATGTTTTGTTGAATATTTGTAGTGACCATAATACTTTATGTAAAATAATAAGATAAGAACAAAACTTATTAAATTAAAAAAAACTGATTTAGTAAATAATCTTAACATATACCCCTCAACCTATGAATTTTTTGATTAAAACTACAGCAGCTTTTTCTTTAAATTTGTTTTTTAGCAAATATTCTCGACTTGATAATTCACTGAATTTTAATTATTAAGTCTCAAATATTTTCTAAACAAATTAAAAAAAAAAAGCTGCTGTAGTTTTAACAGACAAAATTCATAGGTCTTGGAATATAACCTACAATTATTTCCCTTGTTTTATATTAACCAATGAAATATCATACATTTTAAAATTCAGACCAATCGGAATAAAATATCCGCGACTATTGCACTAGCGATATAGCATAGAAAAAAAAACCCTTTAGAAACGAAGGTCTTATGCTCAAGGATAAAAATTATTTAATAGTTTGTAGATCAGACACTTGGCGCTTATGTTTTTGATTCGATAGTTTTCGATAGCGTTCGAGATTTACGAGATCTTCCTGAAAAGACGCGGTAAAATTTTTAACGTCATAACATAGATTTCTGGTGTTTTGTTGTATACAGTATAGTATACCTAGTATTACCTAGTGTTAGTCCCTTTTTAAATAAATTGATAATAATTGAGCGAATTTTTTCATCAACAACCTTTCCACGCGTCATTTTTACTAATAGTAAAAAAAAACAGACTTTCTTTTGCTGTACAAAACCAAAGCCTACTTGATTATTTCTGATATTCAAAGATTCTTAGAAAATTATAAATTCGAGAAAAGCAAATAACTATTTTTTTTTTGCATAAAAATATGTTTTTAAAAAATAATTTAAAGTTAAGTGTTGCAATAAAATGTTTTAAATTGTTTAAAATGTTGTTACAAATGATAATAAAAATAAATACTTAAATTAAATTTACCGTGAATTAGAATAACTATATTTAAAAAGAAAAATTATTGGTGGGCCAATTGAGATGGGACGGGGCTCGTGTATATGTATATATGTATATATATATATATATATATATATATATATATATATATATATATACAGGGTGACAGAAAAAAGTGCCATGCATAGTGCCACGCGATAGAGGACACTAAAATAAGAAAAAAAGTTCCTATGAAGTTAGGTCCGCAACGCCTTCGTTTAAAAGATATAGGGTGTTGAAGTTTAATTATTTTTTTGTTTTTTTTTATATCTTTTTACAATGATGTAATAAGCGGACGAAATTTTGTATACAGGGGCTTTTTATCGCGCAGAATTCACTGTATGTCATTTTCGACTAGAAAAATTTGTTTTCCCATATTTTCTGCTTCAGAAAGGTATACCTTATTGAAGTCGCTAAGACCAACGGTTTACGAGAAAAATGCATCCGATGCATGCAAATTATCGAAAAGCGCCAAAGTAACTTATTGGCAAAACCGTAATTAGAAGTCACCAATATGGGTTTTCTATTAATGTGTGGGCAGGTATAATTGACAATTACTTAATTGGCCCATTTCAATTGCCCAATCGATTGACGAAATTTCTTGGAAAAATAACTAAATACGTTATTAGAGGATGTTCCATTGGCTATTATTGGTAGAATGCGTTACATGCATGATGGCGCGCCAGCTCCCTTTTCTCGATTGGCAAGGGAATTTTTGGATAGGAGATTTGGAAATACGTGGATTGGTCGAGGGGGACCTGTACCCTGGCCAGCTCGTAGTCCCCTCGATTTTTCATTTTGGGGATTCATGAAAAATGATGTTTATTCTGTAGAAATACATAATGAAGAGCAACTATGGATAAGAATTATGGAATCCGTAGATAGATTCCGTAATAACCCAGGAATATTTCAAAGATGCCGTCAATCCTTAGGAAGACGAATTGAAAAATGTATTCCAGTACAAGGACAACAATTTGAGCATCTTCTAAAAATTTAATGTTTTTTTTTTAATCACTGCCCTTCATTGTTGCTATTAAAATTTAATTGTTGAAGTGTTATGTCATTGTTTTTGCAAATAAGTTACTTTGGCGCTTTTGGATAATTTGCGAGCATCGGATGCATTTTTCTCGTAAACCCTTGGTCCTAGCGACTTCAATAAGGTTATACCTTTCTGGAGCAGAAAAGGTGGGAAAACAAATTTTTCCAGTCGAAAATGACATACAGTGTAAGGCAAAAAAGTTAGGACCGATTCAAACAAGATGGAAACCTGTACGTGGCGTCCTCTACCAGTAATAAAGGAACTAAGGTCATATTTGAATTCTGCGTTATAAAAAGCCCCTGTATACAAAATTTCGTCTGCTTATTATATCATTGTGAAAAGATATTAAAAAAAAACAAAAAAATAATTAAACTTCAACACCCTATATCTTTTAAACGAAGACGTTACGGACCCAAGTTCATACGAACTTTTTTTCTTATCTTAGTGTCCTCTATCGCGTGGCACTATGCATGGCACTTTTTCTATGTCACCCTGTATATATATATATATATATATATATATATATATATATATATATATATATATATATGTACAGGGTGGTCTAAAAGTCAGGAACAAAATTCATAATTTCCAAAATAATTATTTTTGGAAAAATCTCTCGCACAGGTCGGTTTTTATTTTTTCTTAGGCACATTTTAGCATAAACAATTTTTACCAAAAACTCAAGATGGCGACCACGCGCCATTTTGTAAAAAAAATTAAAGGGAAAGAGGGGTCATGTGGCACATCGTTGGAAGGTTCTTAACAATGGAAATTCAAATCCCAAATTTTAAAAACAATCGATTAAGGTCTAACAAAATGGCGACCTTTTCAATGCGTCTAATTACTTTGTTACAGAAATAAAATTTGCTTTTTCGAAATAATTATGTGAGACGTACAATATTGGTGCCTCGTGTAATACTGAGAGATACCGCACAGAAACTGCATCACATTATTGTTATAAATAGTGACCAGATTGTTTAAGTGCAAGTCCGCTACTATGCAGGGTGTGTTAGCGAAGCTGTTCATTAGAAGTTTATGGGGTTGTGGCCAAAATAAAAACTTGAAAACTTAGAATCAGGTATAATTGACTGCGTTCTTTTTAACTAGAATATTTTCAGACCTTTAGCGCTTCCGGTTATACCGGAAGTCGCCATCTACTTTGTTATTTTTAATGGAACATCCTATATGTTTTTGCATTTTTGGATGGGAACCATAATTTTGAATCTTTTTTATTGAGATACTATACCATGCCCATTTGCATTTTTAAAATAAAAATTTTTGCCTGAGAATAATGCCTAAATATGCCTAAATAATACCTAAAGCAAACTGCTCTAGTTATTTCCAAAACACGGAATAATTCCTGGGTCCAATGGGCTGGTGCTCCTTCTAATTAATACCAACAACGTCTTCTCAAGTTCAAAGGCAGGTTGTCAAGAAAATGTACTACCACAGTCCGTAATAAAATGAGATAACGCGCCGCTGTTAACACGCCGTCATAAATGACGTAAGGGAACCTATCACCCATCATAAGGCAAAAGACATTGAAACTAAACCTGACCTGCTAGTTTTTTTCTCGGATCGCAGACGGATTGGCTGAAGCCCACACATGGTTGTTATGCATGTTATGCGAAAACTTAGATTCGTCCATCCAGATAATTTTTCTCAAAAAATTATCTTCCTCCTGACTTCAAAGATATAGCATCTCACACAAGTTAACTCTGCCGTTGGGGTCTTGAGGAAGAAGGTCTTGTACTACCGAGAATTTGTAATCATGGAGGTGATGCTTCTTCAAAATCCTCTGTGTTGAACACCTACTGATTCCCAGGTCTTCCTCGGCAGCACCAACTGAGGCGTTGGAATTGACCTTGAAACAAGGTATTCAACGCTCCCTCTTCATCATTAACTACAGTTTTTTGTTGATTTAGCACTTGACCAATTTTCCCAAAGCGCACAATATTTACATCTATTCTTCTAAATTTAACTTTTGTCGTCGGAGGTAAACGAGGATAGTTTTATTGTGTCAGTTCTACTAAGAATCTTGCCGCATTTTCATGTATAAAAAATAAATTATGAATTTCTTGATATGCACAGACATTATTTTCGTTTTTATGTCCAGAACAAAGACGCGAAGAGCTTAATCGTAACACATGTGCCATAAACTACTGCGCAGCCACGAAAATTAATATATATATATATATATATATATATATATATATATATATATATATATATATATATATATATATATATATATATATATATATATATATATAAATTGATTTTAACTTAACTAGATGCTTAACGCTTAATTTCAAATTTCGGATTAATAACGTGTGGAACACCACACGACCTTCCAACCTACAAAATGGAAATTAAAAGAAATGAAATGATTTTAATAACGTTTCTTTTTAGGATAACTTTGCACCATCTTTTATAAGAAGCTTATTACAAAAATAGGCAACATTTTTAAACGAAAAAACAAATCATCTATGTTAAACAGACGTTTAAAACTTGTAATAGACATCTAGATACTAACTTAAATTAAAAGAAATGAATTAATTTAATTTCAATTTTTTTAGGATACCTACGCAACCTCTTTTTTATACGTTCATAGCGAAAAAAAAGGAAAAGGTTACATATTCCATTCCCTCCCCAAGGGGGAGAGAGGGCTCCTCGAGCTTTCCGAGCTCCTTCAGCCACCATCATGGATTCCCAGCGTACATACATACATTACGTATATATGCATGGTGGGATTAAGGATAGGTGTGGTGAGGATAGGATCGGAAGGAACGGAGCTAGGGTTCTGCGAGGGAAAATACTACCCCAGCATTCGCCTAAGTAGACGCACATGGTGTGCATATACGCAGTAACCATGCCGCTACATGTGTATGAGGAAACCCCCCTGAAAAACAAGGTAGACGGTAACGGGAATCGAACCTATTACCTCCCGAATGCTAAGCAGGTCGTGTCACCACTACGCTACCAGCTCGGTTCATAGCAAAAACAGGGAACATTGTAAAAACAAAAACAATCATCTATGTCAGAATGACGTTTAAAACTTCATGTCGGATAGAGATTTATAGACATAATACATGTTAACGTAAAAAAAATTTCAAAGCCGCCCGCTTCTATAAAAATATCGATAATACAGCTTCAGCATTTTCTATCATACTTATTTAATTCTTACATTTATTATGCTTTACATTAAAAAACTTTATAAAGAAGATTTGTGTAAAATTAAACTTTCTTTAAAAATATGTCTACACTTTTCTTTGAAAATTAATCGTTATTCAGGTAATGAAAAATTTGAACTAACATAAATTCTACCGTAGGAATTTTTTTGCCGCTAAATTACGCTTCATATAAAAAAATTGCATAGAACATAATTAATCGATATGTTTAAGATCTATACCTAGGTATTTTTATATCTTTGAAATATGCAGCTATTTTAGAAATACTTGATAAAAACAACTAATAACCCCATTTTCCGCTGTAAGTATAATGAAATCACAGACATCCAGACATGATGACCGATTTTGGCGAAACATCCAGACATGATAGTCGATGTTGGCGAAACTTGGCCAAAAGTTGTAAATGTAGCTAACAAGTCCATTAACGATAGTGAAAAAAAGTCGATTACATAACTTTCTATACCTACATATGTATGTGCAGGTTGGAAGGTGAAAACAGTTGGCATGTTTTCTTCCTTTACTATTATGGGAATTTATTTTTTGGTATTTATTTATGTGTTCCACGCTGTTTTAAAAGATATGTTGTGGTCCACTCTGCACATGCAACTCCTAAATAGACCATTTAAATCAATTTGAAACCGGTGGTGCACTTCACCCCGAACTGCGAGGCAAGCGGACCGCACCAAAATAAATTTAAAAAACTATATAATGACAAAAACAAACCGCATTTGCTCATGCATTATTAAATACAAACTATAATCTTACTAAATTATAAAAATCTTAATGAAACAACCGTTATTTTCTGAAATATCGAAAAGAAACGGTAATTATCGAAAATAAGGATTTTTTTTAGAATTGTTAGAACTATATGCAACACAGATTATTTCTTTCAAATTGCAGTCATTTACGGAAAGCACAACCGTAAATTAAATACCCCATTGTAAAGTTAAACGGTAACTTGCCGACTTCACTGGAGTATAACGAGGGCGTATCTGTATTATTCCTATACCATTGAAATACCCTATTTTTAATATAGGCGGTGGTTCTACTTTTTTAGATCTTGATTATACCTTTATTTCTACAATACTTTATTTTTGTCACTCGTGTGTTGCGTTGTAGTTGTTTTTATATCCTTTTTTTATTCAGTGCTGTTTTTAACACCGCTAAAACCTCAATCCAATTACATTAATATCATATACGTAGTACATTAAAATGGTTTGCAATATTTGATTTGATTATGAAAATGCGTCTTATTAACTTATGGAGTTACCTTTACTTTAATTTAAAGACAACAATCCCCTCCCCCGAAAAAGCGAAAAGATACAGGGTGTTTCAGCGAGACCGTTCATTACAAGGTTATGAGGTTGTGTCCAAAATAAAAACTTGAAAATTTAGAATCAGGTATAATTGATTGCGTTCTCTTTATCTGACTTCTAGGGCTTCCGGTTATACCGGAAGTCGCCATCTACTTTATTATTTGCAATGGAATCCCCTATGTATTTTTGCATTTTTGGATGGGAACCATAATTTTGAATCTTTTTTATTGGAACTATACCATACCCATATATTACAGTTTTTGAGATAAAAATTATTTTCCGAAATCTTGACAGCTGGTCGACGTTTACAAAATGGACTGTAACGTCTACCTGGATTGAAATAAAAAGTGAAAATCCAATTCAGTTTGTAGTTGAAAGATGCCTTTATTGAAGGAATTTTTCAAATAAAAATCTTTGAGAATAATGCCTTAATGTATACTCTTCAGCCAGAGTTGAAAATGTAAAAATAATTTTTTATTATTTGTTACGTAATTGAATTAGCGATTTGCTACAAAGTAATATATGTTGTTGCTCCTAAATCAAACCGTTCTAGAGTTATTTCCAAAAAACGGAAAATTTAAATTCCTTAGCCATTATTTCGGGAACCATATGAGTGGTTGCTATGGATACGAGAAATAATTTTTCAAATGTGAAGATTTTAATGTTTGTAATTTTGTACTTATCCCTTAAGCGCCTTAATATTACTGCTAAGAAAAGTGAAAATGGATAACAATAACGAAAATAATGTTAATTGGGTTAGTCAGCCTATTTCCACGGTTTTGTTCGCTTTTTATAACGCGACGTATCGGAAGCGGACTCTGCTTCCGTCATCAGGCTGTCCTGCGAAGGACTGTTTTTCCGCACTAGAGTCGGATTTTTTCTCAAGCACTTGTCTACTCTCAGATTCCAACTTTTTTTTGGTTTTATAGATATCAAAAAAGTTCTCAAAAAAAAGGGTACAAGAAGTAACAGTGCATTATTTAAAATTATTTTGAACTATACAGGATGTTCCAAAATTCAGATATGAATCTAACATGTTTTTTTAAATGGGAACCCCTGTATATTATTTCAAATTCAGAAAGCCCACATTTTTTCGATTTTTTTAATGTCGGGGTTGAATACATTATACAGGGTATTTGGAAAGATATGGATTGTTTTGTGTTGAAATTGTACTCATTTCAATGCCCTGTAGAACAATACACTCTGTAGAAATGAATTATCTGTTGGCCAGTTGTCTTTCAGAATATTGTTTAGTATCGTTACCCACCATTATTCATTTAGCTACTTGGGGTTTGTATACAGGGTGGCTCAAAACTCGGATGTGTCATTTTCTTCCTTAACTCAAATGGAACACCCTGTATTTTTTTATCACTATCAAAGTCCTCTGGTACTCCTCTTTAATTTTTGTCAGAGATTTCCTGTATCTAACGTGAGTAGTTATTGAGATATTTCCAGTTATTTGATGAATTCGATACAAAATCTAGGATTATGATATTTATCTGGTCGTCATTGTGTTTGACAGATAAATTTGACAAATTTACTGCTGTTTGAGAAGGATTTTTCCTGCAAATGTGTCGAAACAATACAAATAGATCAATCTAGTGCACTATCTAACCTGTTTACTTGATACTGATAACATTAACTGTAAATATAGAAGAACAGCCTGATGACGAAAGCAGAGTCCGCTTCCGATACGTCTCGTTAAAAAGCGAACAAAACCGTGGAAATAGGCTGACTAACCCAATTAACATTATTTTCGTTATTGTTATCCATTTTCACTTTTCTTAGCAGTAATATTAAGGCGCTTAAGGGATAAGTACAAAATTACAAACATTAAAATCTTCACATTTGAAAAATTATTTCTCGTATCCATAGCAACCACTCATATGGTTCCCGAAATAATGGCTAAGGA
Source organism: Vesta saturnalis (assembly GCA_036346205.1). Lineage (NCBI taxonomy): Eukaryota > Metazoa > Arthropoda > Insecta > Coleoptera > Lampyridae > Vesta > Vesta saturnalis. The sequence goes on along the minus strand of JARFJB010001195.1, from coordinate 3,088,585 downwards.
ATTTAAATTTTCCGTTTTTTGAAAATAACTCTAGAACGGTTTGATTTAGGAGCAACAACATATATTACTTTGTAGCAAATCGCTAATTCAATTACGTAACAAATAATAAAAAAAAATTATTTTTTACATTTTTAACTCTGGCTGAAGAGTATACATTAAGGCATTATTCTCAAAGATTTTTATTTGAAAAATTCCTTCGATAAAGGCATCTTTCAACTACAAACTGAATTGGATTTTCACTTTTTATTTCAATCCAGGTAGACGTTACAGTCCATTTTGTAAACGTCGACCAGCTGTCAAGATTTCGGAAAATAATTTTTATCTCAAAAACTGTAATATATGGGTATGGTATAGTTCCAATAAAAAAGATTCAAAATTATGGTTCCCATCCAAAAATACAAAAATACATAGGGGATTCCATTGCAAATAATAAAGTAGATGGCGACTTCCGGTATAACCGGAAGCCCTAGAAGTCGGATAAAGAGAACGCAATCAATTATACCTGATTCTAAATTTTCAAGTTTTTATTTTGGACACAACCTCATAACCTTGTAATGAACGGTCTCGCTGAAACACCCTGTATCTTTTCGCTTTTTCGGGGGAGGGGATTGTTGTCTTTAAATTAAAGTAAAGGTAACTCCATAAGTTAATAAGACGCATTTTCATAATCAAATCAAATATTGCAAACCATTTTAATGTACTACGTATATGATATTAATGTAATTGGATTGAGGTTTTAGCGGTGTTAAAAACAGCACTGAATAAAAAAAGGATATAAAAACAACTACAACGCAACACACGAGTGACAAAAATAAAGTATTGTAGAAATAAAGGTATAATCAAGATCTAAAAAAGTAGAACCACCGCCTATATTAAAAATAGGGTATTTCAATGGTATAGGAATAATACAGATACGCCCTCGTTATACTCCAGTGAAGTCGGCAAGTTACCGTTTAACTTTACAATGGGGTATTTAATTTACGGTTGTGCTTTCCGTAAATGACTGCAATTTGAAAGAAATAATCTGTGTTGCATATAGTTCTAACAATTCTAAAAAAAATCCTTATTTTCGATAATTACCGTTTCTTTTCGATATTTCAGAAAATAACGGTTGTTTCATTAAGATTTTTATAATTTAGTAAGATTATAGTTTGTATTTAATAATGCATGAGCAAATGCGGTTTGTTTTTTCATTATATAGTTTTTAAATTTATTTTGGTGCGGTCCGCTTGCCTCGCAGTTCGGGGTGAAGTGCACCACCGGTTTCAAATTGATTTAAATGGTCTATTTAGGAGTTGCAGTGCAGAGTGGACCACAAATATCTTTTAAAACAGCGTGGAACACATAAATAAATACCAAAAAATAAATTCCCATAATAGTAAAGGAAGAAAACATGCCAACTGTTTTCACCTTCCAACCTGCACATACATATGTAGGTATAGAAAGTTATGTAATCGACTTTTTTTCACTATCGTTAATGGACTTGTTAGCTACATTTACAACTTTTGGCCAAGTTTCGCCAACATCGACTATCATGTCTGGATGTTTCGCCAAAATCGGTCATCATGTCTGGATGTCTGTGATTTCATTATACTTACAGCGGAAAAGGGGGGTGGGGGTTATTAGGGTTAGTTTTTATCAAGTATTTCTAAAATAGCTGCATATTTCAAAGATATAAAAATACCTAGGTATAGATCTTAAACATATCGATTAATTATGTTCTATGCAATTTTTTTATATGAAGCGTAATTTAGCGGCAAAAAAATTCCTACGGTAGAATTTAAGTGTTAGTTCAAATTTTTTCATTACCTGAATAACGATTAATTTTCAAAGAAAAAGTGTAGACATATTTTTTAAAGAAAGTTTAATTTTACACAAATCTTCTTTATAAAGTTTTTTAATGTAAAGCATAATAAATGTAAGAATTAAATAAGTATGATAGAAAATGCTGAAGCTGTATTATCGATATTTTTATAGAAGCGGGCGGCTTTGAAATTTTTTTACGTTAACATGTATTATGTCTATAAATCTCTATCCGACATGAAGTTTTAAACGTCATTCTGACATAGATGATTGTTTTTGTTTTTACAATGTTCCCTGTTTTTGCTATGAACCGAGCGGGTAGCGTAGTGGTGACACGACCTGCTTAGCATTCGGGAGGTAATAGGTTCGATTCCCGTTACCGTCTACCTTGTTTTTCAGGGGTTTCATACACATGTAGCGGCATGGTTACTGCGTATATGCACACCATGTCTGCGTCTACTTAGGCGAATGCTGGGTAGTATTTTCCTCGCAGAACCCTAGCTGTTCCTTCCGATCCTATCCTCACCACACCTATCCTTAATCCCACCATGCATATACGTAATGTATGTATGTACGCTGGGAATCCATGATGGTGGCTGAAGGAGCTCGGAAAGCTCGAGGAGCCTCTCTCCTTGGGAGGGAATGGAATATGTAACCTTTTCCTTTTTTTTCGCTATGAACGTATAAAAAAGAGGTTGCGTAGGTATCCTAAAAAAATTGAAATTAAAATTAATTCATTTCTTTTAATTTAAGTTAGTATCTAGATGTCTATTACAAGTTTTAAACGTCTGTTTAACATAGATGATTTGTTTTTTCGTTTAAAAATGTTGCCTATTTTTGTAATAAGCTTCTTATAAAAGATGGTGCAAAGTTATCCTAAAAAGAAACGTTATTAAAATCATTTCATTTCTTTTAATTTCCATTTTGTAGGTTGGAAGGTCGTGTGGTGTTCCACACGTTATTAATCCAAAATTTGAAATTAAGCGTTAAGCATCTAGTTAAGTTAAAAATCAATTTCCCTTTACATTAAAATTAATCAACCGTTGGGTTTTTTTATATCGCCGCAGCCAACGAAACACCCTGTATTCGATAGTATTTTTTATTACGAATTTAACCATGTATTACACATTATGGCTTTGAAGCTAATTTTAAGACAAAATTGGATTAATATTAGTATTTGATATTTTTTATGTACAAATTTAACAACGCCAATCTTTTAAACGTGTTTAATTAAAGTTAAATAATTACAATAACTGTTCATATAGGTTTCCGTTATTTTCTAGACACAGGTAAGCTCTCTTTACTGAAGAATTTAAAACACGGTCTAGCATTTCTGACGAAACTGCTGCCATAACCGATACTAACAACTGCTCTTCATTTTCAAAACTCCCATCATACACTTGGTTTTTCAGGTAACCCCACGGAAAAAAAAATCTATCGCACTAAAATCGGGTGATCGGGCTGGTCAAGCTACTACACTGTAAGTTCCAATCCATTGTCCTATAAACCGCAATGACAGATAATCCTGTACATTTCTTGAGTTATGTGCTAGGGCACCATCTTGTTGAAACCAACAGTTGTTAACAAGTGCTACAGGTAATTCATTCAAGGCATTCTCCAAATCAGTCCTTAGCAAGCTCAGATATCTTTCGGAATTTAAATTGTTGTGATAAATAAAAGGTCCTATTATTCTTCGTCCCAAAATTCCCATCCACATATTAACCAAATCTATGTTGATGTCTTGAGTCTTTTTTTCAATAAGGATTTTGTTTTGCCGAATAATTGCTACGTCGGTTGAAAATTCCATTGTTGGTTATCATGCTTTCATCAGACCAAATTATTTTAAAAGGAAAATTTAGACCTTCGTCACATTTTCTAGCATACCATTCGCAACAACGTGCTCGCCGCTCCTAATCAGCTGGTTTAAAACCCTGACAAACTAGAAGTTGATATGTATGGATGAAAATTATTCATATTTAAAATGAATTGTGCTGTAGAATTTTCTATGCCAGTACGATATTCAATTTGTCTTGTCGATATTTCAGGGTTTTCAACAACGGCTTGTAAAAAACGTTATTAGCTTTTTCGTCATCAAATTGTTTTTGACGGGATAGAACAGGTTTTTTAAATGAACCAAATTTTTTTATATTAGATTCCAAACGTCCAAAAATTGATTTACTAAGTTCAGGATATTTCTCCAAATACATCAGCTCAGTAACTACACAATATCTGTGGGACCAGACGTAGCTTGTCAACATATCGAACTTTTCTTCGTTTGTAAAATTTCGTCTTTCCATAGATACACTTATTGATTAATTATAAATTAACTAAACAAAACCAAAAAAACAACCCACGAAGTAATGGCAATAAAAACCACTTAAAATACGCACATTTCAAATAACAACAACTATCTCAACGCAATATAACTAAGTTAAACAGTTTTCAACAAAATGTTAAACAAGTGTTATTTTATCAAAGCCTTCTAATGTTAATTGAGATGTAAAAATAAAAATCCTAATTTTTCAGCTTCAAAATCACAATATGTAATTCATGGTTATATTAGTAGTAAAAAACACTATCGAATACATGGTGTTTCGTTGGTTGCGGCAGTATAAAAAATAAAGTTGATGATGTTTCCTCGGAGACGAAACGTCGAATAAAAAATTTGAAAACGCCATCTAATAGAATTCAAAAAGTGACAATGAAGAAACCTTTGGTTCTCAAAAATCTGTTACAATAAATGAAGGAATTACGAAAAAAGAAAATCCTTAAAAATCGCATTTTGTGTTAAATCTCAGAAACGATAAACAATAATGAACTTTTTCAAACTACATATGAAGAACATGCCCTAAATTATACAACTTTTCTCTAATTGAATCACCTTCGTATCTCTTACCGTTTTCAAGATCCCCATGCTGTATATCCTTATCTTGGGCACGTTCGTATGCATGATGGTCATTTAGTGTTGGAAAGGTACATGGTGTTTTGATCATGAGCAGTTGTACATTTCTCTAGAATGCTTTCGAGATTCGCGTATAGTGTAAATGGAGCCTTTTCTTGGTGTGGTTTAAATTCTAAACGTTTATTACTATTAGTTGGTAATCTAGCATAACATTCATTTATTTTATTACAATAAATTAAAAGTTTTTCTAAACAATTGTTTGATTAAAAATGGTTCAGAAATTTTTAATAACTGTTTTGTACATAAAAGTCGACATATTTTTAATCCATATAAACTGATATGTTTCGTCATCGTCAGAAAGCAGTAAAAGATTTATGGGTTTTCTGCTGCTTTGCCAAGTACCCAATACAAATGATAGTATTTGTTTATCTTTTAAACAATACACATTTATGGTAAAGGTATTTAACTTTTCAATTCTTTTTATATATATTATTTTAAAGCGGAACTCAACAGAATCATAATTTAAAACCTCGCTAGGATAACTGAAAGTTCAATGTGTATGCAGTTCATCTGAACATGAAGTTGATACAAACAATACCTGTTAGTAGTACGTTTTAAATTTATGATTTCATGCAAAGCCCTTTGTGAAAATTCCTCCAATTTTGTCTTTAGCTTATTAAATATATTCTTTTAACACCATTGTCATAAATTGGTACCAACATCAATTATTTCTTTTATTTTGTTGCTAATGTTTTTATTTCAATTTCCAAACTGTGAGGTTGTAAAAAATAGTAATATGAATTTATTTAGCAGTTTGCTACATTAACAACAGTGTAGGGGAAACCTGGCAACGTTGTAACATTTTTTGGAAACTTAACCTAGGATTGGCACAAATATTACCTGAAACCTACTATTTTTACACAGTAATATCCGACAACATTATTCTACGACTGTGTATATTCATACTAAAGAAAAAATAATACATTCTGATTAACAATTTTTGTCAAAAAAATTGTTACAATTTATATAAGGTAACAATTTTATTGAAACCAACTTTGTAACTTTAATTCTATAAAACATATAACAAGAACAAAAATAAGTAAAAATAAAATAGGCACTATCACAATTTTGGCAAATATAATGATTCAGTTTATAAAAACACTCTTCTTGACCAAAATTTATGTTATTATAAATTTACTGGTTTACTTATTGTAAGTCACAACATAAGGCACAAGTATTCCTTATCGGATGAGCAGTCGTTTTGGGATTCTCGTTATTTGTGTATGTTCCACGTTTCTTATTCTTATTCTCCTTGTTTGCCTACCTTTTTGCTGATGTACTAGCTGCTGTGAATTTTCTTGACATTCAAGTTTCTTTGAATTTTCTTTTCTTCTTTATGATCAGCTGCTTATTCCAGAATGCTTTTTTCATATATGTTAATACAGCAGTTGTACGTTTTCGTCCTTTAAGAACCTTTTATGGATTTAAAGGTCTAATTAAAAAATACAGAGAATCAACTTTTGATGTTGACTATACTTTGAAATAGAACATATTTTGTCAACTGTTGTAGACGTAGATGGTTTTCGCTAGGCAATGAACTTGTTCCTGCCGTTTTATTTTCTTCTGGTATTCAAATTCAAGATGAAGCAAATTTTGGTCCACAGGAGGAAAATCGTCAACCACAGAAGGCAAATCGTCAACCACAAGATCGTAATAGGGAAAATCTTGAACCACAGGAGGCATATCTGATATAGCAGCGAAAATCTTGAGCATTAGCAACAGTAGTTAAATTATTTGACTTACTCGTAATATCATGAAATCGATCATAATCTAAATATATTTCTATTATAAACTTAAACAGTTACTTGAAATTTTGTTATATTGGTAAGAGTAAATAACGTGTCAGAGATAACATCATGTATTGTCATTGCTTGTTTAGATGGTTTCTTAACCATGCGTTACTAAATATTTTTCAGGCGAGCAGTTAATGACAACATGATAATATGGTTTTCTTCAAGTATATTGTTTTATTTGTGTGAATCGTGGTTGTCCAAAATCAGCAATGTTCTTCTGATGGTGAACAATCCCAATAAAATATGTCTAAACTGATAAAATTTCTTCTTGCATTCAACCTGGACCATTTGCAGCACCAATACTTTAGAGCCATCAATGAAATGATGTTGTACTTCTTTCGAGGAAATATAAAAATAGAATAAAGTACCTATTACACGATGACAGTGTTACAATTTCTCGTTCATTGATATTCCTAATTTGTTTTTCTCTGCTATAACTTTACTAAGCTTCTGTACAGTGGTAATGTGGGTTTCGTCCAAATTAAATGTTCAGCTCTGAACTTATATTTGTTCATTACAGCAGCTAATTTATCAAAATATCGAAACATTTGCTTTATTAAAATTCACTGCAATAATTGTTGGCTCAGATGTACAATTGAAAGTTCTTTTTGTCTTTAGAAAATTGGTCAGCAATCTTCACCATCACATTTATTCTCCTTCCAAGAATTCACGTCTATGTTAAATTAACAACTCACAAGCAAGTTTTCTAACTTCTTTGGGTGTCAAACCAAAATAAATTTTTGCTGCATGTTTGAGATATTCAACTAATTGTTGAGTTTTATCTTTGTTGAATACCGATTTTTGAAATACTTACATATCTAAGTTCTCTCGCCTTTTAACATATAAGAGTTACGTAACAAATTACAACGTCTTTGGCTACTTATCTGATGCTCTGATTTTCGCCAATTACTTGGTTTACAACTCGATCAATTATGTCTTTATCATATTTACCTCTTTCGGGTTTTTTCTTATAATTTCTCATTCTGAAAAGAAAGCAAAAAAATAGTTGTTTAAATAATTCAACTGCACGTAAATGTAGATTTTTTTAATAGCAATTGTACTAATTTTGTAAACTTTTATATTTTGGTTAAGCAATTTGAAAATATCAACTAAGTTGTAACATGTTATATTTTAGTTAGATGTTATACTTGATCGATAAGTGTTATATTATTATTAATAAATCCTAACAACGTTGAAACATTTTCATATTAATAAAACATTAACTCATTGTTGTGTAATCGATTGCCATCAATAACAGAAGGTACTTTATTGTTGGTGATAGATATCCAAAATACTTAATTAAAATTTTTACGTTAGCGTAATACACAACTGGCCACTTCATAAACGAACAGTGAAACTCATTCTCTTGGTCTAAACAGATCAGCAGCGCCAGGAGCATGCTGCGCCTGTGTCAAATTTTTATGGCGCCCCATTAATTAAAACATTTGATCAAAAACTAATATTATAAATATTTTGCATGCCTAGGTGATAAGAGCCCCAACAACTATAGGTTCGGACACTTTAATTTTAATTCTCTAGTAGCATTTTAAGTAATACGACATGAATAAAAATAATGAATAATTAATTTGAAATACTATAATTTTTAGGCTTATGTTTAGGGTCATTTAAATGACTGTTTTTGTTATATTCTTAACGCATTGAAATAAAAAACACACAAAGATTGAAATGGTCTGTTTAAACTTTTTTATTTAAAATACAAAATTACAAACACAAGAAAACAGATAAACAACAATAATAAATGAAAAATATAATATTTATAATATAAACATAATACATATTATACGGTAAATTAAATACAAACAATGTAAATAAGTCATTAAATAAATTTTACTTTCCTGGCTTTTAGCAAAGAAAAAGTTTGGATAATATCATGAATATCAAGTTTATGCAGTATGTCAGACTCAATTGAAATGATTGCGAGATCTGATAATCTATTTTGCGCCATTGTGGAGCGTAAATAACTCTTTATGATTTTTAATTTCGAAAAGACGCTCTGCGACGCAACTGACACAGGTAATGATATAAGAATACGGAGTGTTACAGTAAAATTTGGAAAAACTCCTACTAAATCATTTGAATAAATATACTGAATTATTTGGGATATATCTTTTTTTGAATTCGTAATAAATACTTGACATTGTAAAATTTCTTCACATAAATCATCTGCGTCAATATCGGACTGATTTTCATGAGCTTGTAATTTTTTGCAGCAAGATAATAGGTATTCTTTATTTTGTAAATTATCTAATGAATATAAAAATTGGAATGAATCCATATGTTCTTTTAATAAAGAAAATCTATCTTGTAACGAAATTAAAGTTTGATCTATTATACAGAAATAAAAATTTACTTTGAATGAATTTTCAGGATTTACTATAGGTTGATCTTCATGTTCATAATCAAATTGAGTAGATTTTTTACGTCGTCTTAATGGCCTCGCACTACGAAATTCAGTTTCTATGTCAAACTTTTCTGCAATTAATTTGGAACTTTCAACAATTTCTGCAAAACTAGCATCAGATCGATAATTAGTTAAAAATGTATTTAGTTTGTTTAATGCATCCAAAGCAAGTTGCAAATTTGTAATTTGAGATTGAAGCATTTTACTCACAAAATTTACTTGATTTAAAATATCATACCACACTTTAACGGAGCAAATAAATGTAAATGTAGAAATTTTTTCTCCCAGACATTTTGCTTGGTATTTAGATTGTTCGTCGACTCTTGTGTGGTCATTGCAAATTTCAAATAATGCATCAAAACTTCTGGTAAATATTTATAGAAATGCTTTATGGCATCAATTCTACTTGACCAGCGTGTTTCGGATAAGGGCTTTAAAGTTAAATTAGTAACATGCTTGATTAAGATATTCCATCGATTAGTAGACGCTGAGAAAAATTTGTATAATTCTTGTATTATATTAAAAAAATTTATTGTTTCATGGTTGATATTAGCGGCATCATTTATAATTAGATTCAGGCTGTGATTCGCACAAGGAACATAAAAGCTCGCGGGTTCAAATCTAAAATTCTTTTGTAGGCCACTATTTTTGCCGCGCATATTAGAGCCATTATCATAGCCTTGGCCTCTTATATTATTTATGTCTAAATTTAATGTTTTTAATAGATCAATAAGAAATGTTGTTAATCCAGCCCTGTAACATCTAAAATTGGATAAAATGCTAAAAATGTTCATGTATTTCAGTCGATCCTAATGCTAAATTGAAATGAAAGAATCGAATTATTACACTTATTTGCTCAATATGAGAAACATCCGAGTGCAATCTAATATTATTGAAAAATATTTATTTTGTCGACATAAATTTATAATATGATTTTTAATATTAAAAGCCATTAAGGAAAGTATTTCATTTTGGATTTTGTCTCCTAGATATGTTGGCATTTTGTGAAATTCAGAATCGCTATTTATACGTCGTGTGTGTTCCGATATAATAGGATCAAACTTTTCTAGCATTTCAATACATTTTAAAAATTACCATTGTTGCGATTGTAAAGATTATTGCTTTTGCCTGAAGTGCTAAATTTTGTTTACATAAAATTGAATTACATAAATTATTCGCTTTATTACTTCATACCATCGTTTACTTTCAATGTCTAATATTGTTTGCTGTAAATAATCAACAGTAGTTTTATTTTTGAACGATAGAAGCAACTCTGTCCATTTTTGTAGTTAGTAAAGTGAGTGGAAGTTTTTCATGGCGGTTCAGGTACATTGCTATATGATGCCAGTTATTAAATCCCTGAATAAATCTATTTTGCTGAGAAGGTTCGAAAAGTTTACAACAAAAACAATAAATATTATTTTCGTAATTGAGTAAATCAACCAATTTCTATTACATTCTTCACCATTTTTAAGTTTCTCTTATAGTAACTTTCAGAAAATTTCGACCCAACAAATCGCGGGGAAAATTAAAGTTTTTTATTTGTTTAGGACCCATTTTTATAATAGCTTGCCTAGATATGTGAGATATTGGTTCCGGCCAAAGCCCTGGGTCATCAAATGCACATTTATTTATTGTATCTGTACCTGTCTCTTCAGTATAGTCCCCAGATCCAAAAACAGGGGTAATTTCTTCAACGATTTGATTATCTTCACTGGGAGTTGGTCCTGCTGACTTTGTATTTTGAATTCATCTACACTGCAACCGGGTACTGATTCCTGAATTGAATCTGGCGGATAATCTTGGTCAGTTCTGGTCGTTTGTTTCGTAAAATACTGTGTTAATCTTGAAGCATTTTCTCTTGTTCTTCTTGGCGTCTTTTTTATTAATAAATTTTGATGCCCGGAGAGTTTCTTTTCTTCTTTCTTGAGACATCTAAATAAAAATATTCATTAAATGTAATTATTCTATTACCAAAAGTCTTGTTTGCGTTATTTGCTTTAGTTTTGCTTTAATTATAGGAAAGTATGAAGTAACATTTTCGAATAATTTCGCTTTTATTACTTTTTTCTAGATTTTGCAAACATGATCGCTACCCCTATTGGGAAATGCGTATTGTTATGTACGTATGTTTATTTTAAATGCAAAATAGCTTACCTTTAATCTTTAATGTTCTTGATATTCTTAAATTCACATTCACTCACAAATATTTTAAAAATACAAGGTACATAAATTCTACACTAGTGCAGTACTGCTTGCTGAAGGAGAATGAAGCAAATAATATGTTTGTTCAATCATAGACGATTTCAAGTAATGCATGTTTTAACAAGACTAAACGAGTTAGAACGCTTGCGCTTCATTTTGTAAATTCGTGCGTGGACAAATTTCCGCCGCCGCGTCGCCCGCGCGCTCCCGCCACCACGGCTATATGTCCATCGGCGATTTAATATGAAGAGTCCACTGTATACATGATATTAACACGATTATACGAACTATTCATGTTAGAACAAGAATAATTACTGAGATTATAAATAAGTTATAATAAAATAAGGCGATATTGAATTATTTTAATCGCAACCTATAATGAATTTTGAATTTATATACATTTTGGCCTCCTGTCGCCTGTGATCGCTGACACATTCGACACGTGGACGTGGACGGCGCGCCCCTGACTGCCAGCTCTGATTATTTTACTAATTATTACGGCTGTTACAATGTATTCCGTGTTACAACCTACTCCAGTCTCCCCTATAATTATTAACTTAAAATTAATTAAATTCATATAACATTTTTCAATTTCTACGGATAACAATGTACATTTAATACTTAACTAAATCTAGACCTAATAACAATATGAACCACATCAATCACCATAACTACAGTATGTAAGTATGTACATTTTAACTTTATCTTTAATTTAATGAGTGACAAACTTTTAAAATTTTTATCGAGTAAGTTATATTTATTAATTGCTTTAAAAACATTGTGTTTTGACCCATTTTGGTGTTTTTGTAATCCAAAATAAAGTTATCATTGTTTCTTGTACCATAATCATGGATTTCACTAAATATTGTTACGTTTCCACCTATGTACACGGGCATTAGACCCAACTTAATTTGCAGAAATAGTACAGGATTGATTTCTATAATATCCTTAACACTAATCCAATTCAGTCTTGTAACATATCTTTAACACTAGTTAGTCTTCCACATTTAAGAATGACTCGCATTGCTCTGTTTTGAAGCAACTGCAATATTCTCAAATCACTTTCTTTGTCCAGATAAAGCGTAATATAAACGTGGTAATATTGTACTATTACAGACAGTTGTTCTGGAACTTCTTGATAGATAGTTACCAATTCTGTTTAGCAGTCCAATCTTCTTAGCCATCTTTTTACATATGTAGTCTATGTGTTTTTTTCACATGGACTCTTATCGTTAAATAATTTTATCGACAAAAGTATATATGTTTGACTTAAAAATGTAGAGGATTTTTGATATTTACATTAACAATAATGCCAGTATTCTACCATTAAAACACGAATCAATAAGAGATAAATTAATTTCTAATTTAGCATATTTTGATCCTTATCATCATCGTGAACTAATTTATTACTAATATATTTTTCAACCAACCTAATATTTTTTTAAGATGCAAATATGTCTAATTATTTCATCCTTGCGTTTAATTAGCTTACTTCATTCAATAACTGGAGTACTCAAAATAAAACATTTCTAATTAAGTTCTTGTAATTTACCTGTTGTGAGTCGAACTAAAGTTCACACAATATTCCAATAATAATAATAAACATATAAGCAGTTTTACACACAATAACAATTCTTTAGTTCGCCCTAGTCGACCGCTGATGATGATAGCTTAGCTACCGAAACGCGTTCAGTATTTTTTTAATTTTGTGTGATATGTGGGTCTATTTTGTTTTTTACAGGTACTGCCACAGTTCCAGTGTTCCGGGTTTTTCGTCAAGGGAATCTATTTTGCCGCCTCAGAAAAGTTGCTATGTAAATACAGATTTTGGATAACATTGTTATTTTACACTGCCCTTTCCCTAATTTTGAAATATCTGGGGTACATAAGTGAAAACCAGAAGTCGATAAGTGGTCTAGAGGCCGAGTTGTATTGTGCACAGACACATTTTTAATATCGTGCACGCACTACACGGCCTTAGGTTTAAATTGTTTTACTCATTTGTTTACGAAATGGTTTGGAACATAGTGAGAAACAACAAAAAAAAACATTTTTAACAGTTTTCGAAGCGACATAGAAGGGAAGCAAAGTGCAGTTATGATTTAAATTTGTTTACTCGTTTCTTTTTACACTACGTTTTAGTAAGTATATGGTCCAGGTGTATACTATGCAAGGAATTATCTTTTACTTTTCTAAAAGCTGCGTGATAGAAAACAAATAAGACACTTAGATTTTCTGAAAGAATTGAAGATATAACTTGATTTTCTGACGAAATACGCTAATAAAATTTTATACATATGCTTTTTCTACTTACGGTGCTTTGCGCATACAAAAGTAAAGTACGGTAGAATAACTAATTCTAGTGCCATGGCTCCTGGTCACCTTATAGCGATACGTCTCTTCGCACACAAAATAAAGCATGCAGGCAGTGAAGGAAACATTTTAAACAGAAAATAGATAAATATAGGATGATAATTCCATTTTTAGCAAAAAAGGCAATGTGTGTCTAAAGAGTCTCAGTATACAGAGTGATTCACCACGTTTTACCGACGCTCTCTGAGCTCATTCTACAGGTTAAAACAAAGAAAAAACTTTATATAAACATATGTCGGAAACGCTTTGTAAGTGAGCTACGGCTAGCGAAAAATTTCGCCCGGATTTCAGTTTCTCTGGGTAAATGAAGATTTTCTGAAATTTTGGAAACGTAAATTAAGGGACGAATTCAATTGTTAATTATAGTTTTTGAGCTGCAAAATCGAATAAAACAAGTCCCGGGACTGTATCTCTCTTAGTTTTTATGATATGCAGTGTAAAACATCAAAAATAGGGGTCGAAAAACACATATTTTTACGTTTCACGTACAATAACTTTGTGAAATAGGCAATACACATACATATCATAAAAACTAAGAGAGATACAGTCCTGGGACCTGTTTTATTCGATTTTGCAGCTCAAAAACTATAATTAACGATTAAATTCGTCCCAGAATTTCAGGAAACCTTTATTAACCCAGAGAAACTGAAATCCGGGCGAAATCTTTCGCTAGCCATAGCTCGCTTGCAAAGCGTTTCCGGATATATGTTTATATGAAGTTTTTTCTTTCTTTGACCTGTAGAATGACTAGACTCAAAACTGGTAATATATATTAAAGTAGGATAACAAACTTGTCAACGGCCTTATACAATTCCAATTAAAATGTGCATACATGAATACCCTACTTCCGTGTTCAATTCAATGTGTAATGAAAAAATCAGTTCAAATCACATACCGTCCGTTCTCAAACCCGAACATAGGGATTTAACATTAGAATGAACGTTTTTGCAGATTCCTGCTCGCCTATTTAACAGACAGAAAAGCTAATGGTATCAATCAAAAGGTAAAATGATTGCACATCCAAAGATACTTATTACAAAAGATGAAATATTTAGCTTGAAACACCAAATAAGTAATTGGCGTTTTTTAGATACGATATGCCTTGATTTCCAGTTTGTTTCAAATGTGTCAAATAATTTTAAAAAGTATTTAGCGTTGTTTAATATTATCGTTCATGTTATTAACTTTAAAATGGATAACTACTGCAATCAAGAAAGCATCTTCATGGTAAAAACCTTTTACAGTGGTAATAGCTTAAGGAGGGTTACAGATCTGTTTGCCGTTAATTGTGATAACAGACTTATACAGTCTATAAGTACCATTCACCACTATGTGCATAAATTTGAAAGATCTGGAAATATTTCTGTCAAATCAGAATCTAGGGGTGATAAATAACGTTTTTTTCGTTAAAACATTAAAATTAAAAATAATTATAACCGACAAATAGAATTAGTTGAGCACTCTGAAGTAGGTTTATCCAAAACACGGGTATGGGACATACTTACTATCGGTTTGAAAAAGCAAGATAGGTCAGTTTGAAAGCTTGTAACTTTTCTATTGTAAGCCCAATTGATGTGAAACTTGGCAGAGATATTCCCTGTAGACATATAATAAAACTCAGAAAATATAAATTTTTTAGATGCTTAACTTTGTAAATTAAAAATTACATTATCACACAAAATGTAGTTTTGCGCCCGTGTTTTACATACGGTCGGTTTCGGTGCTCGTAGCGTTCTTATTTTTGTCTTAAAATGTGCGAAATTTTAACCAGTGGCATATCAAAGTAATATAAAGGTAACTTCAATTTCAAATTTTGAAAAAATATTTAAATTTTAAAAAAAAATGACGTGTTCTCGATACGTGGAAACTTCGATCTAAATGCAAATATTTTCGTTTTAAGTGGACTGACATGAATTGTGCTCTAACGTTCCGTATTAAAGTACACGCATTTGTCATGTAGTTAAATCCCAATTAATAAATAATTAAATTCTTAGTTGGCAGAGAGAACGGGTTACGTTGGACGAGCTTCCGATCGACGACTCAATACGAATTCCGTCACACGCGCGATGCACGAAATCGAGCTTCACACTGCTAAAATCAACGTTCCTTAAACAATGATATTATTTTATCGGCCTATTTATTAAGAATATTAATCAAAACATCTGGTGTGAGCACAAGGATGCTTTTTATTTATATTATACAATTTAAGGTACATATTAAATGAGGACAGCAGAAACAATAAATAGCAAACTACAAAAATCAACAAATAATTGTGTGGAATGTGAAATTGGAAAATACCCTAACAATAATGACTTTATATATTACAGCGAATTATAATGTTCTTAGGAGTAATATAAATTCGGTTGTGTTGGTGAACATATTTTCAAAATGCCAAAAGCTTTTACATTGACGGAAAAGGGGCTAATATTAAATGCCCAAAATATTTTCAAGAAGAGAAATCGCGTGGATTATCTGAAGATATGAATAAAGTTATTGAACACACGGCAAAGTGTCTTAACATCTCCCAGCCCTCCGTTTATCGAGTATTGGCTGAAGAAAAAAACAAAACTGGTATGTCTAATCCAAGGACCAGTACTGGACGCCCTACTATTACTATGGAAGGGTATCTTCCGGATATCATTAGATCGATGGTGTTGGAATTTTACGTTAAAGGAAAGTTTTCTACTGTAAAAGAAGTGCACACCAGTTTAAATAACGAAGTTGAAGATTTGCCACGTATAAGCACAAGTACCCTACGCAGATGATTAACAAGTCTAAAGTTTACTTACAAAAAATGTAATAAAAAACCTATTTTAATGGAATGCCCTTCAGTTGCGGTACAAAGAGCTGAATTTTTGAGACGAATAAAGCATTTTCGTGATAACGGTTGGGAGATTTTTTACACGGATGAAACATGGTGTGAAGCAAATCATACCAAGATCAAAGGATGGCAGGTGGATGTGTCAACGGAGGAAAGGCATGATAATTTCGATCGTTATCGCAAAGTTTTGCCGGTAAACTTAAGAAATGTATTTTTTATCATATATACGCCTTCATCAGATAAAAGCCATACGCCATTTATTTTAGTATGCATATAACTTATATTTTTGTTTTAAATATTTATAGGAAGTAAACGGATTTCGAGGAGGTATAAAAACACCAAGGGGTTCTGGAAAACGCGTAATTATTGGAAGTTGTCGAGGATTTGTTGATGGAATGCTGAAGTGTTTCATTGGACAAAAGGGCAGTAATGATTATCATGGAGAAATAAATGCGGCGCACTTTGAGGAGTGGTTTAGGACTGTTTTAGAAAAATTCTCGAAACACTCTGTAGTTGTGATCGACCAGGCACCTTACCATACTGTGCTGGGTCAAATTTTTAGAAATCCTACTACTGCCTGGCGAAAGGCAGACATCATTACCTGGATGGAGAAACAAAAGATACCCTTACGAGAAGGAACAACTAATTTCAACCATTTGACAAGAGCGGAATTATTAGTCAGGGCGAAACCCTATCATCACATTTGCTTGAAACAATTGCAAACGAAATGCGTGGTGATGTTAAATTGTCTTGGATACCAGTTGCCCACTATGAGTTCAATGCAATGGAACTTATTTGGGCTTACGTTAAAAATAAAGTGGCAAAGAAATATAACACATATAAAATAAAAGACGTGTTAACGTTATGTACTGAAGTAATGAATAATATACCCGGCGAATTGTGGGACAACTGCGTGGAACATGTAAAAAAACTTGAGGAAAACTATAGACAAAAAGCGCATACAATTGATATGCACGTAGAACAGTTAATAATAAATGTAGGAGAAGATTCCGATAGTAGTTTAAACATTTCATGCTCCTCAACGGAAATGTAAAGGTCTTTGTCAGCTTTTGCATGTAATGTTTCTATATAAATAATAAATAGTATATTTTACATTTTAAACAAATTAAAAATATAACAGAAAGTACATTTAATAGTCATTATTGTTACGGTACTTTCCAATTTCACGTTCCACACAATTATTTGTTGATTTTTGTAGTTTACTATTTATTGTTTCTGCTGTCCTCATTTAATATGTACCTTAAATTGTATAATATAAATAAAAAAATCCTTGTGCTCATACCTGATGTTTTGATTAATATTCTTAATAAATCGGTCGATAAAATAATATCATTCTTTAATGAACGTTTATTTTAGCAGTGTGTAGCCCGTTCTCTCTCTCGTCTGAGAGTTCAATATTTATTAATTGGGATTAATCTACATAATAAATGCGTGTACTTTAGTACGGAACGTTGAAGAACAATTAAAACCTACATGTCGGTGCACTTAAAACGAAAATATTTGCGTTTAGAGATAAGTTTGCACGTATCGAGAACACGTAATTTTTTTTCAAAATTTAAATATTTTCTCAAAATTTGAAATTGCAGTTACCTTTATATTACTTTGATATGTCACTGGTTAAAATTTCGCACATTTTAAGACAAAAGTAAGGAAGCTACGAGCACTGAAACCGATCGTATGTAAAACGAGCCGCAAAACTACATTTTGTATGATAATTTAATTTTTAATTTACAAAGTTAAGCGTCTAGGAAATTTATATTTCTGAGTGTTATTATATGTCTACAGAGAAGATCTTTGCCAAGTTTCACATCAATTGGGCTTATAATAAAAAAGTTATAAGGTTTCAAACTGACCTATCTTGCTTTTTGAAACCGATAGTAGGAAGCACAAATATCACCCCTACAAGGCCCAGTGTCACCAAGAGATTTTCGATTTTGACGAGGAGTACAGGAGTGTATTCTGTGAAGAGCGCACTAATGCTGATCGTCTCCATTCTGTTTTACAGACAAGTATAGTTTTACATTCAATAACGAGCCAAATGTTCAAAACACTTTCTATTAGGTCCAAGAAAATCCTCGAGTGAATATTAGTACACGAACGCAGTATCTGGGGTGGGATTTTTAACAATAACATTATTGGTCATTTGAAATCAAAGGAAATTTAAATTTAGAAACTTAATTAGAATTATTAGTAACCAAAGTTGGGCCTGCATTAGAAGTTGAAAGAGAAAATCAGGAGATCTGGTTTCAACAAGAGGGCTGTCCTGCACATTTTGGTGTAGATGTTAGAAATTTTTCAAACGATTCGTTTTCAAATCGTTGAATAGGTAGAGCTGGTGCCATAAATTGGCCTGATTTAGCCCCATGCGACTTCTTGTGGGACCACATTCAAAGCAAAATTTGTAAAAGGTGCTACCCAGATATCAATTCTTTGAGGGACGCAATAGAAAACTAGTGCCGGTTAATTACGAAAAACAATTGGCTAACGTTAGAAGATGTTTTAATAGACTAGGGTATAGTTTGTTTCAAAACGTGGGTTTGTTTGAATATTTATTATGATTTTATTTTTCTTTGTCTTTCTTTAGATTTTGCAATAAAGTTTTAAAACTATAATTTTATAATTTTGTATTTTAAACTACATAATTGCGTCTTTTGTCTTAAGCGGGCAGGGACGTCCCTATATCGCACATTTTAAATTGGTGATTTTTAGGTACACACTACTCAATAAGTATTAGTCTCGGAGCTTTCAAACAAAAACCCAATGATAGACTATACCTTGGAGTACATGATAGACCAATTACTTTTTTTTATTAACTGTATGGGAATTTAACAAAAAATTATTTATAGATAACAAATTTTTACGTCGTTTTTGTAAGCAACAGTATTTATAAAACTTGTTTTAATAACGTTTTTTGAATTCTAGTTGGTCTACCATATAGCCTAAGATACTCTTTACAAGTAGTAGAAATTTCAAAACTGTAGGTCAAAACTTAACATTTTAGAATTTATGGAAAATCGCATTTTAAAGTAAGCCGATAAGAAATTGTTTATTTTAAGTTTACTTACTTATTAAAATAGGCCTGGTCCATAGTCTTGGTTGTCTTTCTGACTCTCTTCATCTATCCTTTCCGTCTTTAGCTGTCTCTTCTTCATCCTAGCTTCTGTTGTGATAGCGATTACTGCTCTCTCTGCTTTGTAAATTCTGGCTCGGTCGATTGTCTTCAGGCCCTCAATTGTATTTGGGCTCAATGTACAGGTTGATTCATTTTCGATGTTTTCTTATGGGAAGTGCCCTTTCTATTACAGATAGACAAAAAGTAATATGGGATCCTTGTGCTCGATTTTGGTGTTAATTAAGATCCATAGTCATAATCAAGATATCTCTGACCGTTATTGCGCAATTAGCCAAAATTGAGAACCTTGAATAACATTTTTATTTCTAAATATATCGTCAAACTGTAAAAACATTCTTAAGGCACTTTTTTAAGTAGAATCCGTTAGTGCATTTGTAACATTAAAACAGTATAGACACTAAAACTGGGCCAACTTATAATGTTAAAACAAAAGCGATGATGTAATAAATGGATCAAATAATTTTAATTAATAAAAATAATTACCAAATGATTTTCGCTACTGCCGTCGGCTCATCGGTTGATTAAGATGGGAGGGTTCAATTAACGCACCTGAAATACTGCATGCTTTTCATCAGCTTAATTATTTTCACTTATCCTTAATTGATAACAAATGTTATCTAAAAATTATGAAAAAATGATAAATTCTCGAGCGCCATGTTGTCTTTTTTTTTATATATCTATCTAGGAACAACAAAACCTAGTTATTGAATACTATAAACAAATTAACACAAATGAAAATAAAATTACAAGTTATACATAAGTTTATTTAATATATGTTTGAAAACGAAAAAAAATTCAGAAGTCATAAACTATACTAAATTATAAAAAAACTTTACCTTTTAACGGTTCTGTACATATACTGTGACAGGTACTATGAAGCAGAATGGTTCATATGGTGAGGTCAATGTCTTGCTTAGTTATCCTTAATATATGGAATTTCCTTGAAGTTTAATTCGCCAAATTTATTTGTAAAAGTATGTAGAACTTGCGTTGTAAAGGTAACTCAAGTAAAACTTGCCATTTAAAATAATAGTACAGTAAAATATTGACTTATACGTGCCATTAAAGATTATTAGTCAAATAGGAGTGCAAATAAGTGCAATCTAAGTGTACAAATTAAGTGATTAAAAGGTAATTAAAAGTGCGTACTTAAAAAGTAAGTACTTAAAAAGTAAGTACTTAAAAAGTGCCTAAAAAAAAGCAAAGGCTTTAGTTTTAAATATAATGAGAAAAAAATAACTTACCACCAAAATTCTGATGGCACCAAAATATAAAAATTAAGTAAAATCATGCTTATTGCTATTAACATTCAGCATTAAGTGAATTAAAAAAGCTTTCAGAATAACTCAAGTGTATTTCCCTAAAGTCTTCACGCTTGCGCGAATACAATAATATAAATCCAATTTTTAAGAAAGGGAACTAAAACTATTTAAGTAATATTACACCCAAAAGATTTGTTCTAGGAAATGCCAATTAAATTGCCATTCTCAATTCTACATATTAATAATTAAAAACTTTTCTAATATTACGCCAAATAAATGAACGATCCTTAAATTAATGTACTTTTTAATACAACCACAAAAAAAAGGTTGTTACACATTCACATTTTTAATACCTCCTTAATTTAAAAAGATATGGCAAAGTTGTATTTTTTTATATGGAAACCATAGTTGGCTATGACATTTTTTTAAGTTTTTCTTAATTGGTATATTTATTAACGATAACAGTTGGCTTAGAGAACTAGATATGAAATTGACTGAAGATATTCTACTCAAAAAAGAAATTTCACTTCCAGTAAAATATTTTAGAGACATTTTGTAAATCAAATAAGTTTAATTGTAATGTTGTTCATGTGGAATGGTAACGAATTATAAAATCTTAAGATTGAATATAAAATTATCCAAAAACCTCAAATGCAAATTGAAATATGAAAATCAACAATATAACATCATCAGAAATTATGAAAAGCTAACAGCAAATCAATTTTTATACGTATGTAAACATCTACTTCTATAAACGAACAAAAATATGAACACAAAATATCAGTATAAAATCACACTAAAACTACAAATATTTTTCAAACTGTGCGCACTCGTTTTGGATGCAGGCTTCGCATCGTCATCTAATTGAATTTATAGTGTTATATATAGATAATTATGTTAATTGTGTAAAAGCCACACGAACACTTTCTTTTAACTCATTCACAGTATTATTAGTTCTTTTGCATGTTTTTCAAAAAACCCCAAAAAAAAGAAATCTAGAGGCGAAAGATCGGGTGAACGAGCAGGCCACAAAATTGGTGGTGTCGTTCCCATCCAGCTATTAGGAAAACGTAAATTCAAATAGTCACTAACTACACGGGAATTATGTGCGGGAGCTCCGTCTTGCTGAAATATGACATTGAAATATTGTGCTAAAGGAAGGCTCTCTAGAATTGGGTTTAATGTTCCTTCATACATGTGATAATAAAAACTTCCGTTTTTAATGCAGCACCACACATTTATTCCAAATTTCCCTTGCCTCCTGTGTACAACACTGACATGAGCGTTATTATCTGCCCAGTAAGGTAAATTGTGATTATTAAAAATACCATCACTACTGATATGCGCCTCGTCTAACCATGCAATAGAGTTTGAAAAATTAGGTATATTTTGGCAGTGACTTATATATCAGTTACAAAACTCACTACGCCGCCTTCCCGAAATCTATCGCAATGGTATTTGTGTTTCTTTAAAATTCGAAGGGCTTTGCTTCGAGACACGCCTAGATTAACCATTTGTCCAGATGAAGTTGTTGGCTCTGTTTCGACTTGTCCTAAGACGACCATTGAATTTTCTTCAGAATTTCGTTTAAAGTAAGTTTTTGGTCTGGGATTTTTAAAAGAACCGAATTCAATTAAATTTTTCTGTAACCTGAAATTAATTAAGATATTGTTTTGAGCTAGCAAAAATTTTAATTTCTATTAACTATACCGTTCAAAAATATTTTTATTTGGCTGCTGCCTTTCAGGAAAGTTTTGTAAATATAATTCTGATGCCACATTCTTATCACATTCGGATAATATAAAACACTTTATCATGCAACATTTTTCTGAATTTGTATAATTAGGCATGTTAATAACTAAATTCCAACATCACTTTGCTGCACACAGCACACTTCTAATTTTTAATTTATTATTTGACATATAGGTATCATTTGTTTTTACTTAAATAAATCTCAGCCTCCTACCTACTGTGTATTCTTAATATAAAACGTAAATAAGAAAAACTTAAAAAATCAATTATTAAAATACCATAGAAGTATTATATATTTTTGAAAAGCACAAAAAAATGTCATAGCCAACTATGGTTTCTATATAAAAAAATACAACTTAATGTCATCTCTTTTTAAATTAAGGAGGTATGAAAAATGTGAATGCACTAACGGGTTCTACTGAAAAAAGTGCCTTAAGAATGTTTTTAGTTTGTCGATACATTTAGAAATAAAAAAGTTATTCAAGTTTTTCAAAATCGCCATTTTTTCAATTTTGGCTAATTGCACAATAACGGTCAGAGATATCTTGATTATGACTATTGGATCTTAAATAACACCAACATCGAGCACAAGGACCCCATATTACTTTTTGCCTATCTCTAATAGAAAGCGTACTTCCCATAAGAAAACATCGAAAATGAACCACCCTGTACAGCCTAAATGTCTTAGTACAGCATCAGCCAGCCAAAATTTCAACGTGTTAATACCCACAAATTTTGTTTTAGGCACGCCTTTCCAAATTACGCTGTTGTAGGATTCATTTGGGTTTTGCGTTTGGCCATGTACGCATTTTTTTCAATAGTCGTGGTTTAGCCAGGTAGGTTTTATGACTAGTAAAACCGGTTCTGGCGAGGAGTTTTTGTGAGCGTAAGCCTGATTCAGTTCTAGAGCTTTGTTGTACTGGCACCAGCTGTCTTTACCTTTCGAATAAAGCTGATGTAGTGGATTGTCATCTGTGAACAGCTTCTGAAAATAAGTAGACCACGCAGCTCTTATCATACTTTGTAAATTGTTGCAATTCCTTCTAATTTCTAACCGATAAGTTTTGAAGCTTGTCAATAGTTGCATGTGTTAGTCTTACGTCATCCTCTTATAGATTTACCATCTGACAATTTTTGGCCTCTCATATTTTCGCACAACGCTCGCAATCGACTTCCCATCCGTTTCTGGATGTGTCCAACACATTCCATATTTTCAATCTTGTAATCTCCATAAGGTTTATCTTCTACCACACTAGCAAGTGCTATGGAGTCTCTATCTCCGAGATACTTTGTATACATGGCACCCCTTGTTTTCACCGATCTTCGAAAAATGTTGATTGCACCAGCAGACTCCGTCCCCCCACTTAACCCTTTGAAGTTACATTTACAGTTATGGGGACGATTATTTTCATTTCTACAAACATGGCAAAATTTTGTCAGGCACTCATAATCAATAACTTTACCGGTGTCAAAGCTGATTAGAGTAATAACGCCATTTAGCGAAGTATAGCCCCTTTTTTGCCATGCCCCATCTATTGCGGCTGATATTTCATTGGAGCTATTATTCTCTTCATTTTCTGGTACTTTCATAGATTGCTGTGAAACATTTTCAACTGTTAGAGAGACCATATTTGAAATTCTAGTGAATTTTTGAAGTGGTGAAGGTAAGTCCAACATCGCACATAGCATTCGACCTCCGGCGTAACCCTTGCCTATAGAACGTAGCGCGTAACCATGCGTACATTTACCTCATAGGTTTTAGATGGCAGATGGCAATTTTCTTTCTTGATGCACTAACACACTTTTTCTTCTCCGAGCCAGACTCAAGCCTAGAATCATTGTCTGCATTCTTATTTCCATGAGAACGTCCTTTGTCAAACCTTTTTATCCTAGGCACAATTTAAATACGCTTTACAATTAGATGAAACACAGAACAATAACTATAAATTAGTATAAAAACTAATAACTGAAAAGAATATATGAAACTAACCTCAAACTAAACTCTCACAAATCAAAAGCAACACATTATTTGTTTACATAAACAATACCAGCTGACAGACTATTTTATAGACTTATTACAGTAAGATATCTGAAAACCAGGTTAGCCAACATTACCCTCCATTCCATCTAAAACAAAATTAGGTATACGAGTTGTGTGAAATAGTGCCCATAACAGGGAAAGCATGTAATCATGATATTGCTTATGTTTTTAACAATTCATAATGATTAATTTTTATTTAGAATATATGAAATATATATGTACATGTTCAGGAAGACTTGCTGAATACATTAAGGTAACAAAAAAATTTTAAAAAGAAAATTTTTTTAGCCGTCCCTACCCCCTAAATCAGTTTCAATTTTTTGATTTATACCATTCAACTTATTTGAAAATTATTTCTTCAATACAGTAGTTATTCATTTTAAAGTTAATAACTAGGACAATATTAATCAACGCCAAATAAGTTTTTAAAATTATTTAATACATTTGAAACGAATTGGAAATCAAGACATATCAATTAAAATACGTCAATTACTTATTTAGTGTTTTAAACTAAACATTTTATCTTTGGATGTACAATCACTTTACCTTTTGATTCATGTCATTAGCTTTTCTGTCGGTTGAATTGGCAAGCAGGAATCTGCAAAAACATCCATTCCAATGTTAAATCCCAATGTTGGAGTTTGAGCACGACCATTGATTATATACTTCGTGTAAGATAGGTCACAGGATAGGAAAAAATGTTACATATAAAACTTTAATTATTTTACTTACACAGTGCTGCCCCTATAGATATAAAGAAAAAGCAGGGAGATTACATTCCGAATCATAACAAAACGTTTGGACCTTACCTGTGAAAATTAGTTTTGATAAATACTATTAAAGGCTATAGTGTATAAACAATGGATATAGGAATCATTTTTAAAAGGAAGGTTATCACAAACTTTAAATTTAATACATTGCTGAATACACACTTTTAATATTCACATTTCACAGAAAGATTACGAGAATTTAATTATTAGTTATTGTTAAATATTTCTATTTTATTCCATTATTGCTATTCATAACTTACAAAAAAATTATTGATGTCCGTTTAGTAAAGGAATGTGAGAGGGTGTTCACAAATTTATTCTCATTATAGAGACCTACAGAGACAGATCGAATGAGACAAAATACATACACATACACTATAAACAACCGTGTACATTCGAAAAAATGTAATGTATCGATTGTTTACAGCTCCCAGAAAGCATTCCAACAAACAAGAGCAGGTTCTTCCTTGATAGCCATATGTAGAATCGTGCTAGATAGAGAGTTGTATCTGGCCTTACGCTAAGCCTGGGCATCTTGGATTACACGATTACTTACAGTTACTAATATAAGCGGAAGAGCAGGTTCTGGACCACAAAACACTTGTTTGAGGCTAGTTGGTATAAAGCATTGGATTCTCCTAATTGATGTATTGAAACAATAACTATTTTAGCCTTTTCTTGTATGTCACACCTAAATTGTATTGCTTTGATGTCACAAACACACAAGTGCGGCAATAGGAGAGCTTTGATGTGGCTAGAAGCATGTACATGTCCTAGGTTTTTCTTGCCAACGAAAACAGTTCCTTTTCTGCTTCGAAGATCAGAAACCCTTGATCTAGTAATCAAGGACTCTTGTATGAGAGCAATGTCTTGCCTTACCGCAAGGCGTCTGCTTAAGATAGCAGCAGCCGCTCAGCAGTGTTGCAGGTTTATTTGAATAAAATATTCTTGACAGCTGAATTGGATTATAATAATACTTAAACCAATTGATCAAGCCAATGAATAAAAAAAACTGCATGTACAAAGTCGTAACAATATTCTGGAGGATTTACACACTTGGAGAAATTTCAATTTCTGTATCTCCAAAAATATATTAATTCTTACAAATATGTTAGTGGAGTTGTACAGTGAATTATTCAAGGTATGAAGTTTTATGTCTATGGGTAACAACCGCTACTTGCTAGTTATCTTTCAGCTATACATGTCTCATTAGATTAATGATAATTTTTAGATTAATTGCATTTACAATTTACAATGTAGCTATTATAATTGTAAGACATTGCTTACATACATATTTGCCCACCTAAAGGACCAAAAGCTATTTATTTTGTACAATGTTGAACTTTCCAGTTCTCGATAATTGCCCTTTATCGGTCTTAAAGGATCAACATTGTCGCTAGCATTTTAAAAAGTTTAGAATTTATCAGTAAATCTATAATATAAAGATTATGTTGCAAATACTGATCGGCACTATGTAACCAATTCGGAAAGTTATTGTTTACATTTTTGGTTAATTTCGCGGTGAGTGATTTTTTAAAAGAGCATATATGTCATTTAAAAAAAAAATTCTCAATGATTTTTAAACAAAATAGCACAATCTCCACTAGAAAATCTGTAGGTCTATAAAAATTCAATATGAGTACGTTCTCCATAATCTCACAAAACAATTAGAATTTCATTTGTGGTGCACACATAGCCACTATTTTTGTTACTTAGCGCACATAATTCACAATTGAGTTTTAAATAACATTCATAAATAAGGTATCCTGCGTAATATGTGATTGCATTCGGTTCAAAATCACTTATACTGACTTCATTCGCATCACTTAGATCTTCTTTTCTTATCGTTTCCTTATTTCGCAAAACATCACTTCCTGATTCTTAATTTTCTTGTGCTGTGTTTTCAAGCATCGTATTTGCAAAACCTATATTTTCTTCACCAACGTTCTCGAAATGAAGTGGCTCATCCAAACCTATTTCACAACTCCCAGTTCCAGAAGATTCTAACATTCCGACGTGCATGTCTTGTTGTAAAGCTTGCCGAAATGATCTTACTGTTGGGTTTGGATTGTACCCCCCTCTACTTCGTATTACTGAAAATAAGTTTTCTAGTGGATCTTGCTGTAACCTATTAGTTAATAAAAAGGTATATCCATTTTCTTTGATGTTATCATATATTTGTAGGATTCCATTGATAGTTTGAATTAATCCATTATAGCAATATATATTCTTGCGTTCTTTGTTTTTTTTTTTTAAACTTTATCAGAATTCAAGTAATCTATTGCTTGAGTGAGTATTTTTGGTCCTTTAGTATTTTTTGGTGACAATGCGCTTTTAAGTGGGTGGCGATCATACAACACTCTGCTGTTTAAACAGTCAAATATGTCATTTAATTTTTTAAGAAATTTTGAAGTGTGTGGTGCCGATAAAGAATTTAGCTCACCTGTAAAAATTACCCTGTCCATAGCGGTTGACATTCTGTGGCTTAATATTTGAACAACCAACCTCACCATCATCTTCTCAAAATTATTAGGAGATATATGTTGTTCAGATATTTTCGTCAAACTGTTATTTCTAATTAATGCGGTATGTTGCAAGAACGTCATTCCAGGAGACCTTATCTGAGATTAGGTATATGTCTGTGCTTATAGTAATTTTCACGAGTCTGAGCAGTTGCGTCACTAATATTAATACTGTCAGAGGACGCCAATGTTGTCAGATTATGAAAAATAACAGTTTGACAACTGCCAAATCTCAGCTTCAGGGGTTATGTTTATTTTATCACAATAATAAGTGTGTTATAATAAAATATGTGTAATGGCAAATGTTTAATGTGAGAAATGCTGGACACTTAGAATATAAAATACCAGGAAGGAACGTTGAGCTATATACCTTATTTAAAAATTGCGGCGGAAGTCGCCATATTGAACACCCAAGTATGACGCATTCTTGGTGGTTTGGTCGAATAAAGAGGTATTTGTAAGTGTTTTGGACGTTTTGAACTGTTTTAAAGTATCTTGTATAGTAATTACTGGTAATAATCAAGTGTTTATAATAACGTTGTGCACATTAAGTATAGTGTTGTATTGAATATTAAACATTTTAGTACAAAAATCAATTATAAATTGATAGTTGTGTATCTTGTGGCTCTTCTCAGACTTTGAAGAGTAAACCAACAAATATTACACTTCATGTGTAAGTAGATAATAATAATTTACTTATTTCGATATTAATTAACAAAGTAATATTAGAATACTTATCTTTTTTGGGGTTTTTAATGGTGTATTTAAATTATACAATCTAAACGTTACGATAGCACTTACAGTTATCTTCGTCAGTAGTAATATTTGTTAAAAATTGTTAAAGATGTTGTAAACAATTTTGTCAAAGTTGAAAAATTAAAACATAAAGATCAGCCTGCTATTAATACAACAGTTTGAGAAACGTATAAAGCCAACTATAAAATTAAACTTTAGTAAAGAATAACTAGGTCATTAAAAATTAAATTTTGTTAAACTGCCTTAAGATGACAAACCAGAACACTCTCTACGGCGAAAGCTAACAATGAAATTTGTCAGCCAAAAAACACATTTAACCAAATTTAATCGAGTTATGATGTAAGTGTAAAGTTGTGAAAACCTTCAATTTGAAAATGATAGAAGCATTCACAAATTTAAAAATCACACCAAAGAAAATAATCCAGTTAAATCTAGCAAAGAGATATCTTTATCAATAAGTGCAAGTGTTATTAACAATGAAAAGCATAATGCGGAACGTTTTTTGTAATTTTTAATTTTAATCTTAATTTCAACTACTTATGTTAA
Organism: Vesta saturnalis; assembly: GCA_036346205.1. Taxonomy (NCBI): domain Eukaryota; kingdom Metazoa; phylum Arthropoda; class Insecta; order Coleoptera; family Lampyridae; genus Vesta; species Vesta saturnalis. The sequence continues at coordinate 3,059,403 of JARFJB010001195.1, read as the reverse complement.
ATTATAGTGCTGTGGTAATTTAACATATAATTGGTCAAGCATTTGCTTCAAGGTCTAGGAACAACAGCAAAAATCCTAGACATACCAAAAGTTAAAATTAAAATCAAAATTAAGGCGTATCATTATGCTTTTTTTAATTATAAAATGCCAAAACCTATTTAAACGAAGATTTTCTTCTTGTCCGTTAAAATTATTAGGCTGTTTGTATATTTTAATAGCTTCACGTTGTAAACGAACATAATAATGAGTTTGTCTTGACAATATTTCCATATTGTCAAATTGAATGTCATGATTTAGATTATTCAGGGCATGGTCAGCCACAGCAGACCTCTCTGGTTGACCTAATCTACAAAATCTCATATGTTCTTTACATCTTGTATCAAAGCTACGTTTTGTGGTTCCGATGTATACTTTTCCACATGAACAAGATAACTTATACACTCCGGAAGATGATAAAGGGTTTGACATATCTTTAGGTGATCTTAAATGTTCTTTCATTTTTCTTGTAGGTTTAAAAATAGTCCTAATGCCATATTTAATTAGGATTTTTCAATTCTATTTGTAACATTAGCTATAAAAGGAAGAAAAGCAGTACCAACATTAAGAACTGGTTTTTCTTTATAGTTACGCTTAGAAGGTGTAATAACATAATTAATATCTGTAAGTGAATATCCATTATTTTGTAAGGATTTTGTTAAATATTTATATTCATCCTTCAAAAATTCAGGGTCACAAATTCGTGTTGCTCGATCTACCAAAGATTTTATTACACCAATTATTTGACGTGGATTGTGGTTGGATAATTTATGAAGGTATCTATCAGTGTGTGTCGGCTTTCTGTAAACCTTAAAAAATAGTGGATTATTATTTCGAGATATTAATATGTCAAGAAATGATAAATTTCCATTAGTTTCTTTTTCCATGGTAAACTGAATACTAGGATGTATACCATTTATAAAAACCAAAAACTCATGCAGTGCTTCTTCTCCATGTCTCCAAATAACATAACAAACTGAAGGTTTTTTAGGTGTATTTTGTAACGCTAATGTTTCAAATTTTTCCATATAAAAATTAGCTATAACACAACTAAAGGGACTACCCATTGCTCCACCTGCAATCTGTTCATAAAATGTACTATTCCACTGAAAATAAGTTGTAGCAAGACAGTGCTGAAAAAGAATGGTTATGTCCTTTGGAAAAAGATGATCAATGTATTCAATAGTTTCTTTTAGAGGCACTTTTGTAAAAAGTGAAACAACATCAAAACTAACCCTCTTCAATTTTGAAACTATGCGCTATAATTTAACATAAGTAGTTGAAATTAAGATGAAAATTAAAAATTACAAAAAACGTTCTGCATTATGCTTTACATTGTTAATAACACGCACTTATTGATAAAGATATCTCTTTACTAGATTTAACTGAATTATTTTATTTGATGTGATGTTTAAATTTGTGAATGCTTCTATCATTTTCAAATTGAAGTTTTTCACAACTTTACACTTACATCATAACTATTAAATTTTATTAAATGTGTTTTTTGGCTGACAAATTTCATTGTTAGCTTTCGCCGTAGAGAGTGTTCTGATTTGTCATCTTTAAGGCAGTTTAACAATATTTAATTTTTAATGACCTATTTATTCTTTACTAAAATTTAATTTTATAGTTGGTTTATACGTTTCTCAAACTGTTATATTAATAGCAGGCTGATGTTTATAATTTAATTTTTCAACTTTGACAAAATTGTTTACATCTTTAACAATTTTTAACAGATATTACTACTGACGAAGATAACTGTAAGTGTTATCGAAACGTTTAGATTGTATAATTTAAAATACACCATTAAAAAAAAAACAAAAAAGATAAGTATTCTAAAGTGTTTACTATGTTTTCGTCAGAAGGAAACTTAAAAAATGATAACTGATGTCAAATTTTTCATGAATTTTCACAATTATAATAAACACACCAATGTGCTGCTGTATTCATTGTTCTTTCTAACTAGGCGTCCGCCAGGGATTGCAAGCTCAAGAACGTTGATTATTTTACACGTATTATGTGTAACCAACCAAGATCCACACTGGTTAACAGTAAAGGTAAAAGGACATTCACTTTACAACAGGATTTTCGTTTGGTTATGAATTTTATTGTGATAACATTTTGAATAAGCGAAATTCTAATAAATTTTTTTTTGCATTTATTTGTAATGTATTACAATTAGCATTGTATTCAGTTAAGATAAATAGAACAGTGTTAGTGTTCGAAATCAATTGCATTAAATCTCCGAGCAAGTACACATTTCATACAATCATAAAACAAAGAGTATGTTTTTATATTGGTAACAAAGGACATAAAAATACCATTGTTATATACCTACTTACGATATGGTAAAAATAATTATCCTATCCAGTTGGAGGAAATATGAATAATAAATGAAGGTATTAAATTACTCAAACCATTTAAGAATCGTTCCATTGAGAATATATACTCAGTTAGCCTGTAATGTTATGCTTAATCCACAGTTTTAAAACTATAAAGTTTTCAACTTCATTAACATCAAAACTATTTTCTTTTGTGAAAGTTACAGAAATATGATAATTACAGCTCTATAACATTACTCGCCTCTGTGACATTTGGAACTTTTAAAATTATAACGCGCTTTTTATATTATGTGACCTATCTTATACGAAGTATATGTAATCAATGGAACGATACACAAACTATGAAGTAATCCAAGAACTTTACTATAAGTGTAAACCAACTAGGCAAGTGCACTTAATTCCAAAAAAAGTGACGCACTTGATTTTTGACATAACTTTAATGTAATATTTTTCAAACCAGTGGGTAATTTTTAATTTGTTGATAGGTAATTACATTACCTTTCAAAAAAGATTAGAGGTGGAATTTTTTTCAAAGCTTCCTTAATGGTGAAAAACTCGAACCATGTTTTTTTCTTTATCTTTGACTCATCCTGTGCCTTAATGAAGCAATGGTATAGAAAGTGCTTACACTCTATATGAAAGACTCTTCTTTTTCAAGCGTTTTGCTTTTTTATTCATTGATTTATCTCCAAATTTGTCTGAATTACAGCGTTTTTCCTGAAACCTTGTAAATAATAATAATAATACTTATTTACTGTCCAACAGAACCAATGATCCAATTACAGGGTAATATAAAATAAAAATAACATTAAAAGTGAGAGAAGGCAAACAATTAACTAAAAATTAAATGCTTAAATTGAGATAGTAATAAAACAAACTTAACATTGTGCTTCAGACTCTAAGTAACTTAATAAACTGTACAAAGTACAAGTAAATGAATTTTGCATTCAAATATTCTTTATTGCAATTGCAACAATAATTAACAATAGGTGAATTATATAAAATATTGGTTTTAGGTGTAGCATAAAAAAATAAACGCAAGTGTGATTTATAAACAAGAACTACAAAATTAGTAAGAGACAACAACTTAGGAGTATCTAGTATATATCTAGTATATTACCAAGTTTCTAAATTAATGGAGAAACAGTTTTCTAGTGAAATACACTAATACGATATTTATAAAATATTTTTTATAACACAAAATTATAAACTGGGATAACTGCTTAATACAGTGTATTGCCTCCCCTAGCAACATTAAGAGTTTCTATTCTATGTGGCACACTGGAAATTAGGTTTCCATTGGCATATGATCCCATTCTTCCACTAATGCATCTGTAATTTTTGCGACACTTTCCGGAGGTCTCTGGCGAGAACTTAACGTTCTTCCCAATTCATCCCACAAATGTTCTATAGGGTGCATATCGGGGCTTCTGGCAGACCACTGTAATGTGATACCTGTACCCAGAGCTGGGATGATTACAAGTAAAAAGTAATCGATTACAGTAGTGTACCTATTACATTTGCTGTAATCAGTAATCGGGGGCGATTACCTTTTTACAGAGTAATCAGTAATCGATTACAATTTACGTGTAATTTAAATGCGTTTTCGAATTTGTAATCATGATTACCGCACTCGTAAAAAAGCACGATTATTTTGTGTAATTGCGATTACTTTGTGTAAATCACGATTACTTTGTGTAAGCGTATTTTGAATTTTCTATTTATGTTGGATACTACAGCATACTTGATATGAAACTCCGATGAACTCCGAATGTTACGCATGCGTAATACACTTCTATGACAAATTGTAGGTATTTTTCGTATTGCGCATGCGTAACAATTCGGAATTTATATGGAACAAACCACGTATCACTACACCAGACTATATCGCATTATTCACATTTTCCAAAATCTAAGATTTGCTACTAATCTGCCAACTGTAAAGTTTTCAGTGGACTGGCCTATGATTCCTACCCAACCAAGTTACAATTTGGCCTCTTTCAAATTACATGCACAACTTCTCACATTTTTACTCCTACTGTGGTAGCTGTAAAATTGTATTTTAAAACTGTACTATAATATAAATGTATAAATGATCAGATCAAACCATGACTATCTTCAAAAAACTTAGAAATTGGTACGTAGTGCAGTGCGCATAGTGAATGTACAGATTACAGAACGAGACACGACAGCTGGGAGTGGGGCTCTTTTAATTGCGCGAGTAGGATCACTGTTAGACAGAGGACGTATTCGGAAAAAATAAATGCAAACAACGTGAAACACTGCTTGAAGAGTACGAATTTCGTGCGCATCTTATGGGCGTTATTTTTGAGTGATGATGACTTGTTCTGTGATCTGTCTGTAATATGTTAAAGAGGCTAAATTGTTATATGAAGAAAGTTTATCTCAAAGGTCACAGGTATATCAGACTTAGCAAACCTGGTATGACTTACAATTAGATGAAAACATAACATTCACCAAGTACCCAATAAAGTAATCGTTTTTGTAATCGATATTGCGATACATTGCGATTACAAACGTAATCAGTAATCGATTACTTTTTATCTGTAATCATCCCAGCTCTGCCCGTAGCTTCTAAGAAGTTTCGCACTATTACTGCGGTATGCTATCGAGCATTATTCAGCATCAATATAAAGATTTGTGCTGTCATCGACCGCTTTACCGGAAAAACATGAAAGGGTGTCTTTCTGTTCATTGAAATCTCTCCCTACATCATATCCGAACCACCATTAAAACTTTCGCGTTCTGTTATAAAATTCTGATTAAACCATTCACCAGTCCTTCACATTCTTTTCTTCCATCCGCCATGTTAAGGAAAAACCTTGACTCATCGGTAAATAAAACATTCGACGATTTAGGAATATTCCATTCTCCCTAATTTTCAACAGTATTACTTCGAGCAGCACGATGTTCGGGCAATAATTTAGGACCTTTTGCAAGTATTCTAGCCTTTTAAATGTCTATATACCGTCTGCTTACTGATTCCATCACCACAAAGTTGACGAAGATGTGCTGAACATTTAGAGTAAAATCAACATCGGAAGACACCAGCGCAGAAACGCATTTTTAAACTAGATAAAGATGCAGTCATGATTGGAAAATGACACAGATATTAGTACTGTGCGCTCTAAAAACGTTACTTTCCAGCTGATCGTTTGCCAACTTTTGTTTATAACCTCTTGTTTTTCCGGCGTATCAAATTTGTTTATTACTTATTCTACAAAACAGTTTTTTTTTAAACTATCCGCTGCCTGTATTGAATTTATAAGTAAGTTACTTTAATTATTAATTTCACGTTATATTAATGTAATCAAATCTAGTACTTTATATAATGTGCGACGCAAGTACATCTCATAACGCTCAAGCACGCCAAGCAAGAAAACGCCATGTGTTATCTGAAGATGCTCGCAAGATTGTGTGGAACAATTACAAATAGTTTAAAAGTATCAATTCAGGTAAAAAGCAGTTGGATAACAACGTTTTATTTTGTAATATTCGAAGGAATTCATAACTTCGATCACTAATTATCGGAAAGCAGGACGACCAATTATATACACAGGTTACTTTTGAAGATTATAAACTATACATTCTACTGCATAATCTTATGTAAATTTTAGATGAAACATACATACATTCGTCTCATACGACACCATATTCGTGGACAGATGGGACAAACGCAGGTCTTAAATCTCCTATTGGAAAAGGAAATCGCCTTATAATCGTACACGCTGGTATGTTTATTTAATTTTATAATGTAAATATGTTGCTATTTATCATTATTTTAGGTGGTGAAATGGGCTTTATAAATAATGCTCTGCTAATATTTAAATCTGGAGATCAATTGTTATAGGCAAATGTATTTAAAAAAAACTAGATTTTGTAACTATGACAATAAAATATGATTTTATTTTATGATTATTTCAAAAATTTTACATCTAAAATTGTATTCTTGGTCAACAAACGCGAAGTAACATAACCTAAACTTTTATTTTTTCAAACGTATATTTTTTTGTTGAGCTTTACACTCTGACGTCATTTTTTTGCGCACCTTGGTGTCTTCCGATGTTGATTTAACTCTACCACAGTATTTGATCGATTCCGTAAAATTCGCAATCTCAAGAAGCGATCACCTCTGGAGAAGTTTTTCGAGAACGACTATAACCTACCTTCCGAGCAGTGCTTCCTGAATGTTCGTACTCGCAGATCACTTTATGAGTAATTGTTTCATGGACTCCCACTGCACGTGGGGCGTAACGTTTACTACGCCCATTGTGTACTAAAACAACTAATCTTGCTAATTGTTCAGGATTTATTACAGGCATTTTATGTAATTTTACTCACTAAAAGTTTTTTTATTAATTAATAAATGACAGAAAGGCGAAGGATCAAATATGGAGGCATACAACAAATTCATTGATATGGCAACTATAATTGTTTTCAAAGACAATATGACCCTACAATAAAATAAATTTGTGGGATAAATGTAAGGTTTCAACAAAAATTATGTCCTTTGAACCAATTTAGAGATAAATGGATAAAAAACAAAATGCTAGTAAAAGAAATGTCTTTTATACGAGGTGTATCACGATCATGGCCTATTAGACGTATCTCAATAACTAATCAGAATAGAATAATGAAACTTGGTACATAAGGATTTTAGGACATGATGGTTTTAACTAAAATATTTTCAGACATTTCTAACTTCCTGTTATACCGGAAGTCGCCATCAACTTCGTTATTTTAAATAGAACACCCTGTATTTTATGGAATTTTTAAAGTGCTCTCTAAAATCTAGACGAAATTTAATAATATTGTCCTATACCCAGTGTTAACCGTTTTCGAGTTATGTACAAAAGAGTAATATTAAATGATGGTTGTAACAAGTAACAATTTTATTTTGAAATTTTGGCCATGTTACAATCAAATGATCATCTCTGCATGCAATTTAAATTTTAAATTATTATACTGGGTGTTCATAACAGCCACACCACCACAAGCTATTTAAAATCAGTGTATCTAATTTTTTTTAAATGAAATACCCTATACATTTTTTAATTTTTGTATTCTACATAATTTTTAAGAGTAAGTTTATTAAGGATTCCCTATATCTAAGTCTAATAGGTTTTAAGTTATAAGACCTAACATTAAAAAACATGGAAACTAAGTAAAATTCCACTAACTTTTAAAGTAGTCTTCGGAAAAAATTATTAAAACGAAATAAATCCAAATGTCAAATTATTTTGTAAGAAAATGCCTCGTTCAGCTTTTTCCAATGAAGATTACCTGAATTTAATTATTGTTTATGGAGAGTGTAACAAAATTTTGGAATGTACATGCCGAACTTTCGCAGAACAATATCCAGACAGTCCAAGACCTAGCCCTAAAATTATTTGCACTTTATATTTAAAAATTGTTTGGAATTTGGATCTTTTCATCCAAAAATAACACAAATCAAACCTATGATGGCCAACGAGAACTTAGAAATAAGTTTTTTTTTAGTGCACATCCTAATGCCAGTTTGCATGAACCATTGAGTAAAAATTACTTAATGGCGTGAACTATCTCGATTTATTAATGTGCCATATAAGATAATTCATAGAATTCTAATAAAACATAAAGTATTGGCAAGTCCAAAACTTGAAACCTACGAATTGGCCTTTACGCACACAATTTTGCGAGTGGATGCTTGTAAGTGCTCAAGGTGATGAAGGATTTATTCAAAAAATAATATGTAGTGATGAGGCTAAATTTTCTAAAAATAGTTTGTAGAGATCGTTTCAAGACTAAAGAATACTGAGGTGCACGTCGGATAAATTCGGAATTTGACGATCATGCGAAATCAATACTAAATAAATACATCAGCTGCGTTAAGCGCCGAATGAAAAGTGCAAACGTTTTTCAGTTGGATAGTGTATTGACATTCAGAACAAAATTGGTTTTTGCGCAACCATTCTTTAGTGTAGAAATGATCTCTACAAGCGACACAATATTCATTTTTGCTCAAGTGAGAATCAACACGTGGTAAGGGAAAGATACTTTTAAGACTTTTGGCAATTCAATGTTTATTGTGCAATTAAGAATAATAGAATTTTGTGTTTAAGCATTTACGATGAAAATTTAAACTCCAAAGGTTATAGCAACATTTTAAGGAATGTTGTGCAAATTTCTTTAAATAATCTGCCAGTTCAAGAATCGGGACAAGCCTGTACCAGCATGAAGCATGATGGAGCGCCGGCACACAGTCCTATATTGTTGGAAACATGCTGCATCAAATGTTCAAGGACCGGTGGATTGCCAATAATGGTTCTTTCAATTGGCCTACAACCAACACAATATTCATTTTTGGTGAAGTGAGAATCAACATGTGGTAAGCGAAAAATACTTTTAAGACTCTTGGCAATTCAATGTTTATTGTGCAATTATGAATAATAGAATGTTGTGTTTAAGAATTTAGAATGATAATTTAAACTCCGAAGGTTATAGCAACATTTTAAGGAACGCTGTTATATACTGTTGGAAACATGATGCATCAAATGTTCGAGGACCGATGGATTGCCAATAATGGTCCTTTCCATTGACCGCCTCGTTCACCAGATCTAACTTCTTTAGATTTTTTTATTTGGGGTTATGGGAAGGGACTTGTTTATGCCGATCCTCCTAAGAAAATATGGTTGAAAGGGTACTCTACAAGCGTTCAACAGCTTGGAAGAGGACTAAATACAACGTAGTACCAATTAAAATTTGTTAAAACGAGTCAACAATGTCTGCAAACGAATGGCAGTGTTTTTGAGCACCTGTTATAATAGTATACATATTTTATGTTTTATAATAAATATTTAACTATTTACATTGTTTTTGGTTTAAAATAATTTGACATTTGGATTTATTCCGTTTTAATCATTTTTTCCAAAGGCTGCCTTAAAAGTTAATGGAATTTTACTTACTTTCCATGTTTTTTAATGTTAGGTCTTATAACTTAAAACCTATTAGACTTAGATATAGGGAATCCTTAATAAACTTACCTTTAAAAATCATGTAGAATTCAAAAATAAAAAAATGAGATATACTAATTTTAAATAGCTTGGGGTGGTATGGCTGTTATGAACACAGTATAATAATTTAAAATTTAAATTGCATGCAGAGATAATCAATTGATTGTAACGTGGCCAAAATTTAAAAATAAAATTGTTACAACCATCATTTAATATTACTCTTTTGTACATAACGCGAAAACGGTTAACACTGGGTATAGGACAACATTATTAATTTTCATCTAGATTTTAGAGAGCATTCTAAAAATTCCATAAAATACAGGGTGTTCTATTTAAAATAACGAAGTTAATGGCGACTTACGGTATAACAGGAAGTTAGAAATGTTTGAAAATATTTTAGTTTAAACCATCATGTCCTAAAATCCTTATGTACCAAGTTTCATTATTCTATTCTGATTAGTTATTGAGATAGGTAAGACAGTTATGAACACTCAGTATAATTTAAAATTCGCATTGCTTGCACGCAGAGATGATCATTTGCTTGCAACGTGGCCAAAATTTCAAAATAAAATTGTATAACGTAACAAAATTTTAAGCAGTTTTATGGGAAGTTACAACCATCATTTAATATTACTCTTTTGTACTAACTCGAAAACAGTTAACACTAGGTATAGGACAATATTATTAATTTTCGTCTAGAATTTAGAGAGGATTCTAAAAATGCCATAAAATATTGGGTGTTCTAAAATAACGAAGAAATGTTTAAAAATATTTTAGTTAAAACTATCATGTCCTAAAATCACTATGTACAAAGTTTCATTATTCTATTCTGATTAGTTATTGAGATACGTCTAATAGGCCATGATCGTGACACACCTTGTATAGAGTGTAAGCACTTTCTATACCATTACTTGATTAAACCACAAGGTGAGTCAAAAATTGATAAAAAATCATTGTTCCAGTTTTTCCATTAGCGTCCAGGAGGCTTTGAAAAAAATTCCACTTTTTTCTTGAAAGACAAAGGAATTAATTACCTATCAACAAAAAAAAAAATTAAAAATCGGCCCACTGGTTTGAAAAATATTAGACATTGAAGTTAAGTCAAAAATCATGTGCGTCACATTTCTTGGAAGTGTCTTAGTAGAAATTATTTTAAAATTACACACAAATTATGATGAAGTATAATAGAGCGTCATTAACAATGAGAAAATTAGTAATTATTATCATTACTTACATTACACTTAGAAAGGTTTTAAAAACAAGCATTCTCAATGCACTTTTATATTTAAAATGTTAATTTAGAACAATTTTTATACATTTTTAATTATCAAATATGGTTTGTAAATTATTCTTTATTTCTATATACGTATTTCAAATAATTTGTAGTTCTGTGAGCCTGCCTTATCCCCTTATTTACGTCTAGGGCAGGATGTACCTGGATGGGGTCCCTTTTGTGAACCTGCTCTTCACTTTATATTTTATCGTTAAAGCTTACAGTCGTGTTCGAGAATGTAGTAGTGATTTAAAATTTTCATGTACTTTTATATTAATTTAACCTTGTATTTTTTGTATAATTAACTTAGTATGTATTAATATTTAATAGTGTGTTGCAAACGTGTTCTGCGTAAATGTAGCTTTACACCTACATTAGTAGAACATGGAAAAGTGTAGCTCGAGCCACTTACCAGAGCTATCAAAGTTTCTTCTAATTTTCAATTCAACAAACACAAAATACTATGACTATAGAGGAAAAATTCATAAACCAGGTGGTAGAACCGCCATATTTATATGGTTTTCCTTTCTTTTCTTTTGAAAATTAGTATACTAAATGTTTCAAACACTTTTTTAAGATTGTAAATGAGTAGGATATACATAAAATCACCATATGCATGTCAACAAATTACAAATAGTAAGTAAAGTAACAAAAAACCTTGGACTCTACCATGTCTATGTTAAGTGCTAGGTGTAATAGCTGACTTCTGCTAGAATTTGCCCTTGACAAGAAAAAGATGAAAGTTCTACCCTATTTGCATTTCATTTTAACAGAATCGCCACACACATTTATTTATGTATTTAATAAAATTAATAATAATTTTTAACACTCTGTCTCATTGCGGCCTGAGGACGTACCTGGTGCTGTACTGACAGAAGGCATTCGAATTGAGGGCCATTCCAATCTTGAATTGCAAAGGTGGTTAGAATGCAGAGGATTAAAAAAAATTGGAATTAAGTCTGAATTAGTGGAACGGTTAGTCATATATCCAGTGGAATTGCATCTAACATACAGAATACTTCTTTTCAGGGTTGTGAATTGTATACGAACAAAATGTGATTGATACATATTTTTGGGAATTTGTGAAGGGAAATGGTATGTTTTAAAACGAAACATAATTCCAACAGCTACAACATCAACTTCCAGTGTAGCTTCTGGGCAATTAGTTGAGTGGAATAATTTTCCAAATAAAGATATTCCACAATACTTTAACAAGGGACATATTTATACGTATATTGTTGGCTCAAGATGATGCAGGGGTAACAGAAAAACCATTTTGACATGGTTCACAATGTCAGCAGCGATTATTTTAATGTTTTGCCGTATAAAAGTGCTACTACTTAAAAGCAAAATGTTGTGCTTCATTTAAAAAACAAGTAGTGTACCAAGTAAACATAATATTATATGAACTTTCAGTTGCAATTATCAGTGGTGCATGCATTTGTAAATGTACTAGTAATGACAATAGTGTCTGTTACATTTTTAGATTTGTAGGAAAATGACATAAAATTAATGACAAGCAAATTTGTGAAATGGGTAATAGTGACTAAACTGAAACACGGTCCTGTTGCAGCAAGCAATACACCTTGAGTTTAACCAATATGTAGACATTTTTGATCTAGACACTGCTAAATTATGATTCAAAAACCTCAATGATTTTATTTGTGACTCAAAAATGACTCAACTTTCAATGTTTGAAACCGATTTAAACAAAATACATGATTATTGAAATGAATAGAAGATATGAATGAAAACTTTCAATTTTAAAATGATAAAAATATTTTAATTAAATTTTTAACAATTCAAATAAAATAACTTCAGTTAAATCTAATTGTAGATATTTTTGAAATGTAAAATTTAAAAATTTGTAAATGTTATCAATATAACTAAAATTTGAAGTTTGATATCACAACTTTACATTAACAGTACATAACTGGTCATTTAAATATTTGTTAAATGTAAAGATTTTTGACTATGAAATTTCATTGATATTGAAATGTTCATGAATATAAAGTGTGTTATTTAAATTTGAAATAACATTTAACAATATTTAATTTCTAAATGAAACATTTCTTTAACAATTTATATGTTGTTAACTTCTCAAATAATTTTGATTAATAATTATTAAATGTTTAATAAGTTTGATTATTTTAAATTTACAAAATAATGTTATTTAACGATTTTAAATAATAACATTATTTAAATAATATGTATTTAATTTAAAATTTAAATCATTAATATAAATAAGAAGATGTTCAAATCATTAATGTAATTTTTTAACAAAAAACTTGTTGCCATTAAATCCTGTAATTGTTGTACCAGCAATGGAGTATGTATGAAAAATGAATCAAAAGCACATACCTGCAACCAAATGAGGAGTTCGTTGAAATGGGTCTGTGTGCAAATAAGGTTTACCCTCACTTAGCCTGTAGTCCAGATGGAATAATAACATCTGACAATATTATAGCAAGAGTTGTCAAGATCAAGTGTCGGAAGGTTCTTGAAAGAAAACGACCTTGTGATTTTAAAGAAGGTTAGGAAAAAACACTAAACTACCATAAACAAAGTACCAATTTTAGGTACAATGTTACTAATACCTAGATATATCTGATTTTTTATCTGGCAAGCCTGTTAAAGTGAAATGAAAATAGGGTAGAACTTTCCTTTCTCTTTAATTTAAAAAGAAGTCTGCAATTAGTTGTTAGCTCTCTCCTGAATGTAGTTTCACAAATTGTTCATTTACTTTAACACGTTTTTTGGAAGTTTTATCAGTCAACCTAACTTATATAACAACATCCATAATACAAGGGTCCAAACATCAGTCGGCTAATGGATGATATATGTTAGTATGTATTAAGTGTGTGGAAAATTTAGAATATCAATATAGGCGAATTGTGAAGTAGGAAAATTTGCATGTTCGACGTTGTTAGACTTTATGCTAGATACGCATTTTACAACCCACCAATCTAGATTTCCTGTACACTTAACAAACCCATGGTCCATTACCCGAGTTATGAAGAATGTTTTTGTCTAGCTCTCCATCTATTAGAAAAAGAACGTTTGTTCATAAACACGTGAGTGTTAAATTTTTGATATCTTGTGTTGGTAAATATTATTGAAAAAACACCATTTTCTTATGTATTATATAATCAATGTCAACGATATTAATAATACAAAAGAATTTAGAACAACTGCTACCTATGTAATGTTTTCATTTTTTGCCAGTTATTAAACTTTTGATATGCAACATTAAGCAACTGATTTAAATGCTTCGTTAAATGATGAGATAAAGGAGAAAGTTCTCTAATTAATTTATCCTGAAAGTATTTAATTTTAGATAAGTAAAAAGATGTAATTTTATAGTACAAACCTCAAATGGTTTAACTTTGGTACCATGAAATCTATTAAGTGCTTCGTGCATTTTAACTGCTTTTTGTTCTAATGTTACAGTGGTAGGAGGAAAACATTTCCAAAAATGATTTAATAACTCGGATAGTGACAAATATAAATTTCTAACTTCTTTTTCTATATCAGAAGGAACCAATTCTAAAAGAAAAAATTAATTTTTTATTTTCAATTAACCATATTCATACGTGCTAGCGATTGTTCTTGAAAACCTCTCATAAGAGCACCACCTGGTGAAAGTTCACCTAGAGCACCAACAGCTGCTGCTGGACTAACTAAATTAGATGATTGCCTTCCTCCTTGCCATTGCTTACATTCACTTAATATATTACGATTTATTGCAGATGCTTCACTTACACTTAAGTATTCAGCATTTGAGCCTGGCATTGGTCCATGCAAATACCTTTCTACCTAAAAATCATGAATTTGTTATTTGATACACAGTGTATATGAAATAGGAAGTTAAAAAAGTGAATAACGAATACTATTGATATTGATAGTTGCCTATTATAAATACATCTAATGCTTCCTTTCATATAATAAGCACTTATAAAATGTTTTGTAAACAATTTATTAAAGCTACACCACTGAAAATTCTAAAACATCAATTCTAGTTTAAATGTGAACGGTTTGCTTAGCAATTCAAAATGGTTAGCTGAACTGTATACTTGACTTTATACATTATACACAGACAAGGAAATAGGGAAAGGTGGCAAAACACTTTGATATTTTGGTATATTTACAAATAGGCAACTTATTATACATAGGCTACATATTCTGCTAATCGAATCGTCAAATGCAACATCAGCGGACGGATGGATAATTGGCCGTTAATAATTACATTTTTCACACAAGAGAATAATTCGCTGAAATAAAGAATTGAAATTGTTTAATAAACTGTATGGCACATTAAAAAACGACAAATTGCATTAAAATGCTTATGAAAATGAAAACTTTTAATGGTCATAAGTAAAAAACTAGACTAGAGGAGGCAATAAAGAAAGCCAATAAGAAGATGAAGAAACTAATATTGGGATACTGGAAAATGACACAAAACAAACACAACTGACAGAACTTATGTTTGCAGATCACATGGCCTTGTTAGCAGATACGAAGGAGAACTTGCAATATAATCTCAAATAGAAGATGAACTAAGAAGACAACTTTTTTAAGAAAAATAGAAGAGCCAAACAACATAAAAACCGAAGTTGTAAAAAAGTGGTCAGACCATCAACACATATAGCAGTGAGACGTGCACACTTACAGAAAGGCAAAAGATTATAGTGATACTTCAGGCCAAAGATCAGTATGTGCTTTATACTAGTGCTGCTAGCAAATAATAAAATTATTCAAATACTGAAATAATTGACTAATTAAATTCTAATATGTGCCCATCTAACCATTAGAATAATTTAACTATTTAAATCAGTAAACTGATTAAAAATATTTATAGGACTCTATTACACTAATTCAATTCTACGCTCGAATTATTTGATTAACTAGATCATCAAATATCAATATGAGTTACAATTCTCACAAGGAAAAACTTTCCCAGCATGTAGTTTATGAACCTAGCTATTCAAGTTGTTTATACTGCCATCTCATATGAATTCGTCATTCAAAAAAGGCAGTAAAGTGCATTTCACACGATCAACATATGCTTGTAGGTAGCGGACTGCGAAAATTTTATTATTGTAATAAACGTTTGTCAAATTGTCATTGTTACCGCGATAGAAAAGATAATTAGTGGATTTTTAATATCTCTGTAATACGTCGTAATTTGCTAATGTTTTCGGAATATTTTATTTCATATATTTTTATGTAACAAATGGGGGAATGTATGTACTTAATTGATATTTGAGTAAAGGTTTGAAGTAAAAATGTCACTGATTTAATAATTCATTACGGCGGAACATAACGCAAATCCAAAGGGATCTTTGTTTGGTACGTTGAAACGAGACTATTTTTAAAATTAAGATGTCGTTCAATAATTAATCTTAAACTGTTCCAGCGTAATAATTCTTTGTTTTTTATTACTTTTGAAAAACGGGGGTGGTTTTTCGGGAGTTTTTTTTTAATGATTGTAGACCTGAACAGGCTAAATTTGGCCTATCGTGCTAAAGCACTCAGGAACACTTAGGAGGATGGATAGAGTGATAATGAATTGCCAACAGATGCCTATGAACAGCTACCTTAAATTTTCTCATATCATAAGTGAGAGGAAAACAGGAACTAGGGAGATCATTCCAGAGTTTAGAAGCCGTGTAGAAAAATGATGATTGCGCCCGTTTGGTACGACAAGTGGTGATTTGTACTGCATACTGATGATGTGAATGAGCGAACTGAGTGTTTCTCACAAAGATAGCCCGAGATGGTATCAAAGAATATAATGCAGCAGCACAATAGCCGTTGTAGTAACGATAATACAAAGAAAGAACTGAAACCATCCTTCTATGCTCAAGCGACTATATGTGAGAAGTTAAGGACGGGTCATTTATACTAATCGCTCACTTTTGAATACGATCAACGAAATCGAGAGCGTATTGGTGAGCACTAACCCAGAGGTTAGAATTATATTCCAGATGAGGCCGAATTTGGGGAGAGAAGGAGTTGTCGAGAGGTAAAGTAATGCTTAGATCTGTACAAAAAGCCTATTTTACGAGCAGCTGTTTTGGTAGCTGACAGAAGATGGTCAACCCATGAGAGATTTGAAGATACAGTCATACCCAACAGAGTAATAGAGTCTGAAAACTTAAGAACTGAGCCATTCATACTTACAACAGGAAATAATCTCTTTTTTGGCGGACACAAGGCAACACTGAGTTTTGTTAGCATTAAATTTAACTAGATTATTGCTTCCCCATTCGAGAATACGTTGAATGTCTTTGTTGATTGAATTTGCCATTTCAGCATTAATTTCTTGATTTGACATAGAAGGTGGATTATCACTATGAGTAAACTGAGATTAACTGCAGTGAAGAGTGATATCGTCAGCAAAGCAATAGATGCGGTTAGTTGTTGAAGAAATAAGGTCATTTATGTACAGCAGAAAAAGTGAAGGCGCTATAACGGATGCCTGTGGTACTCCCGCGTTAATGCTAACTTCTTTTGAAAAAAAGCCATCAACTACGACACGTATTCGTCTTTTACCAAGGAAACTAGAAACCCAGTTGATGAGCGTATCATTTAACCCAAACGAGGTGAGTTTGGCAAGTAAACACTTATGCCAAATTTGGTCAAATGCCTTTGACATATCTAAAGCGACTACAACTGTTTCACCGGAATGCTCTACTGTATTATAGTTCCAAACTTGGGTCACATATGAAAGAAGATCACCTGTTGAACGACTTTGCCTGAACCCATATTGGTGGTCACTAAGGAGTTTGTTAGTTTCAAGGAACGTGAGCAGTTGCTGATTGATGGATTTTCCCATGATTTTAGACGAAATGGAAGTGATGGCAATTGGTCGGTAGTTTGAGGGATCGGTGTTATCGCCTTTTTTGGGAATAGGTTGAATATTTGCTAACTTCCATGATGAAGGGAATTCCCCAGAATACATAAAGATCGTATAGAGCTTAGATAGGACTGGTACTAGTTCGGGGGAACATTTCTTTAAGACAATAGCTGGGATACCGTCTGGGCCAGTCGTCTTATTGAGATCAAGCTTACTGATGATCGATTCCAAGAGCTTGTACCGAAAATGAATTGGTTTCATAGCGTATGAAGAAGAGTTGACTAGGGGCACATCTTTTCCAGAATCATTGAGACACGAGTTTGATGCAAACAAATTCACAAAAACATTGGCTTTGTCTACAGAATCAGCAACTACTGATCCGTCACTATTGATGTCAGGGGGGGAAATGAAAATGTTCCAAAGTTTTTACTAATGGCTTTAGCTAAAGAACAAAATTTACGACTGCCTAAAGGAGATGTAGCTAGTTCATTCCATTCTCGTTGTTCGAAAAACTTTTTAGTTTTAGTGATGTCACTATTGCAGATATTTCTAGCACCCACGTATTCTACATGACTGTCGACCGATTTCTTAGAGAGATATAGTTAGCTTGAAATCAGAGGGGAGGGCAGCTACTATTGAAATTTTGATTGAGCCGGATTGCTTTTATTTGTTTTAATTAGAAACTCCCTTGTAAATCGTCCGATCTATAAATATTTTGTCGTGTACTTTTTAGCAAAACTAAAACGTTCTTTTCTTTTAGTAAACGTTTTAATGTAAATTTTTCCAAAAATTAATCTATAATTATTCGCCGCGGCGCCGAGTTTTAAACCTCGTCGTGTTGGTGGTAAAATGTTTAACTAAAGGGAATATATTCAAGTGTAAGTAGGTATTTTTATATAAATGAAAGCTCGCAGCAATTAATTTTACAAGCCTATGTAACGTATTAAAAATCAAACATTGTCTTGCAAAGGTATCTCATTCGCACGCAGGCTCATTACGCTGAAATCTGCTAAATAAAAGACAGTACAAGGTTCCCTCACTCTTGTATTTGGGTGAATTAGCATTGTTATTTGTTGTTTACATTTATATTTGTGTAGAGGTGGCCCTAGCGAACGCGTACCGGGTAATCCTTGGTTACTAATTGTAATAGGCAATTGCAAAGTGGTTACATACTCCCGGGTCCAGATGACCATTAAACACCTCGAATTTAATTTTTATTGTTTTGTTGTTCTATAGATGAATGAGTTACCGGAGAAAGTCTTTTTCTAACGCACTCAAAATTATATATCGGTCACGATGTTATGATTTATTTACAACTTACCCTTGTAAGGCTTTGTTTTTAATGAGTTTTTTTTGTATCAGTCCGTTCGCCTGCGAACAGATTTCTCTTTATATGTAATTTATTGGAATTTTACGTATGTATTTTGTGTTTTAGTAGTCACTAAACAATGGTATACGTGTAAATTCCTTGTCTATTTTCTTTTGTCCTTGTGTTTACCTTATCACCTGTGCAGTTTTACTGTTGTTATATTTTATATGTACCGTAATTTGCCTTATTGTTTTATTTGTTTATTTACTTAAAGACCGGCATGATTGGTTTTAGACGGCTACATGTTTGGTATTACAATTTTATGACTACATTGTGTTTTTTATGTGTTCATGTGTAGCTAAACTGCTTTTATTTATTTTTCTCTTAATGTTATAATTTTGTACACCTTAACCTGATTTAATGGTGTTTTGTTGTATATTTAACCCTTTCATTGTTTTTTTTTTGTGTTGTTTCATTTATTAATGTACTTTATTGGTGGTTCTTTCCCATAATAGTGCATTAACGCGTTGAACCATCATTGCGCAAAGCTCGTTAATTTGAATGTGAGTAGTTTCATTGTTTACCTGCTCCACATGATGCGACACTTAACCTCATCCAGCCTATCTAATTCAAATAACACAACGTACCTACCACTAGCCGGCCGATTCGTTTGATCTGATTTGAGGGTTGCGAGTAATTAAATACCAGACTTGTAAATAAATTCTAATGTTTTAATTATTTACAGGAAATTTAAAGTAAGGCAAGCAATTAATTTGAGTAATAGTAACATTATTGTCAGTAAAATCAAGATAAATCACTTAGCGATTGTGTTGTTCTTGAATTTGCATTCTTGCAATTAAGTTCAAATTACACTTTTCAAGATGGGTACCTGTGGGGGGGTTACTATTTTGCGTTTTTCTGCTTTTCCTACTTTTTCATCATTTATTACATACAGTTCTTTCCAGAACACCTCCCTTGGTAACTTCATTTACATTTATCATTTCAAATAGATCATAGCAGTCTCATATTATATAATAATATATTACTAATATAGTTATCATGTCAAGCATGATTTACTCTTTTGCGAGCAAAAGCATTGTCTGCGATGAGAGCAGTGAACATCTACTGGTGACCACGCTTAAGAAGATCCGGCAAGTGGAGTACGTGGTTCGCCTTCGTAACTCCATCGATGACTTGAGGCGGATATCCGGCATCGTACAATGTCACCAGTGTCAGGGATTCTGTCACGCACAGCGTTGCCGCACGCTGTGTCAAGTGCGCAGGACCAGCTAAAGTGCCTGAACTGCGATGGTGATCATCCGGCCAACTCAGAGGTCCGAGGTTCCTACGTCTCCAGCAGCGGAAAAAGTCAGGCCTGCCACCTCAACAGCGACAGAAGATGACACCGGACACCGCCTACAATGGCACCCTCTCAACTCCGAACCAGCGTTATTTACGCCAAATCGATGACGAGGCTGAAATATCGAATGCGGTGAGAGCCGCAGACGAGAAAAAACCCGCTCCGCCCGCTTTGGATTTCGACGTCATTCTCGCTTTCCTCGGAAGCTTAGATTTGACGAAGGTCCTACCTCTCATTCGCAAGATGACAGCGCCACTAGCTCCGACACAAATAGCGACTGGCATGTGGGAAGTGAGCCTTAAACACGGTCAAGAGGTGTTAACCCTTTTCGAGTATCCGAAGGGCGACGAGTCGGGATGACTGGAACAAGTATAATATAACAGTATCGATTTATTTAACTATTCCCCCCTAAACGCATCGAATCACTTGTTACACAACACTCATTAAATCGGACGCTATTACAACATAATACATACAACCTAATTGTCACTATACAGATTAATACTAATAATCCTTTTCATTTAATTACAGGTAACACTTACAAACAGCTATACCGGTGTTTAGCTGTATATAACAGTAACTTAAATACCTTATTTTAAATTAACTTCATCAAATAATTGGTTTTGTTTGTTTTTTTTTTTTGCACACTTAAATTCATCACATGTTGCAAACTTAGACTACCTATATAAAAATTGTAATGATATAACAAAAGTGATAATCAAGTGACTGAAGGGGCCAACTTGCTTGAGCAATCACCTGAAAAATTATACCACATTATAATGAAAGTGTAAATAATTAATGAATAAACTGTTATTGAATTGAACTGCATTAAAGAGGTAGATATTATTACGTTTATTTGATTATAATCGCAAAATTACAGCATACGGCAAATTTCTTGGGTATATGTACATCCACGATGAAGAAAATTAAGTCTCGCAGTACATTCAACCCAATTTTATTCAATCCACGTAAAAATGACCTTATAAAAAGATCAAACGGAAAGAACTGCCAGAAGCAACCAAAATGTGCACAAAGAGAGTACAGGTGGAGCTTTAAATGCTGAACTCCATGATAGCCATGGTTTTTATGTGATAGAAGTAAAAATATTGCATTACATACACTAGGACAAATTGAAAAAGACTTCAATCGTAGTGCTTTATTGAAAAAAGCGAATATATCAGAAACGCGAACTCTATTTATTAAGTGATACATTCAAAAGATAAATTTACCTAATCGAAGAGAAATAGTATTTATGAATAAATCATGGATCTACTCTGTTGGAAAAGAATTGAATTTGAAAACACTTTTTTTAGTGATTTATTTGGCACGTAACTAATATGTAGTAGAACAAAACTGATTCTACGTGTCAACACAAGTGGACGCTAAGAAGAATGACTACAGACTAATTTAATCAAAGGAGGGCACATGCGCAAAAAACATTCGGCGTATGTTCCATTTAAATACAAAATTATGTCACAAAATATATTTAACCCCCCCCCCCCCTCGCCGTTGAAAGGATGTAAGTCCTTTCAAAGGAAATAAGCTTAAATATGTATATAAACAAGATTGTAAGTAGGACATATGCTAATAATAATTACATGCTAAAGTTAATAAATCACACACAACATAAGTTTCTATACCAGCTCATCTTGCAAGGGAAGAGGACAAACTTTAGAGATGGCTCTTGGGGTTACACCGTTAGCCGCATGAAGACATAACACACGCACTGCACCATAGTTACCAGCAACAGGTTCAACTACTCGTGTAAGTTTCCATTTAGCAGGGGGTATGCTGGCCTCCTTCAACAACACCACAGTATTAGGTCTTATATTGAGTGTCTTTGTTTGCCAGCGAGTTCGTGTTTGAAGCTCTGAGACATACTCTTAAGACCAGCGGCTCCAAAAGTGTTGCACAATCTGTTGAATTTGTTGCAAAAAACTCAAGCCGTTCTGTGAGATGTGTGAGACATCAAGGTCTGGTACTGTGGTGGTCGAGCGGCAGATCAAAAAGTAACTAGGTGTCACAGGTAGATAGTCATTAGGGTGTGAGGAAAGAGGGTAGAAGGGTCTGGAATTAAGAACTCCTTCAACTTGTGACAGTACAGTAAAAAATGTTCCAATGACAAAGTGGCATAGCCAAGTACTCGTTTTAAGTGACTTTTCGTTGATTTGACGCCTGGTTGCAATAACCCACCTAACGACGGTGAATAGGGCAACCTGCATTCAATTTTGTTCATTGCGTACTAAGAATGTACCGAGGTCATCCAGAGTTGACCTTGACCCATAATATTTACGACCATTGTCAGAATAAATTTTCTTAGGAATGCCTCGACGTGAAGCAAATCGTCGAAGACAAAGTATGAATGATTCGCTTGACAAATCGGGCACTGGTTCGGAATGAACAGCCTTGGTGCTGAAGCACACAAATAAGCATATATAACACTTTAATGGTTTCCACCTGCGCCCAAATTTGTCTTTAATTGTAAAGGGATCACAGTAGTTAGTGCCTACTACCGAAAAGAGGAATTCAGAGGATAATCTATCAGCTGGTAGATTGCCCATTATTTGTATCTCTAGGACGAGATCTAAAACACGAGAGACATTGACACGACGCAAGGCTGCGACCATTAACATGCCAAAAATGTTTTCGTATAGAATTAAGGAGAAGCGAAGGACCAGCATGGCATAATCGTATAAATGCTCTACACGGAATAATAATTTAGCAAAAGCGTGTTTAAACGAAATTAAAATAGGGTGTTTTTTATCAATTGAAAAGTCTGATTTTGAAAGTCGACCTTCTACACTTAAAAGTTTAAGCGTAGAATCACTATAAGGATTTAGTTTTAACAAGGGGTTCTTTTTAGATAGTTTTATCTTTAGAAACAGATTCAACTGCATTGATAAAGGATTCTAATTGTGACAGTCGAGCTAGATGATTAAGGGAGGTTTGTAGTTCAGCAAATGTGCATAAAAATAGTAAAAACTTGCGTTGTATGTTAAAGTTCAGATTTTGACAAGAAGTCAGGGCCTCTCCACCAAAGTTCGAGAGTTTTTGCAGCTATACCGCAAGTAACTAAGTCTGGAGGGTTCAGTTCAGTGAAAACGTATTTCCACGCAGATCTGAACGTGAGGGCTTGAATTTGAGAAATTCTCTTAGAAACAAAGGTTTCTAATGAATGCGGTTCGGCATTGATCCATGCGAGAACAATCGTGGAATCAATTCAGTAAGTTGTAGACAGTATATTAATCTTAAGAGCAATTTTCACCTTGTCGACTAGTTGAGCCATTAACAATGCCCCAGATAATTCCAATTTAGTAGCAGTAATTTATTTTAGGGTGCAACTCTTGTTTTAGAACATAGTAACTGAACACAAATTTTACCATGCTTATCAACCGATCGAAGGTAGACACACGTGCCATAAGCGGCTTTGCTGCAATTTGAAAAGACATGGATTTGAAAGAAGCACAAATTGATTGTCTCGGTATACGCGGTTCATTTAAACTTTATAAATCGCTAGAAAAAAGTTGCCATTGCGTTTGTAGATCAGAAAGTTTGATTCCAGGGTGAATTGTTTAATTCTTGCAGTCACGGTACAGGAGCCCAGTAATCAAAATCAAAAATCATTGATATGAAAAATAAAATTGTTCGCTTCGTGATAACCTTGTAAATATTATCAAATATTGCAATTTCAACGAAAAAATAATCTGAATAACTATTGAAGAATAAGCCTAAAGTTTTCGCATTTTCAGTGGGTCCAAATTCTCAAATATTGTTGAGAATGCCATCTGACTGAATGGTGTCTAAGGCTTCAGGACAATTAGAGTTCCACTTACGGAGAGTAAAACCACCAGAATTGAATGTTTCGGTCATGTTCGTACAGACATAGCGAGCATTCTCAATTGATTGACAATTGGTAAGCAAACATCGCAATACATATCCTTACCCATCATTTTGAAATTTGGGGATGATCGGCTTCACATAAGTGGGATATTTCAAAAAGACAGCGAACCGCAAGATAACTAGATGCCTTTTCACCATAGGTGACTGTGATTAATTTATAAATCTCCAGAGTTACGGTTGGTTCAGGTCTCCAAAATATTCTCTGGAGTGAGCGCTGGGATTCTTCAACAAAATTAGAACGATACATTTTAGCGCAGTCGCTGGTCATAATGTACGCAACACGACAAAAGCGTAAAAGTATAGAAAATAAATCGTCCTGAAGAACGGGATTAGTTGTATATCATTTAAAGGAGATATCAGTTGACGTAGGACTTCTAGTATTAAATACAAAATTGACATAGCTAGCTTTGAGTTTTGAATTAGATTGTAATCTGCGTTGCAAAGAGAAAAATTGCTTTCGTGTATTTTCCTTAGAATCACCTAAAACACTAGGAGAAGAGTTTAAAGGAATAGAGACTTTAAATGAACCATCTCGGTTTCACTTGTGCGTTTGTTGAAAGTGTAATTCAGATTGTTGTTCCTCAGATGGCAAAGGTCTTAAAGAAGGGATATTTTCAGGTTCCCAGAATTTTTTAAGTTGACGAGATAAATCTAGAGTCGTTAAAAAATAGGAAGTAGGTAGGGGTTGTGTACTAGAAGAGAATTCTACTGAGACAACATGGCCTAATTTGGTGTTCCAAAGCTAGGGGTATTCAGAAGTAAGCGGTTGGTCAACGGACAATATCTGCTAAAATATGTCGACGCCAAGCAGTAAATCAATTTTTGTTTTATTCCGAAAATCGAGATTAGCCAGACAGGTGTTTTCAGGTATTTCTAAGAAATTGGCATCAGATGAACTTTTTAAGGCTTCGTTTTCAAGATACAGGGTATTACAAGGTATACAGCAATGATGGTTTTTTCATAATATTTCGAAAACCTGTACAGATATCTTAATAAAGTTTGGTGAAGTTTCTAGCTCTAATATAGCGACTTAAATGCAGTACAGTACATTCCCCACTTTTGTTCGTGGGCGTGCGAGGGTCTTGGGCAAAAATTACCCAAATTTGTTTACAATGGAGTTATTGCAAAATTGACACAAAAATATAAAAATGCACAAATTTTTACGTAATCAACCGTTTTCGAGTAAAATCACTTTTAAGATTTTAAGACGTTTAAGTCTTTGTTTTCAAAATACAGGGTGTCAAAGTAATAGTGTTATGACAATGTTTTTTTTTTAATATTTTGGAAACCCGCGAACAATCTCAGAATAGAATTTTATGGAGTCTAGTTCTACCTAAAATGTTTTAATCATTTAATATCGTTTCGATGACTATTGCTAAAAATATCAACAACTGCTATTGTAAATAAAATAAAAAATTAAATAAGTTTTAGAAAATTTGCGCAACTTGGCAACGTCATAATTACAAGTGGCACCCTGCAATCGCTTGAATATGTAATTAGCACTTAGCAGTACCTAATGAGGGTTTTTTTAGCGCATTAAATGTTAATGACAAACATTTAGTTCTAATAAGTATTATGTTTTAAAATTACAAAAATCCTTTGAAAACTAAATAAGTGTGCCCAACAATTTAACGCTGCCGCGTCGGTCACCGTATTTAAGTACGTACACATAGGTACCTATTTAGTTTTTAAAGGATTTTCAAAATGTTAAAACATAAACTTATTAGAAATAAATGTTTGTCATGACATTTAATACGCTAAAAAGCTCTCATTAGGTACTGCTAAGTGCTAATTACATATTCAAGCTATTCTAATTTACAATCGATCCATCAAAGCATGAGGGTGCCACTTGTAATTATGATACATTGTCATAACACTATTACTTTGACACCCTATATTTTGAAAACAAAGACTTAAACGTCTTATGTTATTAGGAACAATTATTTCGTTTGCTTAAATAATTCGTATGTAAATTAATCCGAACCAACTGCGCGCTTTCCAATGTTTTTCAAAATCGTATGCCGTCACATGCTCTAATGTTTAACGACCCAAAATCTTAAAAGTGATTTTACTCAAAAACGGTTGATCTTAGCGAATCGGACCAAATATACCTTTTTTACGTAGAAATGTGTGAATTTCCATATTTTTGAGTCAATTTTGGAATGACTTCAATGTAATTTACTAATTACTGTACTGCATTTAAGTCGCTATATAGAGCTAGAAACTTCACAAAACTTTATTAAGATATCTGTACAGGTTTTCGAAATATGAAAAAACTATCATTGCTGTATATATATATATATATATATATATATATATATATATATATATATATATATATCAAGTACAATAACTAATAATGCATCTTACCTATGGACTTGCATAGTACTTTTCAGAACGGTAATAGAACCATAGAATCATACCACATTCTACCGATATTTGGTTGAAATTAATGCACATAACAAAGATGGGTGACTTACGTAACACATTAGTTAAGGCAGTGCGACAATAAAATGTAGTAGGGTTACGACAAAAACGCTGAGGCACAAAAAATCTAAGTAGAACAATAAAACGGGAGAGTCAATTTGATTGTGTAACAACTCATACACTGTTTTGTATCCTTCTGAGCTCTAGAGACTGAATGTCGAACTTACACAAGAGAAGATCATTATCGTAGCCAATTACAGGATATGCACCCTTGACTTTAAAGAACAAGAATTTCAAACATTTTCTTTGAACGGATTCTAACATAGATTTATGGTTATTATAATAAGGGTATCAAATTAATGCGCAGTATTCTAATTTGAAACGCACGAGTGCAAAATATAGCGACTTTAATGCAGAAATATTTTTAAAATCTTTGCACTTCCAAAACCAGCCATTCTCAAACCAGACTTGCAAATGTTATGAATATGTTCACTGAAGCTCAATTGGTGATCAAACGTTATACCTAAATCAGTAACCTCATTGTAGAGGCTAAGAAGACTATTTTCACACATATACGGGACCTTTATAGGATGATTTTTTTTGAGAATGTTACTACCTTACACTTTGCAGGATTAAGATGTTGACTATTTTTAGCACACCAACTTTGTATATTGTCAATCTGCAATTGCAGCTGTTTGCAATCATCAATAGTCTTAACTGAACAGAAGATTTTTAGGTCGTCTGCAAGTAACAATTTTTCAGCGGACAGCCTTGATGGTAGATCTTAACAAATAGAAGAAAAAGTATAGGGCCCAGGTTAGATTCCTGTGGAACACCAGAAGAAGCAACGAAATCACTAGAACGGTGATTGTTAAAAGACACATATTGGGTTCGGTACTTCAAATATAACGTGAAAAATTTTAACAATGGCGCGTTAAAACCAAACGTTTTTAGCTTTGAAATGATAATGCTGTGGTCTATTTGGTCAAACGCTTTTGTGAAATCCGTATAAATTGTATCTACTTGACCTTGGTTATCAATTACTTTAGCCGTATATTGGGTGAAATACATCAGATTCGTTAGTGTAGATCTGTTTGACATAAGACCATGTTGCCACGAAGAAATATAGTTGCGGACTTGTAGATAAATTATAGAATGTAGGGTGATTTCAAATACTTTCGCAAAATTTGAAAGAGTACTGATGGGTCGATAATTAGTAATGAGTGTGTTTAGAATTGGACAAATTCGTGCTATTTTCCACACATTTGGAAAAGTGGAAGTTTTTAATGCTAGATTGAAAATTAACAATGATAACAGTTAATATATGAAATGAATAGATGGTCGATTGTTAAAATAGTTATCAACTTAATCAATTGTAGAAGGTACCTGACACACGCTACTGAAGTACTGGGCAAAAGCATTGACAATCATATCTGGTGTATCATATAAAATGTTATTGTAACACATCTTACTCTCAATACGAGTACTGAATAAAATTCCAGAACTGCTTAACATCAGTTTTAAAACAATTTTCAACATTTGAGGTGTAGCTTTTATATGAATTGTTTATTTGTGCCTTAACATGCGAACGTAAACGATGAAAGTTTTGGTAATTAGCAAAATTGATTTGTTTTTTTTTATATTTCTGAAAGTAGTAATTTTTTAGTTTAATATTTTTAATAATATCAGGTGTATACCCAGGAAAGGAGCGAGTTTTGGTACCACTTAATGGGATGTATAAATTGAACAGTCAATATACATAATTATAGAATTCAAAACAAACTACATTAACATCAGTAAAATCATTAAGAAAAGACCAGTCAGTGTTCAGAAGAGCATTATAAAGAGAAAGATAATCAGCCTTTTTAAAATCGTACGTTACATTGTAACGATTTAGGAAGACTGGATTACTGCGTAACGTAGTGAAACTCAATGTAAACATTAGGGCTGGATGATAAAGATCCTCTTTTATTAACCGACTATTGTCTCGTAATATTTCAGTACCCAATGTAGATAAGGCTAGATCAAGCAGACGATTTTGCACATTAGTGATTGAGTTATATTGGGATAAGTTTAGAAAATGTATTAAGTTATTTAATAATTTACACTTATTATCATTAACACAAGTATTATTAAAAGTAGGAATATTGAAATCGCTAATTATTTTTATATCACTGTTTTTGCAAAATACCATTTGTTCAAAATGTACGATAGTCATTTATCGTCATATCTGGTTGATATGTAAATTACAAAAAATATACTGTGCGAGTAGCAAATTGACACTTACATCCTAAAACATCAATTGACGGAACGGCACTTCTAAGTTCCAAAGTATTAACAATTGAGACATCGATGTAAGTTTTCGCAGCTAATAACACTCCGCCGCCCCACTTTTGATTAGTAGCGTTATACTGCCGATCACACCTAAAACTTTATAAGAATCCGGAAAAAAATCAGAATTCTGCTACATATCTGTGGTAAGAGCAGTTTCAACTAAACACACAATGCCAAATTCTACTAAACTAACAGCCATGTATAATTTTTGTGCACGAACGTTTTGATAATAGCACAATGTCATTTTTACTGTTGGGCAAACTTAGTTTAAATGTACTACTTTTGGTAATCCACGTATGTATTTCATTCTAAGGTTGGTTTCACCTGAAGCAATACGGTCATCCAGCTGTTTCTTAATGGTACGATAATATTCAATTTGCTTTTTAGTTCTATCTTTATATCTTTTAGTATTGAATATGACATTTCGCACACACTTTTCGTCAATTAACTGTACTTTCACCGGATGAGGTTTCAATTTAGTAGAATCGAATTTTCCTAATCTAGCAAGTGTAATTTCCGTATTAGTAAAGTTAGGGTTAATTTCAGATAAAATATCACAAACTCGATCTTGTGATACATTTTACACAGATAAATTAACTTCTTCAGGGAATTCAGTTATAATGATGTTACGCTTTCTATGTTGCCGCTCATTAACCTCATAGATAAGTTCTTCAAAGCGATCATTAATAACCTGTTCAGGATTAAGATTCTGATATGGCTGATTAATCTGCTTTAATTGACTCATTTCCGACTTTAGATCAACTATTAGTTGTTTAATTTCACTAACCTCTAGATTATCCTTTGTCCAGTAATCACCATGATAAACAACACGCCTGTCCTTACTTAGTAAACATTGAATTTCGCTAAGTGTAAGACCAGAACGCGTGGAATATACTGGTTTTTTGCATCTGTCACATTTAATTTCTTTCTCTGAATTTACATCACGATCATAAACTGCACACTTACTAATTAAAGGCATTGCAAATTTAATTTACAATAAATATCGTTAGTAATTTGGATATATTCACGGAGTAACGTACAATACGTCTACACACTTTGCTATATAACAGTAATGTGATATAGGGATACACGACATTTGTAGTTGGTAATTTCAATTTATTACATAATGTAGTAGTCATGTACGATTTCATTGAAGCGGAGTCTATAGGCGCAATGCATTTGTGAAGTTTTCCCGTAGCGCCTTCAACGCAAACGACGGCGGTTGGAAGAATTTGTACAAGATTACAGCAACATGTGTCGAAAGCATTGAAGTGGTACACTGAGGGGAATTAGAGGTTGTGGGTTGGCTATCAGGTGCTTTGGAAATAATGTTAAGTGGTTTAAGTGGCGATTCCGCGTGTAAGAGTGTGGAATGCCCTTTGTTACAGGTCCTGCAGTTTCCAGATGTGCAATTAGTTTGTGCACAACTTACGTTCTTTAGCTTTGGCGTAGCGTAAATGTGGAGCCAAATCTAAGAAAGTTTGACAACGCATTAGTCTATGGTTCGATTTACAAAGAGGGCAATTAACTTGATTATGACGGGGTTCTGCTATGACATTAACAAATGAATGTTTAACTGAGGTTTGCCTTGTTTTAAGTTGCGTGTAGTATGTGATGATGCAGCATTTTTCAATAAGATCTAAAGCGATGTGATAATTTGCAGGAATTATATCACCTTAGACGGCTCTGCACCCAAAACAGATTTTAAGTATAGAAAACGTGTAACGTCATCAAACGGATCGTTGTTATGAACGAGTGATTTGAATCCTTCAAAAAAACTCAAAAATGTTTGAGGGTCGCGTTAAACATTTTCATTTGCAAGGTTGGCAATTTGATTAGGCTTGAGCGAGATTCCAAATGTGGCTGTTGAGAATAATTTTCCGCTGGTACAAATCACCAGGTATCGTTCTAGACGCAGGCTGTTCTGTGGTAATATTAACGTTATTTGTGCTAGGAGGTTGTGATGACAGAATTGGCATAGAACGTTCACATGCAGAGTTACGGTTTGAAGCTTGTGCTTCATGAACCAGGGACTGAGTACGAGCTTGTAAAAGGAAGGACCTTTAGCAAGAGCTTGAAAGTACTCATTTTCGAATTCAGAATAATCGTCACAGTGTAACTGTAAGTTCGCCTCTGTGTCGGCCTCGATTATTTCCTAATGAACAGAATGGTATATCGTAAGTAATTCTTCAAAGGAAGCAATGCGAATTTCCAACTGAAATGGATCAATTTTCTTAGATTGTGAAGCATCCGCAGCTGAGATATGAGCACCAGTGTCAAATAATTTTAAAACGTTTTTAAAAGTAAGCAGTTTACCTTTAAGGTTAGCACGCTTTCTTATTAAACTTGCGAGTTCGTTAGACATTGTAAGCTGTCAAGTAACAAATACGCAAATAAATTTGTGAAATATGTTAATGCAGAAGCTGTATAAATAAATCTGAATTATATCGGCGTACACAAACGTGCCGATAAATTATATAAAATAAACTACGTAATTTAAACAGTGCGCTCAGAGTGACGGATAAATTCATTAATTTCGAAATCGTTAATTTGTGGTCAAAATCATACGTCGATTTTTTATTTTGATTCCGGACTTTATGCTATGTCGCACATGTAGATGGCGCTGCGCACTTTCCGGATATGACGACAAAGTTCATATTTTTAAATGGCAACCCTGTATGTTCTTCGCGGAAATCGATGCATCTCTTTCTCCCGAGTTCAAAAATGCCCTATTTATTGGGATTATTTGAAACAGTATGCGCCATATTAATTATTAAATGTGGCATAATTAAATGCGGTGTTAGTCAAGAACGAAACTGGTGTGATTGAAATGTAGGCTTTTGTCAAAACAACAAGCAACTAAGTAACTTGATATGGAGTTTATTTTTTATTTCCAAGCGGCCGAAAACCGCATATTTATGTATCAGACGCCTACAACGCATATACGCGTCAAAAGCTTCACAAGACATCTGGACGCCTATAAAGATACAGGACGCAGCTACTCAACCACCAAAACAAAGACCAATATAACGCGGCAAAAACGCCGGCCTTGCACGTTGCACACAAATGGTTGTAATATTGCTACATGCTGCTGCTACTATACAATGCGCTCAGAAAGCAACGGATAAATTCATTATTTTCGAAATCTGTTTCAAATAATCCCAATAAATAGTGCATTTTTGAACTCAGGAAAAGGAGTTGCATCGATTTCCGCGAAGAACATACACGGTTGCCATTTAAAAATATGAACTTTGACGTCATATCCAGTAAGTGCGCAGCGCGACCTACATGTGCGACACAGTATAATGTCCGGCATCAAAATAAAAAATCGACGTGTCGCAGGATTTTGACCACAAATTAAAGATTTCGAAAATAATGAATTTATCCGTTGCTTTCTGAGCGCACTATATAGTAGCGGCAGCATGTGGCAATATTACAACCATTTGTGTGCAACGTGCAAGGCCGGCGTTTTTGCCGCGATATATTGGTCTTTGTTTTGGTGGTTGAGCAGCTGCGTCCTATATCTTTATAGGCGTCCAGATGTCTTGTGAAGCTTTTGACGCGTATATGCGTTGTAGGCGTCTTGTAACTTAACTGGGTGCTTCTTCTTGTTACTCCTTAATTTTTCAATGCTTTAAGAGCGGCTGTATTACAAAAAATGGTTATCAAATCCGTGTTCGAAGGACCAGAAATTGTTGGAAAAGAATTGAGTTCGAGAACACTTTTTTTAATGGTTTATTTGGCAAGTAACTAATAGGTAGTAGAACAAAACTTATTCTATGCGTCAGTACCAGTGGACGCTAAGAAGAATGACTACCAGACTAACTTGCGTGAAAACAATGTCTTAAATCAAAGGAGAGCACATGCGCAAAAAATATTGAGCGTATGTTCGATTTAAATACAAAATTATGACACAAATAATATTTAACATACTCAAAAGAAAATGTAGCCAAGTCGTGCCAAAATAAAGGTGTAAAGCGTGTAGGAAACCTCCGCGCTATGATAGTAAAAGACTTATTGTTATCCATACTGATTTCAACACAGGATTTATACAGAATGCTTCTCCATTATTTGTTCTAAAATCATTAACCCTCCTATTGTGTTAACATTTTGGTTTCACTTAATGTGTTCGGGTCATTATGACCCAGGAGCCTATAGTTGCCGCTTTATAGTCGTTAAATTGATATAACAGTAAATAATAATCAGAAATAAGATATAGTATTTCTATTTATTACAGTTTATTACGTTATTTTATTTTTATTACATGTTATTACAAATGTTATGTAAAGAACATCTGAAAAACGTAATAGTTAGGTGTATACATTTATTTGTTACAGTGTTCACAGTAGTAATATACATGAGCTTTACATAGGTATTTTGAACTATTACGGCGTACATATTAGTTTTATTATCATTTGAAAAGTGACAAAAATTACATCTTTTACGTTTGGTTGTGGTTGATTGTTCCCTTACTTCGGCATTACTAGTTGAAGAACGTGATTTTATAACCATTTGAGCTGCAGGAATACTTTGAGGGATACGTTTTCTTTCTTGCAATGATGGAGTAATCAAGGAATTACCCAGTTCTTCAAGAAATAACAAGCACTTCTTTCCTGTTGCAGACAAATGCGGCTAGTAATTCAGGCTTATTTTTGCGAATATTGCCAAGCATTGTTATTTTTCTTTTCAATAGCATCTACCCCAGATCGTATGAGGTAAAAAAATTATCACACGTTACGTTGTGACCTTTTAGACCATAAGTAAGATATAGCACAACTCTTTTACCTTGACGTCTCTCTGGAGGTTCACCTTCGTTTTTCCCGAGGTAAACTTGCATGTTATATGCATAAGCAGTTACAAAATCGCATAAAGTCCAAATCTTGACTCCGTATTTAGCAGGTTTATTCGCGATGTACTGTCTAAAAGGACAACGGCCTCTAAAAGGTACCAGTTGCTCATCTACTGTTACATTTTCGTGAACATTATAGTTCTTAGGTAGAATTGCAACCCATTCATCCCACAAGTCCCGTACGGGAGCTAATTTATCAGTTTGGCGACGTTGTGGTCAAGTTTTTTTTAATCGTCAAAACGAATTACCGTTGATACGGTATCATCGTACCTTAGTCATTGTAATTTGCACTTTAGTCAAAATTGTTATCAACGACAATATTGTACATAAACTAGGAATAAGAGTGTGTATATTGTTATCTGTTTTGTTTCTTTGACCTCTATCTCTTTAAATACGATTTGTTTTGTATGCTGGGAATTCGAGAGCAACATCTTCCGAAGCTGCCGTACCGGATTATATCGCGGAAGTATAATCCGATATTATCTTTTTTTTACTCAACGAAGAGATAAATTTTCGCTGGCGCCCGTATAATTTCTTTTTTACTAAGGTAAGATCATCACCGAAGTGGACCTACCCTCCTCTAGTTAGTCGTCCTTCGTGAGTACCGTGGTTATCCTTAGCTCCCGTTTAAGTAAAAAAGGTAAATTCCTGTTACTTTCCTTTTGCCGTTCTTTTGTTCTCTTTTTCTTGCTTTTTTTACTTGTAATTGTAAATAAAATTTGAGAAATGGTAATACGTTGTAGGGACATCGTTGCTCTGAATAGAGGAAGACCTATATTTCCATCCCACAGACTGGCTGTTGCCTCTCCATGAGATTTATATACTCCAGCTAGAAACAGTAGGCCAAAATATGCTTGTAGTTCAACTAATATTAGTTCTTGAAACGAGTCACCACAAAGCCTTTTGCCTTCTAAATTTGACATTTTCAAACTTAGGTTTACAATTTTGGGTGTGAAATATAAGAAGTACGCGGATTTTATATGAATTAGGATACCTTGTTGGCCTAGGAATCAACGAAATAATATTTTCTACTGATAACCTTCCCGATTGATGCGTCTTTTGATTCTATACTATATTGCCATATTTTGAAGTTACGTGATTATCCGTATCAGCTTCATCTGAAATCGTAGCTTCCGATTCGATATTATATATCTCGGTTTCGGACAAATGGTCTTCTTCTTCAGAAGCATTAGAATCACTATCAGAAACACACAACAGTTTCTCAAGTTCACTATCCATAAGCACTCTCTCACTACACATTTTCAATAATAAATTTCAATTGTTAGGTATTTCTTATTACAGTATATCATGAAGTTTGACATTTACGACCAAACTAACACACACATGCTCACTGGCTGCATTTACACGCGGAGCCACAGATAACGCAAATAACGCATTCAATATGTGCAATATTGCGCAATAATGTGGCAATATTATGTAAGTTGTTTATATTTATTAAAATAAAACAAAACTAATAAAATACATTCATCTATGATAATAATAATAATCTGCTTCTCGTTCTTCTAATTTGAACCACACAAATCACCGAGTCATATAGACCCAAACACAGAAAGTGTAACAAATGCAAAAAACTAATTACAATTCTCTAATATCAATCTAGGTACACCGTTGTTAGAGTAATGAAATAAAAGTGATGCAGTGGCAACGAAATATTTAATTAAATTAACGAATTATGCACATTAGACAAACCCGAACACAATAGGAGGGTTAAAAGAAGATTATCATTGTAAAATTAATGGCTTATTGAGTATTTATTAAATAATTTAGAAGAGTCTTCATTAATTATTATACACAACGCACCATACCACATAATGTTAGTTGAGAAGGTACCAACATCGTCCTGGACAAAATGTGACATGATATCGTAGTTAGGACAAAAAGTATTAATTATGAACCTAGTGTTCAACACGGAACTGTATTTGCTTATTAAATCTCTGCAAATAGAGAAAAGGTATGAGGTAAATGAAATTATTAGATTATTATAAGTTTTTGTTATGAACGAATAAGTTCAAAGAATTAAAAAATATTATTAATTTTATTAAATACATAAATAAAAAGTTTACCTCGAGTAGGATTTGAACTTACGACCTGTACTTTGCTAGCTATACCGCGCTAGCCAACTGCGCCATCGAGATTCAAGCCCCAATCGATGTAAATTTTGTCTTTATGTATGTAGATCCGATGTAAATTATTAGAAGTTATGGATATGAAATGTTAAGACTGCCACCATATTATTGTGAATTTTATGCAAACGATCTCATATGGGCACATGCAAAAGGGTACTGCAATAAACACACTAGAAGAGATGGTTATAACAACGAAAATGTCATTGCAATGTGACAGGAAATCATGGGAGAAATTATATTTTTTTTTTGTGATGCAGGAATTAATTCAGTACATTGACGAATTGTACTATTTTAAATTTTAAGATTAAAGTGGAAAAATATTTGGTCAGGAAAATTCTACAGACTAAACAGTCTATTGAGAGTGTCATAATAATCTTCAAGAAATTCTGTTGAAATAAGTGAGACATGTAATACGATGTTTAGCGGTTTAATATCGTGTTAGGTAAGGAATTTGTTTTTGATATAAATTAAGGGGAGCACTTCCGAGTGCGTTTTCCATTGAAATTAATATCCCTTTATCTCCCAAACTACAAAACGCATCATGATTTTTTTTTGTTTTTTCATTGTTACAACTGTAACACACAGATATGACCTTTTTTTAGTCATATTTTGACATAATTTTTAACAAGTGTTTGACAATCACTACATTTTACTTAAATTTTTTTTTTAATAACGAGAAAATAAAATTTTTTTTAATTTTTTTAGTCATATTTTTACTTTGTTTTGTAGGTCATACGGTAACCTGCGATTAGGCTTTTCCAAGCACGTCATCAGCTGAAGTCACAAACTCCGCCCAAGCAGCTGATGCGAGTCAGCCTTTGTTAGTGTTTATATGGAGTAGTGACGAAAATTCCTCTTTATTTAATAAAAATATCATTATTGCAAATGTGTTCTGTTGAATAGAGTTAAGCCTGTGTGAATTAAACAATTGTGTGGTGAGATTTCGTTTTTGTATGCGGCTTAGACCACAATTAAGTATACATATTGTAGGTAGTTTCTTACCAAGAAACAGCTAAAGCTTTATTAAATAATCAATTTTAAACAAAAAAGCACAAATCTATGAATTATCACACAAGGGCTATGTACCTACGTCTACTGATCATTCATGAATTACTTTTTTTTATTAAACTGTACATAGACAAAAACTATAAGTATATTATACATGTATACACATTGTAACACTAATGACCTCATCTTTATTAGAAATTTAATAATGGTAATTGAGGTTAACATGCAACCAAATGTTTTAAAAAATGTTCCTCAGACTAAAATTTTTCTGAGTATAAATTGTGAAAGTAAATCCACGTCCTTTATTTGTAATCAGATTTTATCTAAAAAAGGAAATATTTGTCACTTTCTCAAAAGTATGAGTTTATTACGATAATAAAAGTGAAAACTATTGAATTCATAATTCAATAAATTTAGAAAAAATCTACCCTGAACCGGTGTAAGTTATTTTACATGATAGCATAATAAAGTTAATGTGCTATATAACACAGAACAAAATTGTGTCATATTTTAACATTGCATTTCTCCCATTCCACAAAAAATTGTTCACAGATTGTCACCGACCACAAGCACGCTCATCATAAAGATTTTTAAAATTACAAAGAATAATTTTACCGCTCTGTCCCTTAAAATATTTTTTTTTTGCCAAACCGTTCACTCGACGCATACAAAACGTTGGCCCCGATCAGCTGTCTTTTGACATTTGACATGTGCTTCTGACGTCACAAGGAAAAGCTCAATAATGTAACCTATATTATTTAAAAATATTTTTTATTTGAGAGAGTTTGTTTTTCAAATTTTAAATCGGTTTCGAAGTTTTACATTGCTTTCAGTTTCATGTTATTTATTTTTTTATTAGTGAAGTATTGATTTGATTTACTTCATTTTTTATATTATTTACAATGCCAAAATCAAAAAGAATTTTTAAAGAAAGAAAAGGTTTCTTTCTTCAGGGAAGAAGAAAACTTCAAAACTGGAGGATGTTGCGGCATCGGAAAATCTAAATCTGCTATCTCAACAAACTAATGGTCCAAATGAAGGTAAACAGACCTTCTGGTTCAAAAATTACTCCCAATAAATCCTCATACGAAGAATTTGACTACTCAAAAATGTATGACATTGTTGACGTTGAAATCAATCAAGAGCTATAGTCAGTTGGCGTTTGTAAACATTATGGTGGTACACTAAATTTATCGGTTGTGAATCAAAATGGACTGACATCAACAATAAAAATTGCTTGTGATTGTAAAGAGGTTCTAACAGTAAGAAATTCAAGGAAAATATAGGTGAGCAAAGGTTTGAAAATATAAACATAAGAATGGTTTATTTATGCACTCCGTACAATTGGGAAAGGTTACGCTTCAGGAAAACAATTTTGTGCAATGATGAACTTGCCTATGCCAGCAGTTAGGTTATTCAAAGATGTCATTTCCTCTGCTGCACAAACAATAGCTGAAGAATTTATGAGGTCTGCAGATGAAAATGCGTGCCAGCTAAATGAAGGATCCCGAGATATTTCAAACTTCTATTGACGGAACTTGGCAGATGCCCAGGCAATATTCCAGAGATGGTTACAAAAGTATGTTAACTATATTGGAGACGGAGACTAAAGGCTTCTTAAAAGTTGTGGAAAGCAATCCATATGGCAATGACTTCAAGATAGAAAAACTAGAATGTGTGGGTCATGTCCAAAAGAGGAAGCTCAAAGCCACTTTAGGTAAGAAAAAACTTGCTGATAGAAAACCACTGGGTAGTACTAAAAAAAACTTGGTATTGAGTCAGGATAATGTTGCATAAAGCATCTAAAAAAAGAATTTGCAAGGCAGAGAAATACATGTTAAGAGGCTTCCAAATCGAATAGGGAGAAAAAAAGAAGAGCTGTTCGAAAATTGAATGAAGAATTTGAAAAATTGGCCCTTCTTATGATCCTGGCGTGTTTTAGGATTATTATTAAAAAATAAAGTTTTTAATTATTTTTATTTATATTTTTTATTATATGTATTATTCCTTTTATGTAATATAAACTATAAAAAGCATGAATTGCAAGAAATAACAAAAGATTCAAATAAGTACATTATGTATACAAGGTATACATAAATAAGTTGCTGCAAAAATATATTGTAAATAAAATAAATAGCTATTTGTTTAACTAGGGAGGAAAGTGTTACTTTTCTTCCCACATGTGAGGTTTGCTGCCAGAGGGCTCATGGTGTCCGAGGGCAGCAAACGCAAAGGGAGGAAAAGACATTTTACTCCTGTGTAAAACACCTCCAGCATAAAGCTACCAATTAATAACAAAAAATATAGTGTTTTAAATATATTGCAGGATCTTATATTTTTCAATACAATAAATAAGCCCATTTTTGAAACATCCACTAACAAAGCTAAAATAGCCATTAGATTTAAAAAAGAAATAAAATTCAAACCCAATTAATCTAGTTGTTTCAAGATGTTCCATTTGTATCCGTAGTTAAGCATAATAAATATCAAACATTTTGACTGTAATATTGATGTCTATATCCATTTGATACTGAGTTTAATAAATTTATATATAAATATGGACGAATTAAACGAATACGAAGAAAATGTTATACTGACAACATACAGGAAGATGCAAAATTACTGAATGTGTCTATTACTGGAAATAAATCAAGATTGCGGTATGAAAACGAGTATGACATTCTACTAAATTGGAAATTGGAAAAAATTAGTGAAGAGGTAATTTTGGCGTATTTTCTAAAACTCTCAAAGACCTTCCAACCTCCTACATTATGGTCAAAATATTCAATGCTCCATTCTACAATTTTAATAAAGACATTTAAAAGTACTACTAGACACCAAAACGAAAATACAAAAGATATTTATTGTTACAACCAATAACATTGACAATGTCAACATCATTGACATCATCAAAAAGTATGCAGCTCTGAGACCACCGAAAACGGACCATCGTCGTTTCTTTTTAAGTTATAGAAAATCAAAACGCTCAGTACAGGTTATAGGTAAAATTACCATCTCAAAAATACCATTTAACGTAGCCAAATATTTAAAGTTGCATAATCCAGAACAATATACCAGACATAGTTTGAGAACATATGCGTCTCTCTTAGCAAATGCGGGAGGAGACATTTTAACATTAAAGAAACATGGTGGTTGGCGCTCGACAAGCGTGGCGGAAGGATATGTAGATCAGTCATTATCAAATATTTCAGAAAAATCGCAACAACAGAAGCAACTCCTTCATCGACAATTTATCCCTCTACCATTTATTTTAACTACAATACGAATAACACACCCAACGAATTCTCATCTCCAATTAACTTCAGCAATGATATGAACTGTACATTTAATTTTTTTAATAAGTCCTAAAATTGTTAATTTTTTAATGTACTTGAAAAATAAAATATAATGAAAATGTCAACTAAAAAAATACCTGTATTTATGTGAAACTTGATTTAATTTTTAGGAAGGAAAAGTAACTTTTCCTCTCCAAGGAGGAAAGGTGTCCCTTTCAACCCTAAAACTCGGGAGGAAAAGTCAATTTTCAAAGGAGGTGTTAGAAAAATAAATGTTGTTCTTACATTTGTGGTAAATAGAAAGTTTAAGGTAAATACCGTTGTGAAACAATAAAACAAAGGGTGAAACGGGTGGGAATGTGTGTGGGGTTGTCATGTGAAACGGTGAACCAAGTATAGGCGCTATAGCTACTAACCAACTAGAAAATCGTGTTGACCCCTCCAGTTGAAACCAAGATTTTTGACTTTTAGATATAGCAAGAATATGCGGTTTGCAGCGTTTTATTCAGAATTGAGTGTAGTAAAATAGTAAGGAAAAACAATTTTTTTCATTTTTTTGGAAGTGCTCCCCTTAAGTTGATCATATTGTGTGGTGACTTGGCTCGTATGTAGTTTTTGTAAATATTGCTTAAGACTTGTTTGGTTCAGTTTACTGTAGCTGGTTGAGTGTTAGCTTATATTTTCGTGCCTTTGCTGAATTGACAGTTTCTTGTTTCTTTTATCGTTTAGTAGCTGTTCCCATGTGAAGTACTATGTTGTCATTCAACGAATCTAAGTACTTTAAGAGAAGGGACAGATGGTTGATTCCCATTTCAGTCCAGTTAAGTTCGAGATTTAAAATAGTTAAGTTTACGAATTATTGTTGTTGGGCCTCCGACATCACGACGACGTTTTAAGTATTGAAGACGCGTTCCGTCAAATTTGTTAGGGGCGTACAGTTACGGTGTTATAAATGTTAGCAGTTCACTTTTATGCGGTTATTGATAATCGCCATGCTCGTTGGATACCAAAACGCCACACGTTGATGGTAGTGACGACTTTTGAAAAGTTGCGGATGTCGGATTTCTAACCGGTGTACGTTCCCTTTGGAGACTGGAATGAGGAGGCGTATATGGTAGTGATAACGTTTGAAAAGGTGCAGGTGTCGGGGTTCTAACCGTTGTATGTTGATGTTGAAAAGTAGATGGACTCTGCGAAAACGTTGGAGCAACGTCTTCAGAATTATGGCTTTCGAATCTTTGTCTAAGCTGGTCACCGTGTTTATGTTTTGTTGTACCTTGAACATCAACCAAATATGAATATGGTGAACGTCGCTCCAAAATTACCCCTCAGCTGGAACCTTTTCCTAGTGGGTTATTGATCCAAACTTTCTTTCTTTCTCAAAAAACCTTTCTTCAGTATGTCTATTGTAATACTGTTGTTGCTGAAACTGGGACGAATGCATATTGCGAAAAACATCAGGTTTAATTTGATCAAAAACAGAACGCAAATGTCTTCCATAAAGTAGCTCACTTAGGCTTCTTCCGGTATCCGGTAGGTCTCTGAACCGTATTACGAAAATTGAATAAGAATCTCTGTAAACGTGCATGTTGACCGAAAGATTTACAAAAATTATTAAACGTCTCTGACACTAGCTGAGGTCCATTGTCAGTGACAATAAACTTTGGAAAACCAAGACGCGAAACGACTTCTGGAAGAGCAGCAATTGTATTTGAAGTAATATCTTTTACTAGTATTACTTCTAACCATCGAGTATAAGCGTCAATCACGATTAACCACATTCCTGACCAGAGGTGCAAGTTCTGGTAAGTTCTTGAATATTTTTTTCAATTCCTGGCCAGTAAACATGCAACCCATGGATTGCATTGCAAAGATTCTCACGTAACATATTTAAAACATTTTTACGTAAAACGCTAGGTATGCAAATTCTTCCCTTCCATAAAAGGATATTTTGTTCACATTACCGTTTCCTCACATTTCTCGTAATAAGGAAATAACTCTTCAGGCAGATTTGCTTTATCAGGCCATTATGATTGGACAAATTTTACGACTTTAATAAAAATAGAATCACTTGACGTTTTTTGTTGTATGTATTCTAATGTTCAGTAAATGACCTCTCTTTGGTAATCCAATTTCTTCGTTATATGACACGTTTGTGTTTGGCATTGGAAAGCGAGATAATGCGTCGGCTGCTGAATTTTCTTTTCCTAACAGATATGAAATTTTGTAGTCATAACTTCCTAATATAATTGCCCATCTTAAAAGTCGATTGCTAACCACTTTTGGAGTCGTTCTATTTTCTCCTAAAATTCTCTCCAAAGGTTTGTGATCAGTCAAGAAGGTAAATTGTCTACCGTAAATGTATTGAAATTTAGTGACTGCAAATATACTAGCTAATGCTTCTTTGTGTATCGTTGAATACCGTTTTTCAACTTCACTAAATGTTCTTGATGCAAAAGCAATAGGTCTACGAACACCATT
This sequence comes from Vesta saturnalis, assembly GCA_036346205.1. NCBI lineage: Eukaryota > Metazoa > Arthropoda > Insecta > Coleoptera > Lampyridae > Vesta > Vesta saturnalis. Next base: position 3,016,769 of record JARFJB010001195.1, on the reverse strand, counting down.
AGAAAATTCATGAAAAAGTACTGCCCTAGCATCTTTATTGCTAGCATCACAACTTAAAATAAACGGTAGTGTTGGGTCGTAGTGTACAAGGGTGTCTGATGAAGTAAGTATTGTTTTTAATTCATTAAATAAATTTTCATCTTCCTCTGTCCAGTTAAATATATTTCTCTTTTTTAGATGTCTATATAAAGAAATACATTTTACATGTAAACTGACAATGAATCGTCCGTAGTAATTAATTTTGATCCTAAAAATGATCGTAGTTCTGTCAAGTTTTTAGGACTTGGCATTTCTCTTATTGCTGTTATGTGTTCTGTTATTGGATGTAAACCTTTTTCATCTATTATATGTCCCAGAAAAGTTACTGATTGTTACAGTAATTTACATTTTTCTTTTTGTATTTTTACTCTGAAATCAAGTAGTCTTTGAAAAACAGCATTTAAATGTTCCAAATGCTGATCCTTAGCTGTAACTAGCATATCATCTAAAAATATACTGTGCCATCAAGATCAGATAAAATTTGATCCATAACTTTTGAAATAAAGCAGGAGCAAAATTAACGCCAAACGGTAAACGTTTATAAGAAAAATAACCTTTGTGTGTAGAAATTACTAAACATTTTCTAAAATCAGGATGTATTTGTAATTGTAAGAAAGCATCTTTAAGATCTATTTTACTAAAAAAATTTCCTCCACTATGTTATGACGTGATTTCTTCAAATCTAGGAAGTGGATAATCGTTTTTCTTGACCTGTGGATTAATGGAACGTGCTAGAAAAACTTTGGGCGTGATATTCTCTTGCACATGAGTTTTCACCATATGCCCACGTATGGCACCGATACGCCCATCGAAAAGTTCTTTGTAATTAATTAACACGTTCTGAAATTGTGAATCGGTACAACCATTAATTTGTGTGTTTACAGAAACATTATTTTTAACTTGACAAAGCCGAGAACCAGGAAGAGACTCTAAATTAAAATCTATGCACCAGTCAAAGCCAAATAAGGGTATATCATTGGATTCAGTGACATATACTGGAAGATTACATTGTTTGTCAAAAGCATTAACTTTGATTTGTGCAATTCCAAGTGTTTCAATTTCTACATCAGTATAAGCTATCAAATTATTGGTTTTGTTAATATACTGGTTCACTGTTTCGTCTTCATGTCTATACTGTAATGCAAAAGAGACATGTTCCGATAATATATGTCTTTTTCCCGTAATAATTGTTCAGTACTGGACGTATTACGTCATAAGTCTTTGTTGTTACATTAGAAAGGTTTAAAATAATCAACTTCAATTATAAACGGTTCAGGACGTACCTTACTTAATAATAAATTTTGTCGTTTTATAGGATTGTCACCAATATCTGTGTTCATACCGTGTATTTCTAACTCCGCTTCAAAACGCTGTATGTAATAGTCCCAGTCTTCCCCATTAGAAGAAAATTTTTCAAATTGAAAAACTCTTAAATAATCATTTGTGTTGTTCTTTTCTGTCGTAGCCATTTTGTAGTAACACTGTGTTAACTTTGGTACATAACTTTATTTTAAAACAAAATTACAAAATTGTATTCAATAACGTTCATTCAAAAATCAAAATGTTAATCAGACATCCCTTGTCAAAAACAACTAAAAACTATTTTCTCATTATGACAAACATCATAGGCAGGGTGGATATTACTAGTTCTAACCCTAACAAATTTGTTTATCGTTTGCCATTTTATCGAGGAACTCCAAGTTCAATAACTAAAGTAGATTTCCACCTTGGCGGTCTGAAGCAACGTCTTAACCTAAGTTTAACCGACGTTAACGTCGTAAGTGCACCGTGTGTTAAGATTTTGTTTTAGAAACTTTTCTCATATTTATATAAATTTAATACCGTTCTGTACAAAATGTATTGGATGCCTTAAATTATTGAATCTTGTCGACAGATCTAGATGATATAAATTGTTGTCACATATTTGGATTTATCGAGAATATCATATGCTATTTGGTGGAAGTTTCAATAATTGATTCTTATGTGTTAGGATATCCATATAAGGTTATTGAAAAGAATATGCCCGCTCAGGACTTTTAAATTTGTGTTAACCCACGTTGTAAAAAAAAGTGTCAGCTGATAGTGATAGAATTTACATCACAAAAACAATGAAAGTTTTTGTATATTAATATGTTTGAGCATGACAATATTTGGTGGAAATTTTTATCAATGTTGCAGTAGAAATTCCGATATTGCTGTAGTTGTAACGTTTTGATTTTCAGAAATCTTTTCTTGTAGTAATAGTCAGTTGGATTTGATTGAACTTTGATAAATCGAAATTACGCATATGCATTAGATAATATTTTTACTATTATTAGTTTAGTGGCTTACGCAAGATGTAATCTGTATTACCTCTCCTTGACGTTCCAGTTTTGATTTTTTTGTGAAGAATATTTTAAATTGAACAATTAATTGCTGTATTGGCCAGTTATTTTTTTTTTTTTGAGTAAATAATTTTACGTGAAAGGTTACACCGTAGACATACAGTGAATTTTTGAGTATTAGTTTTCGCAATTTTTGCAGATTTTAAAAGCTTAAAATTTTACTTAAAAGTACTGTGTACTTTTGGAGTAGATTTTCACGTAAAAGTGAGTGTTTTTGTTTTCAAGTGAACATTATGGTTTCCTCTTAGGCCATTATTTTAAGATCTAGTTCATGACATTTTTCTCACTATAAATTTATTTAACAGGTGGCGCCTTAGTGACATTTTATTACTGATTTTGACTTTGAGTTGTATTGAGTGTCCTTTTAGACTGTTGAGTAAGAACCACGACCTTAACACTGAGCTATGTCGGTACCATACACTTTGGCTTTACATAACGATGTTCTATTGAGTGGCAAGTCCGATTGCGTATCCGCAGTGGAAACTTGTAGTGACAGGTTGTTGAAGCATGTTAGTTGTAGCTACCCAAAGTTAAAAGGTGACGAAGAAAAATGTATTCTATTGTTGTTCTGAAAAAGGAGCGTAACCGGATTTTATAACAATTTCATGATGACCCTAATGCAGGTCACACAGGCATCTTTAAGATAATCATAAGCCATAACAGAAGAGACCGACCGGACTTGTCGCCAAACATCCCGTTATAGATAAGCCCAGGCAAATGATTGAAACGGATATAGTAAGTCCCTTACCGAGGTCAGCTAGCAGTTACTCTTACGTGTTGGTTGTTGCCGATTATTTTGTTTTTTTTTTTTTTTTGTTATGTTTCACTACAGAGACCAGCGTAATTAAGAATATCGAAGAAAATGTTTTTTTTTATGTTTGGAGTACCACTGTATATGTTGTGTGACAATAGGTCACAATTCAGGAGCACAGAATTTCAAAAGATGGTTACATCGTATCGATCCAAAATTATTTATAACACGAATTATCAACCCCAGGCTAATCCTTCAGAACAGATTAATAGAGTTACGAAAACTATGCTAGTGACTGATATAAAAAAGAATCAGAGGAATCAGGACAAGCATTTAGCACAAGTGGCGTGTGCCATACGCACCACTACACATAAAGTCACGGGCCTGACGGGAGTATTAGATGGATCTAAACATGGCGAACGAATAGAGAAAGATGTTTTAGTGAATGTAGAGTCTGCCAATCGAACACCGTTGGTTGAGAGGAGTAAATTGTTTCGGGAAGTGTATAGCGACATTAAGCAGAGCCTCAATGCAGCCTACATTATGAGTGAACAGATCTTAGGCAGACGTTTGGCCACATTTGATGTAATTCAATATGGAATTATGTCCTTTCGGATTCGTCGTTATTTTACAGATAAGTTTGCGCCGAAATTTGTTAGGCCGGATCATTAAAAAGAGTGTTATCAGACTTATAAATTATTTGATTCATCAGGTGTCTCCAAAGGTGTACGTAATGCGAAGGACCTTAAAGCAAGTTCTGGGAATTATTAGTTAACGTTGGTTTCCTTATGTAGAGTAACAATTCTCCTGCAGTATATGCCACTGCTTGTGGCAAGAGGTAACTAACCAAATGGTGTGATGAGTTGAAGATATTTCAATTCAGCGAAATGTGGGTCCGTGTGGGGCCCTTGGACCGGTTCTCACCTGGTGGTTGGTAGACCAGGAGGTCGATTGTAGGCTATTGAATTTTGTCGAGGTTTCTTTATGTCTTTACAGAAATAATGCTGTACCTTCAGATCAGATGCGTTAATCGGGCTTTTGATCCTTCTGGATTGTGGCGCTCTGTATGCGACTTTCCGTTTTCTCGAAGTGACTGCGGCAGATTACCCGATTCTGACATTTTGTTTTTTTTTTATGCAGGGAGGTAAGTTGGAATGGGACGCGGCCGCCTGACTGTGAGTGCGAAGGTGAGGTAGGGTTAAACCCCTACACCACCAATCCGTTTTTTGCTGTTTCGTTGTAGGACGGTGTATACCGCTATTTCTTTTTGACTTTTGCGCAGGGGTTGTGGCAAAGACTTTTGCGCAGGGGTTGTGGCAACACAGTCCCCACTGATTGTTGAGCTTTCGAAAGTTCCCTGGACATTGACGTTAGAGAGTCTGTCACTTGATTTAGTTGCGGCATTCTTACAACTTTCAAATTGACGAAGGATTTCAGATGTCAATTTGACAAACATTTTTATTTCACACCACAATTCACACAACTAAAATTTAAGGTGTCCCCGTTTTTTCTGTTCGCAACTGTACACGTATACGTTCACACGCGTGTGTTTGACAGGATGTGTACGCATTTACCAAATCCAAATTTTTAGCAATCTAAATGTATTAATTTAAATTTGGTGTAGTTCATGAACCGTTATTATAATTTATTTGAAATTGGTAGTGTTGTGTTCACTGAAGTCGGTTTACGAAAGGTATGGGATTCCATACGGCAGTATGGAATCCCATACCTTTCATAAACCGACTTCAGTGAACACAACACTACCAATTTCAAACTAAATGTATTAATTTCATTTTTTGTGAATATTAACTGATTTTAGTTCTTTAAAACAATTTAGTACATTGGTCAATCCAATGTTAATAAAGTTAGGTGTATAGGGACTATTCGATACGGGGAATGGTTTAGCGTTATAATTAAATAAACAAAGCGCTCTGGAAATTAATTTACAACCAAAATACGTATCAGCCCGGATTATAGATGACCCCGTCTGTAAATGACGTTATCTATTTATTTCATAATAAATATAGCCGATATTTGTATCAATCCCGGTTATCAGTGATATCGTTTTACTGATTTTATATTTAAGTCGGGATTAGTATGAATGCCGAAACTGGGATGATAATCAGAAAGCCTTATGTATCCATCTTATAGAGATACAACACCACCATCTCGTCTTTAAAGGATATGTATTACTTATTCAAAATAGTAAACAAAATGTGACAACATAAAATTTTATGGATACAATATTCTCCTTTTACCTTTGATAAATTTAGAACTGATGTTGAAATATTGTTATTGTCATAATTTGAGTCTAGATCATCATAAGTTATTTTTTCTTGTATTCTTAATTTTTTATTAAGATGAATATCTTCTTTATTGCTAATTCCATTGCTAATACTGTTGCTTAAGGATTCAGGTCTTGAATTATTAGAGATAGATTCAGAACCATCCGATTCTGAATGTTTATTTTTTGAAGCTTTGAGCACCTATTAATTAAAAAAAATTATTCATATTAGCTAAAATTAAACACACACACCATAATTGAATGTTGATTAAAGCGTTTAATCATTGCTTGACTAACAGTTCCACCACTACCCGCAGGTTTTTCGATTTGTGTACCATAACAGTCATCTATTGATTTATCTTCAAATGTAGTTATGTCAACGAATGGATCTTTAACGCCCGTCTGAATATCTCTTTTCATTTCTTGGTCATCCATTTTTCCACACTCCGTGAATAAATCTTTACTTTCAACATATTTTCGATCCCTAAAAATACACAAGAGGTCAAGTTCACAACTAAAATGGCAATCTAACTTATTTTATTGCATGGAATTGCAAACTTTCACAATCGTACTTCATAATTAATACCGTTTGGGTTGTAATTGTGTATTTTTATTTGTTTTTTTTTTACAAATTTAAACATTTCGATAATAATTACTTTGCAACGTGTCTAACATACCACGTAACATAAAAAGGAGAAAGTTAGTATGCTCGGCTGAGAACGCAGTCTAACGGGAAATTAGTCGCAGAGCACTTGGATTGCGAGGGTAGTTTTAAAGCGTCGATAAATATTAGATATTTTTGGAGAAAATATCGTTGTAGCACACGTAAATAGCATAATAAGAAAAGTTTGAGCGCCACACGCTTTGAAAAATTGTAAAATTAAGTTTGATACAGGAGGCCTCGTATAGCTTGAAACCAGGGAGCAAAGAGAGAAATAATAAGCAAACAACAATTCCCCTAGTAACCTTATTTTATTTGCATTCCCAAACAAATGGGCTAAACACGTTCCACCTAAATATATATATATATATATATATATATATATATATATATATATATATATATATATATATATATATATATATATATATATATATATATATATATATATATATATATATATATATATATATATATATATATATTCGGGAGTCCATTTAGTGTGTAATTATCCCAGGCTACCTGTCCGAAAAGGTGTGAGCAGGCTTCCCAAATAGTCTAAAAGTTGCACATTTTAAAAATATTTCATGTATACAGGGTGATTCAGAAAAACGTGCCAATCAAACTTAATTTTGTTTAAATGGAACACCCTGTATATTTTCGCACCATCGAATAACTCGTGAAATTTTAGAGTACATTTGACGCGTAATTCATATCCCTAGGTTCAGTGGTTTTCGAATTATTCGCATTATTTCAAAATTTTTTAAAGGTGCACGGTGTCAAAGAAATTAGTGTACCGTGGAAGTTATTGTAGATATAAAAATGATTTTCTCGTGTGTTAAAGTATGAGTACGGCCCTACTAAGAACCATTACCAATACCCGAAAATATTGTACAAGGCGTCCGAAAAATTTGGTTCAAACTTTGACATCACAAATATCGGAAAACTCAATTTTTTCAAATAGAAACCACCATTTTTTATGTCACTAGTGAATTTTCTTTTGAAACTCAATAGGAAAGTATCTGACATGCCCTATACTTAAAATAAGCAGTTTTTGATTTACTTATAAATGTTGAATCAATTTTATATTTTGTCACTATACTGTAAATAACAATTTGTAACGGTTGTAGTGATTGTTTAGTTTTTATATTAAAATGCAAGAAAGTTTTGTTTTAACTGAAGATGAGAACTTTATTCAAAATTTGCACTTATAGTGCAACATCGGTAAGATTATACAATATTTCATTAATTTTCGTCTATTGCAGCCATATTGCAGAGGTCTAATTACTGGTGAAACGCACTATTCATACATTATATAACTAAATAAAACTAGCAAACACTATATATTTTATTTCTTTCCCACTAGGTTCAGAATAAATTTATTTAAATAAAAATTTTTTAAGATATTAATATTGGAGGTTCATTCAGGGAATAAAAGAAAGAAGAATAAAATATGGACAGTAAACCAGAAAAGATTATAAAAGAAATGGGTATGCGAAAGAAGAAGTGAAGGTGGAGTAAGGAACGGAGTGACAATAGATAGACAATTGTAAATTGTGTACACAATCTTTGCAATATTTTTGTAAATAAGCAAATAAAGAATTATGTATTGGAAGTCCATTCTGGATCTTTTTTCGATTTCTACAATTTCAATTTCATTGAGAGTCCTACTCCACACAACCAAATAGCACAAAGTTTTATTACACAAATATAACTGATCCTGTATCTGGTGGCAATAGTCAATAGGGTACAATAAGATATTGTATGTTAATTGTGTGTAACTAATTAATTTGTACTAGTTGCTATATATAAATGTCATCCTTAATAATATTTATGAAGGAAATTAAACTGTCATTTGATAGTAAAGTGAGTAAGTTCACAAGAGCCGGTGAAAGACATTCATAACCTTAAGTTATGAATTACTCATATATAAAACGTAACATTTATACTTCTTTTACGATGAGCATAATAAAAACGAAAGTACCACAACCAACATTAATTACTATGGCCAATAAGGAAGTAAATGCCTCGGTGGTGGAATGGTTGCCTTTCACCTGAGCGACTGACGAGGCAACCGTTTTTTTAAAGCAGAGAAAAACCAAAGCACTCCTTCTCGGATAGGAAGTAGAACTGTAGTTTCCATGGCAATACAATGTTTGACACCTTCAAGATTCCTTATTAATGGTGGAATTCCTTTAGTGAGGCAAAATTCTAGTGACGGGTGATACTAATAACCATTAGTAGTTGATACACATAGAGATGCCTAACATTTCCATTTGCGTCCATATCTCACAGCCCACATATACACAAAAACAAGGAAGTAAACAGTATAATCCTTTTTTATAAGCGATGGTGACTGTATTACACATAAAATTCATCTTGTAAAGATAAAGTATGCATTATAACTACAGTGATATAGTGTACTTATTTTGATACTAATATTACCTGTGAAAATAGTGTGATTGAAAAAACTTCGTCCAAAACTGTGCTTCTGACAATTTGGCAGGTACATGTTCAATATATTTTTTCTGTACAGCAGGATATGTTTTAAATATACATTCAATGATGTCTGCAGTTATATTATACTTCAGACCATTACACCCATCTGTCTGTGGCTTTATATCTGCTAGAAAAGCACCTGATACACCTTTAATAAATGAAATAAGTATATTTTCATTTCATCTACATTATATCTACCAATATCTTGTTGCAGAGTTTTTTGAGCTTGAGTATACTGTGAAGCATGTTGAGCCCAAAATTCTTCGGACGTTATTACTTCAGTCATTACTAAATCTTTATAAAGCTGTAATAACGATGGATTTGTGGAAAGCAAGCGATTTTTTTCTTCTAACTCTTTATCAACCTAAAAGGACGTTATTGTCATGAATATCACAAACTTAACAACTCATACTTTTCGTTTAAATTTTGGTAATAAAGTTTGTAATAACTCCTTTACTCGATCCCTGTCAGATGCTTGTTCTTGAATTCCACCTCGATTTATAAAATGAAATGTTGATGAAACACCATTGTGCAATACAACTTGTAACTGTACTTTAGCTTTTCCTTCTGGAGAAATCTTTTGAGCTAAAATAGGCACATAATTAACCTGAGAATCTACAATAGTCAAGGATTTATAGTTCACTTAAATTAACATACTTTTGATATCAGAGTATAAATGAGAAATTGAAACTGTGTCTCTATTTTCCATCATCCATGCAATACGTTGATCCATTAAATATAGTGTCCCATCACCCTTCTTAAATCGAACTTGAGGAACTTGTAACAAAATTTCTTCACTTGAGGTAGTCATACTTTACTAACTAAATTTACTAGTAGAAAAAATGAAGATGCTAATTAACTAAAATGAAACTATTACAGATCATGATAATATTAATGTTCTTTGAAGAATAATTAGAATTTTAGTAAGGAAAGTATATAATCAAAATTCAATATTATTAAATAGTTGAAATCTGCATTATCTACTGTACAGCAGTATGGCAGTGATTAAAAATGTAGCTATGTTGTCACGTTTATCTAACTTCAGTTTATTTTAGTGTTTCTCACATCCAGATATACAATGTAGATACGTTTTTAAAGTACATGGTGATCCAGATTGATTGAAGTGGTTACTTCAAAAAAGCTATTCTCCTCTTATCTCATCAATCTGGATCACGCTGTATTAATGATTCCAGATTGCAAAACAGTCATTTAGTAGACTGATGATTTAGGCATTACACAATATTATTATAGCTTCTAAAGATTGAAAGTTTTTACTATTTTTTATAAAGTAAGAAATCGAAGTAATATGTATAACATTGCTTCGCTTTTAGTTTCATAATTAAAATAAGAATTATGTTTCCTGGAATATTATACCACTTAATAGTTTTTATATTAAGACTTACATGGTTGACACAACAAACTTTACTTAAATATTTAGTATCATGCTGAACCAACAAACATATTTATCTTTTGTGATTTGTGATTAAGTTGAAGTTAACTCTATTTTCAAACACATATTGGAACGTTAAAATCCGCGTAATAATTACATATGATGTTCAATGTAAAAGTAATAATTACGTTCTTGATCAATATTATAGAACTCTTCAAAAAGCAAGATTGAGGAGGAACACAGAAATTATGTAACAATTAAGGTATCTAGCTTAGTTCTTGCAGAAACAGTATGAGAGCCTCAAAATAAATATGAATTTAGTGAGTGTAATGCGCGACACAAAATGGCCTTTATCGAAAAATAGTGTTATTTTTGAAAATAAGAGGCTTTAGTAGGAGTAATGCAAAGTTTATTAGATAAGCGTAAGAAAAAATTACTACGAAGGAAATATGATTGCTCAGGCATATTCTTACCTTCAAGATTAAAATGATATTAATTTTTATCTATACGGCCGAATGACCGAAATCTGACAATATTCTTTTTTTTTTTTATTGTCCGTGTCATTCTAATAATTGTTTTTTTACAACAATAACACTCTTTGATTTTACATAATAAAGTAATACATAACAATTAAAACTAAACGAACAAACTAACTTATACGGAGTGAAACAAATTAAATACATTAACAAATATTAAACTATTCTAGAACAAATCTTTCCCCAGTAATTGACTTCCAGTTAGTTAATTATTCTTCTGGACATCGAGAAGACATAGTTTGTTAGTAGATATTCTAAAAATTCTGCCATTGGTCATACGAACATCAACCACTCGTATTCGACCATCCTTTCCTGGGTAGAACTTTACTACTATTCCTTTAGGTCATGTATTTCTTGGATTTCTAGAATCCACTATGATCACTACATCATCTTCTCGAATAGGGTTGGTATCTTGGTGCCATTTCTTTCTGTTAACTAAACTTGGTAGGTATTCCTGAAGCCATTTCTTCGAAAATACATCGGTTAACTTTTGAGCCGCTATCCATTTTGTCATTAAATTAAGATTAACATCATACGTGCTAGTACAGGGTAAGGCTGCATGATCGGGTCCAATAAGAAAATGGTTAGGAATGAGTGCTTCAGCGTCGTGTGATTCAAGTGAAACGTGAGTTAAAGGTTGAGAATTGATTATATTTTCTGCTTCACTAAGAACGGTTCTTAAAATATATTATGGAGGACATCTTGAGGTTAAAATTTCTTTCATTACCTTTTTTACTGATTGTATTAACCTTTCCTATGCCTCTCCCATGTTTGGACCTAAAGGTGGGCTGTATTTCCATCTGATTTTTCGAATCAAACAAAAGTTTAAAATTTCAGAGTTACTTGATAACTGTTTTAGAGCATATGAAAGTTCCTTATCTGACAATTTAAAGTTTGATCCACAGTCACTATAAATTTCAAACTGTCTCAAAACATGTATAAAGGCATTGGGTCTTAAGTCGTGTGCAATTTCAATATGAATGGCTCGCGTCACCATACAAGTAAAAAGAACTCCATAGCGTTTTTCAATACTACGTTTTACTGCCACGTTGATCGGTCCGAAATAATCTACGCCTGTTTTTACAAACGATCTTATAGTAGGTTCCAATCTGCATACTGGTAAAGGTGCTATCATTGGTGTCTGTGTCAGCATTCCTGATTATACAACGTTGAGAACTTTTCCATGAAGATCTTTCTGCTTGTCTCATTCTCAAAATCCAATATCTTTAACGCAATTGGTTCACCACCGTTTCTTGTCCAAGATGGAATGCGTTTTCGTGGTAATTTTGTATTAATAGTTTTGTCACTTTATCTTTGGGATCTAAAACGATTGGGCTCTGAACATTTTCGTCAATCTGACTACTATTGCCTAATCTACCATTTATTCTTAATAGTTCATTTTCATTTAACTGACAGTTAAAAGTAAATATTCTACTTTTTTTTTTATATAGGCTGTCCCTTTTTAAGCAAATTGTACTCGTTCGGAAATGATTTTAATTGTGAGTATTCTAATATCAAATTTTCAGATTTTTCAATTTCAGAAACGTCGATGATACCAAAAGTTTTCTTTTTTTGACACTTATTTATAAAACTTAAAACAGTGGCAGTACTTCCTAAAATAACATTCTACTTAGAAAAATGTTGATGATTTGGAATTATCAGATTTTCTTCGGTTACAACATGAATGCGCACAAAATTACATTTTTCTTCTAAATTTGCATTAAATTTTGTTTCTTTTGGCCAGTCGTTGGGATGTTCTTTCAAACATTTTGGACTACTGGTCAAGGAAACTTCAAAGGACTTAGTTCGTTTTGTAACTTCATCTGCAACATTTTTCTATGATGGAACGTAATGTCAATCTACAGTATTTGTTAGGTCTTCAATTTCACCAACTCTTTGGGCCACAAACCCTTTAAAACGGCTAGCTTCAGATCGAATCCAAAGAAGAACTGTTTTAGAGTCGGTCCAGTAAAATGTTTTTTTCTATCTTCTCGTAAGTTTTCTTTGTTTTTTACTCTCAAGTAAGCCACTGTGGCGTAACTTTTATTAGAAGCATCGGTAAATACATGAAGTTGAATCTGCCTAGAATCTCGATTTTGCTGAAAACACTATCTGGGAATTTTAAAATGAAAAATATTTTGAAGATCACTTAACCACAGTTTCCACGTGTCATACAGTTAGTCAGTGATTTGGTCATCCCAGCCAATTTTACTACGCCGAATGTCATTCAAAAGTATGTTTCCTTCTATAATAAAATTAGCCAAGAATCCTAAGGGATCAAGTATAGCCATAACAACTTTTAACACTTCTCTTTTTGTCGGTATTTTATCTTCTAAAATTTTGTTGTCAACTTTGTGAAGTTTTGTTTGAAATTCAAAAAAATCTTTCTTAGGATTCCACCAGACGCCTAGCATTCGTTCAGAAAATGAATTCGTATTTTATTTTAAAGGTTTTTCTTCAGTACCTACCAATTTTCTGTCTAAATCATTTAAAACGCTATTTTAGTTTTGCAATCCAGTTACATATATGATAAATGACAACATTAATTAATTGTTTTACCTCGATTTCAGAATCTAAATTACCCAAATAATCGTTCAAGTAATGATCTTCTAGGATGGCTCTACATGATTCTGGATATATTTTTGAGAATTCCATGGCGGTCCGATTCTTATCTTCTTGTGCTAGACATGGACCACATGTTGAACCGAAAAATACTGCGCAGATCTCGTAGATAGTAGGGTTTCTACTTGTTTCTTTTCCTCTCCACAAAAACCTTTGTGCACGTCTGTCTGCTTCTATTACTTCAACCTGAAGAAATATTTCTTTGATATCGGCTGTAAACGGAATTTTTTTGATTATAAAATTAAGCAAAATACTAAATAGAGAATTATAAAGATCAGGACCTGAAAGAAGACAATCATTAAGCTAATTCCTTGACACTTAGAAGCAGTGTCGTGCATGATCCTCAATTTCTTTTTGTTGGGATTAATAATACCAACATGTGGCAGATATCATGTTTTCGGAGGTTCATGTTTTGCTTTTTTTTCAGGCAGCTTTCAGATCTATCCTTTCTTTTCCAACTCTCAAACTTTGTTACAATATCCTTCTGTAAATTCTACGTCTTTGCCCATTTTTCTATCGGTTATCATAAGTCTCTTCATGGCATTGTTTTTACTCTCTGGAAGTTGTACATTTTCATTTTTCCATAGCAGTCCTGTTTACAATTTATCACCAACGCGTTTCATTGTTCTGTCAAGAATATATTGTGCTCTTTTCTCCTCTTTCGACAAACGTTTATCACTTCTTGATATTCCAAAATTGTCCGCTAGCTACTTAACAGGATCATGAAGAATATCTAAGTTCTCCTTTTCTTTGTAGGTAATTAAGCAGACAGGTTGATCTTTGGTAGCTATGGACGCGCCCTTTTCTGCGTTGCCGTGCAGTACCCAACCAAGGAGTGTCTTGTTTTGAGCTGGAGAATTCCAAGGTCCACTGATAAATTTTCTAGGCACAAGAAGAGGCCAGTTATATTGACCAATTGAGATAAGTGGTTTCGCATTGTCAAGCGCTGTCACTGTTGAATTTAAATATGGACATCTTGCACACAGAATATCCATGTTTACTGACTGCGAAGGTAGATTCATGTCTTTTAAAGTTCTTGCTTGCTTTAATCTATATTCTTGTGAAGCTTCTTTCTTGCTTATCAAATAACTTACTATTCTAGAGTCTTCTTGGATCTTAATTTGGGAATCAGTCTATTGCGCATATTTAATGAACCCTGAGGCATTTCTAGTTGTAATTGGTCAGCCAAATTTTGGTCAATTGAAGATATGGTAGAAGCATCCTCAAGTAACGCATACGTATGAATCATATTTGTATCATTCTTAAGAACTACATGTAGTATTTTCAATAAAATGTTTTAATTGGTTGAAATGGTCAAATTCGTATCTGTTTGAGTTGTAGAGTTGCATAAAAGTTTGCCATCTTTCAATTCAACATTGAAGTCTTTATGTAACAAAAAATTATGAGGTTTATTACAATTATTTTTACCACATTTTTTAATTTTCCTGCACGTTTTTGTTGTATGTCCAGGTATCCGACCGCTTTCCGGAGATTCCCCACAGAGTGAAAATTAGTTTACTGTGCGAATTCGGCATTCCCTCAAAATATAAGGGAAGAGGTTAAAATGTCTATAAGTACGCCTACATAATACTCGTGGTACAAAAGCCTCGACGAAAGAAGTATTTTTTATCAACCCTCATGCCCTTTGACTCCCTAATCTGTCATTATTTCGAAAAGATAGACCGTAGACGAGTTATGCCACCACTCATCCGAGTAACATCTGGGCCACCCCGATCCCTATCCAGGTACCCCACAAGCCAAAAAAAAGTTTTTGCACGGTGATCATGCGACAGCTCGTTTGAAAGCTCTTGACAAGCCGCATATCTAGTGTGAAACAACATACGATCTTCCAACCTACAAAGTGGAAATTAAAAGACGTTAAATAATGTACCATTATAAGGGGCGAATCGGGACTAAGGGGTGAATCGGGACACTTGGGTATTTATTTACATAAGCGGCAACCATGTCTCGAGGTTAATGTTTTCAGCTCGTATAGTAGGTAGAAATCAAAGTAAAAATGCTGGCTCCTGCACATATACCAGCAACCTGTTAGTTTAGTGACGAATAGTAAGAACAAAACGTGCCAGAAAAATCACAGAAATATCGATTTTCTTATTGATTAGACAACTTTATGTTAAATACCTCTAAGGAGTCTGAAATTTTTATAGGTCATTGTTTGAAGTGTTGTATAAACATAAAAAAATGAAACAAAGAAGTTCTAAAAAATAGCGGATACGATCTTTTAAGAAGAAAGTGTCATTGTCAGGGGTCAATCGGGGCA
Source organism: Vesta saturnalis (assembly GCA_036346205.1). Classification (NCBI taxonomy): domain Eukaryota; kingdom Metazoa; phylum Arthropoda; class Insecta; order Coleoptera; family Lampyridae; genus Vesta; species Vesta saturnalis. Next base: position 3,001,322 of record JARFJB010001195.1, on the reverse strand, counting down.
ATGGTCCGAAAATACAAAAAAGAACCAGGGACCGGAGTCTACCAAAACTATAGTGAACAAACGTTACAAACGTGTCTGAGACAAATTCGATGGGGTCAGGTAGGTCTACGAGAGACCTAGCAAGATTTTGGGATACCAAATTTAACGATGACATGTAAAAGAAATATGGATGGAATCCTTGCCACGAACTGATGGGACATATTGGCAGAAATCCATTAAACATGCAAAAGACATGCATGTTACGCTTACCACCATACCACTGTTAATTTAATTCAATTGAACTGGTGTGGGCAAACTGCAAAGAATCCTACAACAAAAATATAGGAAGATATAATTCCAGATTTAACGATGACCATGAAAGAAATATGAATGGAATCATTGCAACGAATTGATAGGACATATTGGTAGAAATGCATTAAACATGCCGAAGTGTCTTTGTTAGAGTGGTGGGAAATTGAAAAACATTTTAAAGTTGTGCAACCATTAATTATATCTGTTAACGATTCCACTTCTGAGAGTGACACTGATAGCGAATAATTTTTTTAAATTTAAATGTTCTAATTCCACAGTAATATAAATATTCCAATTTTTACATAACATATTGATAACTCTACAATAGATGGACTGAAAACATGTACTGATTTATGTAAATTGCTTTTCATTTAACTTGGAGCAATATGAAATCTATTTAAACTATGTGCTAAATTAAAATACTAAACATCCAGAATTTCGTTGAACTTCGAACTACATTACACCTGTACACACTTTCTTCTACAGGAATGAAATAATCAGAAAAGTATCGATATTTATGTTATCGTAAAGCATCTACAAGAATTATGTCGATTACAAAGCAACAATTATGCTTCCAGAAGGGTTGTTATAAATCTTGAGAATAACAAACTAATTGCAACTTTTATCAATTTTTCCACCTGAAATAATTTATAACAAACAAAAATAGTGTTTGCTTACTTACAAATAATATATAGGTTATGTATTATGATGGTATGTAATTATAATCAAACCATGTCCTAAATTATAACTATTCCCTGTCGCAGCAAAATATTTTTGTTTAAGTGGATATAATGGATAATTTTTCTAGTTTAAAATACAAAAAACATTCAATAATTTTCAACTTTCTTTGACGTTTTATGGAAATTTATGTGGAGACATCTGCCCATAAAAATATGAACTAGAAGATACTTTGCTGGTTTAATGAAGACTTACGTCGCCTAAATCTTAAAAGTTATTCACAACCACTTAACTTAACTTACGAAAAATTATAATTAACGTACGATAACGAAAAACTCTCTGTTCACAATTACATTAGAGTGCTTCATAAATTTGTCACGTGAAGTATTTGATGTTACCGATCAAAGTGAAATAAAACAAACCTAACCATAACAAGCGCGCCAACCACGTGTTAAAGCGTTATGTCAGCTACCAATGTTGATGGTGGGGTGGTGATGCCTCCGATTGGTACAAGTAATAAAATTAACGTACGGATTCGGTTGAGTTGAGATTGGTTCAACTTTTCTGCAATACGTTAATTTATGTATTTCAATTCAAATTTACTTCTGAAATGTTTAATTATCTTAATTTTAGAATTTCGTAGAAAGCGATAAATGGTTGTAATCACCAATTTTGTCAATCTGAGTCCAAAGGTCCGTACCTAACTTTATTTGAATCAAACAACATAAGGAAATACTGACGGTTAATTGATTAATATCAAAGTCAATGGCATCTATAGTGGGTTAAGGATTTGAAGCGGGTTCATAAATTTATATTACAAATAATTGTAATTTCTGAATACAGTGATCAATCCGTATCATTTATTTCATTTATTTACAAAGCATTTCTTAAAAATTATTAACGTCCATTTACATTGTATTCCTTAAATATTGAAATCTCGTTTTACCACTAGTGGTAAAATGAAATTTCATTTTAACACGTTTAACGCGTTACACAGTAACAGAACTGTCAAAAAGACGTACTTAAATTACTGTATTACCTTTATTCTAGTTATTTCACATTCAAATATTACTGTCGAAATATTTCATAACCGGTTGTAGAAATGTTTCTGTAGAAATATAGTACATTTAAACAATTTTCGATTAATTGCTGATCAAAATCGTAACAACTTAATTATGTATATTGTCAGATATCATTAATTGAAGTTATTCTTAATTAAATCTAAAGTAAAGGTCCCGTCTACAAGTGGGTTATTGGATTTAGGCGCGGGTTATATATACACGACGTACCATATTCTGCCATTTTTACCTTCTAACCTACACGTACATATGTAGATATAGAAGGTTATCTAATCGACTTGTGCGTGCGTGTGTGTTTGTTTGTTTGTGTGTGTGTGTGTGTGTGTGTGTGTGTGTGTGTGTGTGTGTGTGTGTGTGTGTGTGTGTGTGTGTGTGTGTGTGTGTGTGTGTGTGTGTGTGTGTGTGTGTGTGTGTGTGTGTATGTGTGGGCGTGCGTACACAGTAACGCCAGAACGAAAACATGTACGTACTTAAAATTTTGTATTTAAGCCTGACTTGATTTCTCTTGAAGCTTTTTTTGACTATTATCAAATATTTCTAAACCGGTTGTATATTTCAAAGAAATAAACATACCAATAGACCTTAAACATATCGATTAATTATGTTCTATGTAATTTTTTGGTACGAAACGTAATTTTGCGGTAAAAAATTACTGATGTAAAATTTAGGTGTTGCTTCAAATTTTTTCAATATCTGAATAATGATTAATTTTATAGGAAGATGTATAGTCATATTTTTTAAACAAAATTTAATTTTACACAACTTTCATTTATAAAGTTTCTTAATATAAAGCGAAATAAGCGTAAAAATTAAATAAATATGATTGAAAATGCTTATAAACTGGAATTTTCTTGAAAGTTCAGTTGCACGTCATTAATATATGCACGTAGTTCCAACGTTCTAGATTGTTTCTCCTTTTGAGTCATGGGTACATACGAAATAGTTGCATGAATAATTTGTTGGAACTAGCTGCATAAATTTATAACGTGCATCGGATTTTTCGTGGAATTGCCTTTAGACATCTATTAACCTCTATCTGACATGAAGTTTTAAACGTCTGTTTGACTTAGACTACTGTATTTTATTTTACAATGTTGTCTATTTTCGTAATGAACTTATAAAAGAGGTTGCATATTTATGCTAAAAAAATTATTACAATTATTTCATTTCTTTTAATTTCTATTTTGTAGGTTATTGGAAGACATTTTAATAGCTAAATTTATGAAAATTAACCGACTACGTACATCTTGGGGCCTTGCCGGATCCAAATAGTAAGAAAAGCAAAAGAATTTGTTTCACCCTGCATAAGTTATTGTTTCACATTGACATCATATTTTTAGTTTATAATTTGTATATTAATATTACTACTACTGGGGACGATTTGTTTAATGTTAAAACAACTGTCAACTGTGAAATAAAGACAAATGTTAACGTTATGTATAGTAATATAATTATATTGATTGATTATACTAAAAATAAATAAAATTATAAAAAATTTCAATAATGAAATAGAATGTATGATTAAGAACATGTGTAATAATATAATACTAAAATTTAACGATGTGTAATTTTGTTTAGGTTAAACTATAGCTATTTTATATAGGAGCAAAGAATAAAGTGTAGTAAGTCTTTATTCGTTGTATAGGAGTAGGTTGAACGCTTTTGGGTATATGACGCTTGTGTGTACCGTAACGTTGTCTACGTAGCCGGTGCGCCACTGCCACAGAATTTCACTACAACTGTTTGTGAGTGTTTCCTAAGTATATTTATTATTTTTAAATCAGTGCTATATATTTTTATGAGGTAACATTTATTACTCATACATAAATAATTTATTTTGAATTATTATTTACATACTTATTTAGTAAATCTGTTTAAGTAGATTGATTTAAGTATTAACATATCTTATATCAAACCAGTACCAGACAATTATAATCAAATTTGGCAACAATGTACATACAAATCTACGCTCTCCCCGCCAATAGCGCGATCGACTCAAGCCACCATATTTATTGATGGAAAGAGTGGATTGCCGCTTTATTTTTGCGATATAGATAATTTACATAAAATACCCATAGTTGAATGAATGGGTTAAGATTGTGTTAAAAATTGACAGTGTTGAGTTATGTAAATACAAGTTTTGCACCTCTTGTAGCTTTAGTACGTACATAGGTGTGTATGTGTGGTAATGGAGTTAATTCCAAACAGCACTTGCATAGTATGTGATGAAAACACAAGTGTATTAAGCAGCACTGCTATTGAACCATATATAAAACAAATAGAAAATGCATTTTTTAATGATAACTGCAAATTAATACAAGTAAGTTTATAGTTTTTATTTGAATCCTTAGATTACTTTTTTACCTTTTTTGAAGCAATTGTATCAAATGATAAGTTTTGTTTTACAAATGCTTCGAAGACAAAAAGGCTCGATTTTTTTATTAGAATGCTTGTTATTTTAATTCTTTATGATTATCTAGCATCTTGTGTTTCTTTCGACTGCTTACATAAAACTATTTTAAGCATTAAACTATTTTAAAGATACAATTATAATGAAGTGCTTGAACTATATATTTTTCTTTTTATGATAGAGTATCCATAAATTCAAAATTCTAAACTAATATATGGTTATAATTACAGTTTATATTTAATGTTTATTTGACTTCAATTATACCTGCATTATTTGCTAGTTTTAAGTTTTATGAGAATTTTACTTTTTAAATTAACAAGTTTAAAGTACCTTGTGCCATCACATGTAATTGGTCGTTAGATTCTGTCAAAGATAGGTTGACAGTGCACAAGCCAACTTTACAGTCAGATAGAAATATATCATAGGTGTAGATAGTTCATCTGATGTATTTGATTTATTGGTCGGACTCATTCAAAAACATTTCAATTTTGTCAATCCCAACACAATTGTGTGATGGTGCTAGATCATGTATAGTCAGCTTTATATCAAAAACTGGATAATTTATTTGGTAGACATGGTCTCATGCACATCATACTTCGATGTGATTTGCCATAATGAGTCTATCATAAAAATTAACATTTGTACTTTGCCTGTACCTACCGATCTTGTACCTTTGGTTGTACATGCACATAGATGATCAAAAACCTTTCAATTTTGTTGAATCCAACATAAATTGTACAAATCGTGTATGTACAGCTTTAAAAATGTATTGCCCAAATATTAAAAATTTTTTTTTATAAAATATATGCAATGTAAGATAAATATAATTTTTGGTATAGGGCCTGAACAGAACTGTTAATTTATAATTCCATTTACTTTAATTAATATTTCGATATATTTTATTTCTTCATCGGGACCAAATAAATTAAAAATTATGAGTGTGTACGGAATTATGATTTGAAACTTGAACAATTAAAATTATTACATTAACCAACACTATGACATAAGGTGAAAATTCACAGTGGTCAAGAATTATAAAATTCGGCAAATGGAATACAGGAGAAAGCATGTAATTTTCAAAGTGGGCCAAAGTACTTTTTGATATTCTATGTATAAAACAAATTTAACATTATTAATCAACAAGATACATTTTTTTTTAAAGTAAGGTTACATAAAGTAACAAGGTAACTCATGGAAAAAGTACAGTATTTATTGCAACAAGCAAAAATTTAACAAAATTGAACAAACTATTTATACTCTGCCATTACAAATCATTTGTTTAAATTACAACTGTTTTTTCAAAAGACAGAACCCAAACTCTGTTCCTTCCGATGTTGTTCTGACCACACCCATCCTTAATTCCACCATGAATGTATGTTTACTGGGAATTCATGATTGTGGGTGAAGGAGCTTGGAAAGCCCAAGAAGCCCGCCTGCCCTCTTGAGGACGGAATGAACTATGTGGCCTTTTCCTTTTTTTTTTGTTTGGTGGAACAGCGAAATATATACATACAGTCTATAGTTAATTTTGTTAGTTGACTCTTGTGGTTATCAAATAAAACTTGAGGCAGTACATGCTAAGTCATAGAATCATACAAAACAGTTTTTGAGTATGACATTTGATAAATTTTATTAATTAAATGGGCTTTTACGAGCCCTGTTAATTTGTGTTGATTTTGTCTGATTACTCTTTCAGTAATTAAACAAATGTGAATTACATCATTAGATGGGTATTTCATCGAGTCTCTATTTTTTAATGAAATCAATAGGTTACTACTGCTATTTTCAGAGTATAATTCGGCTATACAAATTTTACAATTCATTTTTTTTTTATTTTACTCGCTACAAAGCCTGCTATATATTTTATTACATGTTCCACATATGGAGTTAATTCCCACATAGTTTTTAAATACTCATGATCGAATGGATCAGGGGTACTACAATAGTCTTCGGTTATTATACTGTCTGCTACAGTTTTTGAGGAAACATAAAATACGTACATCATTTGCCAAACAGTTTGAATTACTGTTGGTTAGTTCATGCCGGAGTAACAAACGTTTATATGCAGATTCAAACTGTTTGGCATTTGGATTGTTGTTGAAACCTCCCCTACTCCTAACAGCACTAAAATAAGTTTCGATGAAACCCTGAGATAACTTATATGTTAATAAACATTCTAAACCTAAATTTTGTATAGCTACATATACTTTAAAAATATTTCTAATACATAATTATAATAAGTCCTAAAAAGCCAGTATTTCTACTTGTTTTTAGAATATTTGTTCCATCACTATCTTTCAGCTGTACAATGTACTTTTCTAAGCATTGTACGTTTTCAGATAAAGTTGCTACCGTCTCTTCATTTATGGGGCAACAGAATGTATTTTTCTTAAACCTACTTTTACAATTTAATAAATCGAATATATTGTTGAATGTTAAACAATATTTTGGGGTAGGTACAAAATTGTTAAACTGTTTGACCTTTAGTTCATTAAAAAACCTTAAAGCATTATATGTGCTTTCACTTAAGGTTTGCACTGCCAATCTTACCATCGTTCTGTTGTTGTTATAATCGATATGCCTTTTTGCTATTTTTGTGGCTGCATGCAAACCCTGTTCTGTTTGGTAATTATAAATTTCTTTCACCTATCACCAAGTGTGTTTCTCACCAACTTTATCATATGGCAATAATCATAAAAAAATATATTTTTTTTTCACCATTAGGATTAACGATCCAAGGCTGAAAACCATTCGAAGATGGCTCCTAAAGTTTTGCACATACTTATGTTTACAGGAGCACCATCAAAAGTAATTGAAAACAATTTTACACCTGTATCATTAATTAAGAAAAGACATTTTTGTAGGTTTGCCCGTTCTCTTCCGCTCAAGCTTCTTATTAAAAAGTATCTTAAGGGGATCTTCCAATGTCCGTTTATGGCTACTGCCATAAACACTAGAACAGAATTGGCCTTACGTGGATTGTCATCTGTTGTAATTGTAGTCCCAATGTTCACTCCACCTATGATTGTTTTCCTGTCATAAACTAATTCTTCCTTAATTGACATTTAGTCCATAACAAGGTTAAGTACAATGGGCACACTTGTGTCAGATATTTTAGATTTAAGCGCATTAAAGGCTTCTTTTGTAAACCCTGGTTTTCCATTCACTACAGCATACCATTTTCGTATGGTAGACGAAGCTGTTAGTAAATTTCCCCATACTTTTTGTACATATGTATATGCCTTATTTGAATAAAACTGTAAAGTTAGAGCAAACTGTCATATGTCTGGAGAATAGATCCTTGCCCACTTGCGGTTAAGCCGTAGTTGAATCAACTCCTTCACGGAATTTGGCATGCTGGCCTGTAAATACAAATTACCATTATAAAATAGCTGTTGATAGAAAATCAATACAAATACAACCACTTTCATTGTGAACATACTTAAAATGTTCCAAACTTCATAAATTAAGCATAGGAATTATCATGAGCTTGACATTGTTAGTACAATTACGATGTGTAGATGCAATAACACTGTACTATGTATTATGCTAACCATAATAGAATCACCTGCATTTTCATTAATCATATTTTTATTAATTAAATTTTATCAAACTCTTCAAAGGTTTTATTTTTCGGTACATGCGACGTTTTTTCGTTGATGAATTTTTATTTGATGTATTTTTTTTGTTATTGTAAATTGTGCTCGGCTCAATAATCGTTGGGCCCTTCGAGGTGTTGTAACATCAGGAGTCACAGGTTTTTTGCTAGGTGTAATTTCTGTTGCGATAATGTCACCTAAATAATATAAACGTAATATTTAACACAAAAAGTGTATAATGTACACACCACTTAAATATTCCATCATGTGTATTGATGTGGAACGTGAAGGAGATGTTAGTGCTTGGGACTACCGCCTCGGAGCCTTTTGAGGGGTTACAGTATCAGGAATTACGATTTCCTGTTCTGGAGAATAGCCTTTCCCTAGATAGGAAAAAAGTTAAAATATGTATATTTATATACAGAGAGGGCCAAAAGTACCGCATAAATTCAATTAAAAATTAGGTGTTTGTTTTTTGGAAAAACGCTCGGACACGTCGATTTAAATTTTTGTAGCGATTTTATTGATGCTAAGTTCATGTATACAGGGTGGCCCAAAAATAATTTATGACTACCAACTTCATTTTTTCAAATGGAAACACCTATTTTTTATTTTATTTTTGGATTCTGGCAGGAAATTATGCAGAAATTTGGACATATTCCCTAATTGAGGAGTTTGATTTTGAAGTGTCGATTACTGGTGCACTATCGAGCACTGGTGCCTTTACCTTATTACGATTTTGATTAGGTCTGCAGCATACTGAAGAACCCTCGGAAGAACCTTGAGAGTTTCGAAATCTTAGTAAACGATCAGAACTAATTTTCTGTGACCGATTAGTCAGAAGCCAACACAAAGATGATTTCCTGAGAGTCAGTTCTTTTTCACCTACTTTAACATTTATAAAGGATTGTTTCCCTTTCCATTCACATTTAACGCAATGCTTTAATTTTAACGTATCCCCAAAACGTTTCAATACATCGTTAGGAACATCATCAGGTTGTGCATTTTCTTGGCGTTTCTGCTCCACAGAATCTTGAACTAATAATTCGTCTATACCATTTTTCATTAGCTCATAGAAAGACCTGACCGCCTTGTTGTACTTTAAATCTTCCCCACAAGTAGTTCCAATATCGATGTCAAACGTGTTAGTTGAGGTATTAGTTGTATGATTTCCGAGTAATGGTCTTCAACTTGTTGATTATCTTCGTTGTGGTAACCGTGTAAATGTTTAATACGTTTCCATTAAGTTAAATGAAGATTCATTTATTTTATCACAATGTTCAATAATTGTTTTATGTTCATCGTTATTATGTTCAATTTTGTTATCTTCTTGTTTCATAATAAAATAATTTTTAGTTTAATTAAGATTTTATTGAAACTTATTTTAAATCTGTGAAAATTAATTAAGTTAAACAAGTGATCTGCTGCCCATTTTCTGTAGTATTTTTTCTCGTGGAAATACAAAGTTTTACCTAAATCTGCCACTGCATTATTAATGTATTGATTCTTATTCATTCTTTGTGAAATTATCCAGAAGATTGAAATTTACTATAGTAGAAAACGAGAAGTCATTGATCGGTCAGACCTGAAAATATTGTTCGCACGGTTGGCGTGTAAAATTTCATAACTAGTCTTCCACTTACAATAGTAAAAGTTATACAAAACTATAGAAGTTTAGGATCAAACATGTTATTTTTTACTTGAGAGCTGTGTCCAGCAGTATCTTTAAAAAACGAGCTAATACTATCCCCCACTCTATCAATATTTTCTGTTTTATGATAATTATCAATTCTTTTAGTCGATAATTTTCCTTTAAAATGAATTCGGAGGCGTTTAAATATTTTCCATAATTTGATATGAGGGCTGTCTTAAATCTTGTTTTTCACGAGTTCTACGTGTTCACTCTGTCCTAATATACTTTTCTTGCGCCCACTTCCTTTCTGTTTTACTTACGCTTTCGTCTTTTTTTTTGCATTAGTCGAGACATTATTTTCAGCAGAGCCGTGTATCGTGTTCACGGCTAGGCTTTTACAAAAATCCGAAGTTTGACTATCAGTATGTTGCGAATTGCTTGAATTGTCACTTGAACTACTTAGAGTTCTTATCCGTTTACGCTTTTTGAGATTATCTTCAACACTTATCTTTGCACTAAATTCTGTTACATCATCAGGATCATTTCTTACTTCAGAGTACGATGGTTTAATGATTACATTTTGTAAGATATGCAATTTATTTGATGGTGAGGGGGATGGTTTACATACTACGAGGTTGACATGGAGTTACAGTTGTTGCTTGACGCAACGCTTCTGTGGTTACACTTTTATGCTTACTTTTCTGTTTACCACACGGTTTACCATCAGAGTCAGACTTCATCACAGATGTTGGTTGGTGTGATGCCGGTGTTGCTGAGAAATAGTTTTGTATAGTGTGGTTTCAATTCTGCGCGTTGTACACTAATCCTTTTTTACATGACTTTTTAAATGTTTATAAAAGTTGGTCAGAATCCAACGTGCCGTTTGATTGCTATTTCTAGCAACTGTGTAGATTTTAACTACTCTGTCATATTTAACCCTTTCACCACTGAATGCATCACAGTTGTACAGAAAATGTAATTTCTTAGATGCTGTAAATCTTTTTAAATCCTTTCTAAGGACATGGGACATATATGTCCCTGCAGTAATCAATAATGGGATAAATATGACCCATCCGTAATAAAAAAACTCTAATAGAAATATTATAACTTTTATTGAAAATATAATTTTAACCAAAATGACAAACAACTTCAAGCATGATATGGGAGAAAACAATTTTTACAAATAGGTACATTACAAGCTACACACAAAGCTTTAGTGCGAGTCTCTTTCTTTTGTTTTGTGTAGCTAACACATCTCCTTCTAGTTTGAATTTGAGTTGGTAGGTGGTCTCCAACGTTCAGCATTGTCTTTCGTTTTTTAGTAACCCTTCCAGTTCGTCCACTAAGACGTCGCTTCACCTCAGCTTTAGATCGACTTAATTTTATCATTTGTTCGGCTAATGGAACTAAATAATTCAATAGTGGTATCGGCTTCTTATTCTGAATGTCGCAAAAAAGTATCCAGGAATTGATTACCGTATCCATAAGTAATTTATAAAAAACTTTTCGCCACCACTTAGCAGATTTTCTGTCCATATCATACGCAGATATTTTTTGATCGGCCAAATCGACGCCTCCCATATATTTATTATAAAACGTTATTGCGCGGGACAAGGAAAATCGCATTTTTGACCAGTCTTCAGTTTTCTTTTAGTGACTCCTACGGAAGCATTGTGACAATTTGATAACAACAAAACTTGTTTAGTGTCTTGCCACATTACTGCTAGTACACCTTTGACAGTGACGAGGAATTGAGAATCACCACTTGACATTTTTTCTTGCGAAAACTTTGCTGATATATGTACCAACGCAAGGAAATTGTCATTCGCTCATTAGAGTCATGTTGGTAAAAAAACGGTCAAATGAGAGACAGACATTTGTGGACCGAATTGTATCACACAATTTTCTTACTACTCTTTCTCCAAGAGTTCCTTCCATAGTTTGAGTTTCTTTCCCACAATAAATATTTTAGGGATGATCTACCCTTGAATTTCGCCATTGTTTCGTCGATGGCTTGATGCGAATCTCACTTCTAGCTCTCTGAAATCTTGTTTTTAGGCATGTTACTAAATCGTCCAAATAGTAACTTTTGGAGCAGTTTTCGGGCTTTGTGGGATCACTGAAATACATTTTAGATAATAAAAAGGTACAGCGATCCCTACTAATTGCATTTTTGATCCATTACTCGACCAATAATGATAAAAACTTGGTACTCGATTGTATGACATAATAAGTGTACATCCCAAAATAATAAAAATTTCATACATATCAGTTTCGTCTGTATTCAGTTTTAGGTTTTTTGTTCTTTGTAATAACCTGATTCTTTTATTGGTGGAATCTGCAATATGTAATAACATTCTTCTTGGGAATATCTGTAAGAAAACATCTAGCTCACTTGAATCTCTTCCTAAACTCAAAAGGGGTACGCATTGTTTTTCATCTGGCAGTGTCATTCTCGGTTTGAAATTATCAGTAGGTTTTTTCCAGTGTTCAGAAGTGGGGATGGACATATTTTGAGAGACGGACATATTTTGGGGTTTTGCTGCCTCTAGTTCATCATCATCAGATGTTTCAGAGTGAGTTTCTAAATGTTGCCGTTGAATATTTGAAGATTCATTTTCATCTTCATTCTCATAGTACTGTCACCTTCACTATTACTTAGTCTATCTTCTTCGCTTGTTTCGTCTGGACAATATTCTGAACCTGAATCTTCAAATGGTTCCACATCAGATTCTCCTAAATTATTTACAGCTTCTTCAAGCTCTTTCTGACTAAGAGGACCGCCTCTGCTCATATCTGTAACAAATAGTATAATGTAAGATATAATAAACATTGATATTTTTACTGCTGGGATATTTTCAACCCAGGCAAAATTACGGCTGGGACGAAAGTGTTCCACAAAAAATTATTTGAGGTTTTCGTTAAAAATTATATAGATGTATTTATTAATTTTACTTGTCAATCGCTGTTGTCACTGTACAAACAGTACACAAACACTCTCATGTGTTTTTATAAAATAAATCCATACTTTTATTGTTCTAAAATAACTTCAAAGAGCACAGACTAAAACAGCACACTACAACGTTGGTTATAAACACGTGTTTTAGCGCTAAGCTGGTAGCACAGTGGTATCATTAGGTGGATCATACACTACTGATTTTACAAGTTTACATGTAATTATGGGAACTTTTAGACCAATTAGTAATATTGAAAACCTTGCTGGGACATATGTGTCCCTGCAGTGGTGAAAGGGTTAAAACATCCGATAGAACCTGATAATGACCTACTACCGTCTATTTCGATTGTTGCGCTTAATCATCACCTTTCACAATATATCCTAAATGAGTTTTCAAATATTCTCTAGCAATGCTCTTGATGTGCAAACATTCATCATTTATATTAGAGTAAACGCCAAATACGAAGACACCTGCGCAGAAACCAAATATTGCATTAAAAAGAAATGGAATAATGATATGAGTGAGAAGGAGATATTATGTTCCGTCCACAAAATGTAGTGTTGTTTATTGGTTTCTAACCTCATTTTTCGTGCACTCTTTTATCAATTGTAAACAGTTTTTTTCAAAACTCCTTCCGTTTCAGCACCTTTTATTTACAAGTAAGTTGTATTTGTAATCCACAGTAATATGTATTAATGTAATATATTGATTAGTTCGTTGTTTATAATGGGTGATGCGGTACATCGTCAGATAGTACATCAAACATTTCAGCAAAGAAGCGGCGTGTCTTGTCGCAAGATGCCCGCGAAATTATTTGGAATGTTTATCAGTTTCATAAAAATATGAATGTGATTATTGTACGATTTCGTATTTTCTATTCATGGTAATAGATATTAATATTATTTATATATACAGGGTGGCCCATTAGTGCGTGAAAGTGCAATAACTTAGGATCAAAAATACAAACAAATGTGTTAAATAAACAATGTTATGTTTGCGCAGGTACACATTTCTAAAATATTTTGAGATATACAGGGTGTTCAGCCTAAGCGAGAGAACACGAAGTTTACATTTTTTTTATCATCACATTCAGCGTAAAATTCAGCATCTAGCCCTATCTTTTCTTTTTCCATAAATTGCGACGTTGCCAAGCTGGAGCGAAAAATATGAAGATTTGACGAAAATTGGTGCACTATATATGTTGCCAAATAAACGTTATCAGTGATTAGCAACTAAACTTCGGGGTGTTTTTTGGATAAGCATTAATTCAGGAGATTTCAATTAGCATAAACTTCATTTTTTTTAATGGAACACCCAGTATATTATTTTACCACGTTAAACTATTTTATCCCTTCGAATTATGTCTGTATAATGTACTCTCTAAAATTGGTTGTTTTTAAGAAAATTGCATTTTTAGTTTATGATTTAAAAATATTCATGTTTTTAACGTTTAGAATACTTCTACTTTCGATAATTTTTTGTGACAAAATCAAACCAGGAATTTTCTACCTTTAAGAAATGTCATAAAACAAAAATATACAGGGTGTCCTATTAAAAAAGTAAACTTAATGTTGTCTCGCTTAGGCCAAACACCCTGTATATCTCAAAATATTTTAGAAATGTGTATCTGCGCAAACATAACTTTTATTTAAAACATTTGTTTGTATTTTTGATCCGGAGTAAGTTATTGCACTTCCACTCACTAATGGGCCACCCTGTGTGTGTGTGTGTGTGTGTGTGTGTGTGTGTGTGTGTGTGTGTGTGTGTGTGTGTGTGTGTGTGTGTGTGTGTGTGTGTGTGTGTGTGTGTGTGTGTGTTGTGTGTGTGTGTGTGTGTGTGTGTGTGTGTGTGTGTGTGTGTGTGTGTGTGTGTGTGTGTGTGTGTGTGTGTGTGTGTGTGTGTGTGTGTGTGTTGTGTTGTGTGTGTGTGTGTGTGTGTGTGTGTGTGTGTGTGTGTTTGTATTGTTATTTGTGTGTGTGTTTGTGTAATGTATATGTATATATATATATATATATATATTTATTATATGTGTATGTGTGTATATTATATATATATATAATGTTGTATTGTGTGTGTTTTTATATAATATTTGTATGTTGTATATTATATAAAATATATATATATATATATATATATATATATATATATATATATATATATATATATATATATATATATATATATATATATATATTATATAAATATATATATATATATATATAATATATATGTTATATATATATATATATATATATATATATATATATATATATATATATATATATATATTATGATATATATAGTTATTTTATATAATTGATATATTAGTTATATATTTTTTTTAATAAAGTGGAGTATATATGTGTTTGTATTGTTGTATATATATGTATGAATATAGTTATATATATATATGTTAATTGTGTGTATATATAAGTATTATATATATTTTAATTAGATAATTATTTATAATGATATATATATTATATTTATGTTATATATTATATTTGATTATGTTTATATTATATATATATTAGTTGTTTAATATATATTATATTATTATATATTAATAATATATGTATATATATTATATATATTATATATATATATATATTATATATATAATATATATATATTATATAATGTATATATATATATATAGTATATTATTATATATGTATATTATGTTGTTTATATGATTGTATATTAATTTTTTGTTGTTATTTATATTTTTATTTATATTTGTTGTATTTTGATTTATGTTATGTGTGTGTGTGTGTGTGTGTTGTTTTTTGTGTTGTGTGTGTGTGTGTGTGTGTGTGTGTGTGTGTGTGTTTTTCATGCGTGCGTGCGTGCGTGCGTGCGTCTGTTACCTGTTACCTGTTAGGTAAGAATGTTAAACACCGAGAAACAATATTTAAATGAAATATGTGGAAGCATATGTATCGCAACGCGGCCGGGTTAACATTAAACAGGAGCTGAGACATGAATTCTGTCGCATTAGTTAAGTAGGTAAAGTGCATTTCACGAATAATTAGACCTCTATAATATGGCTGCCATTCCACTATGAACAACATCCAATTATAAAATAACTAAAATGCTATAAGTGCAACATTGTAATGAAACGGATATTTCAGTTGGCTACTCTGAACCAATTTTCCATCCTTTCCTACATTATAATAGCAAAAGGCAAATATAATAACAAATACGACCTTCAAACGTCTTAAAATATTATTTGCCAACTCAGTAGCGTATCACGCGGAGATGTAACTTAGGTTGCTTTGCTTATAAATGTGGAATCAATTTTCCATTTTGCCATTATACTGTAAACAATAATTTGTAACGGTTGTAGTGATTGTGTAGTTTTTATACTAAAATGGAAGAAAGTTTTGTTTTAACTGAAGACGAGAACTTTATTGAAAATTTGCACAGTTATAGTGCAACTTCGGTAAGATTATACAGTATTTTCTTAATTGTCATATTTTAACTGTTATTATTACAGCGATGAGTGGATAGACAATTTATTTTAAATGTTTATAATTCTGCGATTTTTAATTACGCAATAATTATTAATAAAAAAATTATTTACTACATACTTGTTCATTTTTTTAAAATTTGTATTAAAATAGTTAAAATAGTATATAATAATAATACTAGGTGAGCGTGGTGATGGCGAATTTATTAATAATAAATTTATTCAAATAAGTTTTTTTTTTATATGACAAAAGGTACTACGCCAATGAGTGCTCCCGCGAATTATTTGATGACAAATTCAATGGCGGCCATATTGCATAGGTCTAATTACTCGTGAAATGCACTATAGGAATACGTTTCTCCGAAACCGATCGTCCGATGACCTTCCTTTCGGTTACTCTGCGTTGCCTCAACCCGACCGGGGCCGGGCGCAATGGTGCCCCTGCGCCCGGGTTAATCCGGCGTTGCTCTCTATGATGTTATTTTGGATACATGGAGCAGTATTTACAAAAACACTATTTTGCACTGTAGTATCAACTGCAGTCGAAAAAGTGCAAGTTAAGGCGCGTATTCATTGGAACGAGATTCAACTAACCAGCGCTGCAATTCGAACGCATCCGATCCGAATCAGTTCTTCAAAAGCGTTTGGCATCGCCTTGCTTCGTTCTTGTTCAAGTTAAATAAAAATATGTATAATAAACCGATATTTTACTACTGCCGTTTTCATGATGAAAATTATATACCTGGTTGAATAACCGGTGTGAAGTTATCCACGGATTTTTTAACCATCCACGGATATTTTTTACAAAATAAACTAAATTTTGGCAAAAAAATGTTAATATAGGAGACAGATAATGACATTTCAATAGGCTACATAATTTTATTACCAAAGATTGTGATGTAAGTATTTTTTATAACGCCAATAAAAATTCACGAAGGTTACGTTTGCGCGCTGGCGGTAGTCGTCCGTGTTGGACTCGAAGCCCCAAAATTTGTTTAAATTTTCTTGAACTATTGCAAAGTACACTAAATAAGAAACGTAATAACAAAAAATTGTGATGTAAGTATTTTTTATAACGCCAATAAAAATTCATAAAGGTTATATTATCTATATAATGGAATTTTTTTATCAGTACGGTGAAGTAAAAACAATTTGTTTCTCTGAAACACAGAAATTAAATTTTTTTTATTAATAACCCATATAAAATTACTTATTACACTTATTGTTATACCTCAATCTTACCTGTAACAAAGAAACTGCAATTAAAGCTAATTATTCCACTCTTTCCTCATTCACTCTCTAATTCACTAATATTATTTTACGGTTAACAAATAACAAATAATAATCTCATGTAAACTATAACTTCTCCTTTTACAGCTGTGTCCATGCGTTAATATCAGCGGTAAAATTCGAAAAGAGTACATCTTTTACATCTATTAAAAATAAAACGGGATGTAAATATCAATTGAGTTTAATTAACTAATACTATAACGTATACATGTTGAAAAATTGATATTCGTAAAATTATGAATAGAATGTTTAATTATGACATAATTCACATATATGTGCTTGCAGCGTCACATCTTTGATATTTGTACATATGTAGTGATTATACCTGTGGCAAGAAATGCATTTTAATTCTCGATTTTTTTCACCACAATATAGACAATTTTTTGATATGTCATCCGTGCTCGAATAAATTATATGCTTTAAGTACTGGGGGTAGTCATTTGGGATAAAGTTCATATCTATATCAAAATTCTTAATTAAAATTTCAGCGTAGTATACTATATAGACTCCACAGTTCCAGGCATCTTTTTGAAGAGGATAATTAATATGTTTTATTTCTAAATTTAAGATTTCTGTAGCTTGCGTTTCAAAGTAATATTTCGCCTTTTGCTACAATTCACCAAAGAATCAAAAAAATGAACTACATTTCCTTCCATGTTTATATAAAGCAACATCCAATGTGAAGAAACTAAAATTGGAAATAAAAACTTTTTTTTTATTTCCGGGATTCCATTTTTGCATTCCTTTAATAAAAGCATCCACCATATGACATGAAAAAATTTGAAAAGGAGTATCATGGGATAATACTTTTAATAAATAATCTATTAAAAAATTTGGTAACCACATTGTAGCAGTATTTTTATGCAAATTTAAAGTAACCCTATCTGAAAAATAAAGTTTTCTTTATGAAATACTGCTACTGTGTAGTCTTGGGAAATTTTGCTATATTCAATAGGGGTTCCTTGAATACACGGTTTACTGTAGTATTTTATGTCTATTTTTGTTTTACCTTTATTGCACTATAATTGGTAGTTACTAATTTGTTTTTTTTAATTTCTATAGAATGTAGTGTAATAGTTTTTTCCTCGTTATATTTTGTATTGTATTATCATTTGTCGAACAAGAATTTTTAAAATATTTTGTTATTAGTCTTTGTTTAAAATATGAATGAAGATTTTTTCGTCGTTTTGACCAACTTTCTTCAAAAACAGCGGGCACTTTTTCCTAGAAGCACACCTTTTTCTTTTAATTGAGTACTTTTTTTCTCTATAACAACCTACTATGTAATTCCGCACTAAACGTACAAACCGAGAACACTTCTTGTTTAATTTTTTATCTAAAATGTTGTTCTTTAGCAGCCCAAAAAAGTTTTCCACTGGAGCGTTACTGGTTCTATTTCCAAACAAGGGCGTCCATAGAGGAATAAACGGAATGTAACGCTTTAGAAAGTATGTAGCAAATTTTTCGTTGTAAAATTCGTTTGTAATACATGTCCCATTACGTTTTGCTACCTCTGCCTTAACGAAATCGACAGTACTTTTAAAATGTATATAAAATGGGTTACCTAAATAAAAAGAGGAAGATACTGACTGAAATTACTGTTTAATTTTGACATTTTCTTGTTCGGTATGTTCGCACAGCACAGAGTTTGTATGAATTACTTTTAATAAATTATTATTAATGACTTTCAACTCATTAGAACCCTGTTTTTCTAATAAAAGTTTAAAAATATATTTTTCTATTTTGCGTGTTTAATATGTACATTATGACACTCAAACGGGTGTTTTAATGTTTGACTTTAAAGTATCTAACATTTTTTCTTGATGTTGGTATGTAAACTAATGAAGTTCTTTATTGATGTATGTAAACGTAAATGTAACATAACCTATTCTTATTTGAAATGTGTATATATCCTTTGTATTGAATTATTCCTGATTAATGTATTGCAATGATTAAGATGACCAAAACCGAATATGGACGATTTCTTTTCTTATTGTGTTTCAAGATAAAGCGTCAATATGCTTTCAAATTAAGCCGATTACATCTTTTGCGTAAATATAACCTTCATTTAACCTTGTTAACTTCACTTGAGTGTAAATTATTAAGTTTACATAGTATAGTGTAATTTTATTCCTATTATAATGTATATAGTATACAACTTCTATTGAGAACATATTTATAAGGTAGTTTGAAATGAATTAGTAAGAAATAATAGTTTTAATACCCTACATTTGTATCGAACTCAAACAAACAAATACCACTGTTGCCAACCTACATTCAAAATTCTGAAATAAGGTGACAAATGGAATTTACATTTTCTCAAAATTTTCAACACAAATACGCAAAATAGAAAAAATAGTATAAGAAACTCGTTTCATAAGACATTTATCGCATTCGTCCATTAGAAAACTCGCTCCGCGGGTCGTTTTCTAAACTTGACTCATGCGATAAAAACGCGTCTTATGAAACTTGTTTTAATATACTATTAAAAGGATTTCCAATTGTTCAAATCGTTCTGTGTTTATAAAGGCTGCTATAATTTCTTTTAATAACTGCGCTATAGGTTTCTTGAAGTAAAAATTGTCAATATCTCTACAAATCAGTTTCATAAAATGTGCGCAGCATAACTTAATTATTACTATGTTTCCTAAATTGATTGATTTGTCTGAAAACGATTTATATAATAATTCTACATAATTTTTTAAACTTACACAATTCCAACTTTCGCAAATTGCATGTATTATCGCTAGACTAAAGTCAACTGTGACAATGTTAAACTTGCGCCAAGACGTTTTATTTTTGATACAAAAATGCTTAAATTCTAAAAGCCACGTTGCAATAGATCCTGTATCATGTTTCGAAGAAATCATCTCTAATACGGGTACTACTTTTTGTGATTTAATTTGAACTATTCCAGCGTAATATAAAACTCTCTTGCAATTTTGATACGGTTTTCGAACAACTGTTCCCGTTGCATCTAGATATAAATTTACTTTATCTTCATCTCTAATAAAAAACAATTGCTCACTACTTTGCATTATTATTTTAAATGGCACTGATACTTGGTAAAGATAATTTGCATTATCTTGTTGCATCAGAAACATATCTAAAACATCATCACGTGATCTATCATTAGCGGCGTTAGCTTCCGATTTAATTTTTCTATATACACATTCACTTTGTATACGTCTCAGGTTTTTTGTAGTATCAACTCCAAAGTGGGATGATTTAATATCTTCAATACGTACATTTGCTGCAGTTTTATTTTTTATGCGATTACCCAGTAATTGTCTTTCAATACCTCTAACGTGCGAAGTAAGTTGTTCTTCGTGAAAATAATTTAAGGAGTTACTATATATATTTATTACCAAACCAGATTTGATCTTTCCATATAATTTAAATTTTTTGCAGTTTCTATGTGCACAATATCCATATATAACGATCGAATTCTTTAAGTAATTGCAACTTTTTATATTAAGAAGACACGTGTTATTCATAGTTTTAAAATTTTCGCGTATCATAAAGATATATTTATTTGAAACAAACTTTTTTGTTTTCTCCCTATAAAATGTTGAAAGTTCTTTCTGCTGTATATAAATACGCCCTTCAAATGAATAAAAATGTGAAGTCGGTTTCAAAGGGTTTGGGAAATTGTTTTTGGTATTACATGGTAAAATTTTGTTTTCTGGATAAATGTCGTAGTATCTTTTTATATCAGGTTCAATATCTACATTATCGTTTGTGACGTCTACGGTTTTGTTTAAATTATCTTCAGCACTATCCCCTACACTTTCAGTAACCATTTCCGATTGATCACTTATTACATTTCTATCCCACAAACTGATATCCGATTTGTCTCTACAAACGTTTGCACTATCACAAATTTCTTCGTTACAGTCTTTGTTCATTTGTTCATATACAGATATGTCGTCATATATGTCTATATTTAAATCACCTGAAGTAACATCAATATTACTAATATTAACACTAACCTCTCCTAAATCATTCAATGGAACATCATCAAGCACTGTTATTGAAGACGAAACATTCTTTTGATTTAAAGTAGAAATTTTTTTTAAAATATTAGAAGTATTCCTCTTCACACAATTGATTATTTTCAAACGGTTAGTCCAACTATCACATCCTAGTAAAATGGTGGAGGCTTCTGCCACTATAGGATTGCATGACTTTAATTTTTTCAGTTTTTTAACAGCTATACCCTTACTATAAAAGAAATGACATAAGTTGTTATGAAATGCGTCCATATCGATTCTACTTCACAATATCTAAATAGGTAATTACACTCCGATAGTCCTTGTGAAACTAAGTAAAACCATAGTGTTACGGCGTTAAGAGTGCCGTTTTGGAAAAATGTGTTGAATGGGATTAAAATTTAAATGAAAATCTACGAAAAGCCGAAAGGAACAAATGCCCAATTCTGCATATTTAAGTTTTATGGTCTTGTCGTCAATGCCAGCCTCAGCCTAACTAACAAAGCAAATAACTAAAACCGACGTAAATAAGTAATTACACTCAGTAAGGAAAAGACATTATGATAGTAATACCTAGAATTGAGAATGCTTGGGTAAAATAGGCACCTAAGCGACTTACTAAGAATTGCGGATTAAACTTTGTGTTCTTTGTACACAGAAATGCAAATGAATAACATACCCAACCCTATTTAATTTACGTAACCTTCATGAATTTTTATTGGCGTTATAAAAAATACTTACATCACAATTTTTTGTTATTACGTTTCTTATTTAGTGTACTTTGCGATAGTTCAAGAAAATTTAAACAAATTTTGGGGCTTCGGTACAGCATCGTGAAATTTGTACAGAAACACGTATTTGAGAACTTTTACTCACTTAATCTTTAATTTTTGGTAATAAAATTATGTAGCCTATTGAAATGTCATTATCTGTCTCTATATTAACATTTTTTTGCCAAAATTTAGTTTATTTTGTAAAAAATATCCGTGGATGGTTAAAAAAATCCGTGGATAACTTACACCGGTGGTTGAATAAAGTAAGAGGATTCAGATTTATTAACCTGAATACAATTAAACGTAAAAATATATATTTATTGATCGTAATGCAATTACTTATACATTTATGCATACATCTATTACATTTATATTTTGTTAAATAAACTTTAATCATGATTGACTGTATCCGAATATTGGTAATATATAGAAACGGTTTCGGAAACGGTATGTAATATACTAGTCTCAAATTGATTTTAATCTTTATGCACATAGTAGGGTATCCGGACCGGTGTGAAAAGAGCGGCCAGTTTCAGGTTCAGCAGCCAAAATTTACGAAAATACACGACAACCCAGTGGCGTTCGTGAATAAATTAGTTACCAAATCTATAATCATTACTTATTCAAATACTTATGTCATTAAGCATCAAAATAATACAAAAACCGCTCTTTACAAAGCCGTCTAAGGGTTGTTAATCGCTACCCCCTTTTATACATCTCGTAAACTAAACATAGTATCAGGATGAAATTTTCAGGATAAATACTTTATTAATTAAGGATGACAATGATGCAAAAGTTGTTTTCTGCAAAGCCGTCTAAGGGTTGTTAATTTCCACCCTCTTTAATACATCTGGGAAACTAAACATAGTATCAGGATGAAATTCTGTGGATAAATACTTTATTAATTATGGATAACAATGAAGCAAACGCCGTTTTTTACAAAGCCGTCTAAGGGTTGTTAATAGCTACCACCTTTTATACATCTTGAAAACTAAACATAGTATCAGGATGAAATTTTCAGGATAAATACTTTATTGATTAAGGATGACAATGGAGCAAATGCCGGTTTTTGCAAAGCCGTCTAAGGGTTGTTCATAGCTACCACTTTTATACATCTTGAAAACTAAACATAGTATCAGGATGAAATTCTCAGGATAAATACTTTATTAATTAAGGGTAACAATGATGCAAACGTTTTTTTTTGCAAAGCCGTTTAAGGCTTGTTCATAGCTACCCCCTTTTATACATCTTGAAAACTAAACATAGTATCAGGATGAAATTTTCAGGATAAATACTTTATTAATTAAGGATAACAATGATGCAAAAGTTGTTTTTTGCAAAATAGTCTAAGGGTTGTTCATAGCTAACCCTTTAATACGTCTTGAAAACTAAACATAGTATCAGGATTAAACTCTCAGGATAATTACTTTATTAATTAAGGATGAACAATTAAGCAAAAGCGGTTTTTGCAAAGCCGTCTAAGGGTTGTTCATAGCTACCCTTTTATACATCTTGAAAACTAAACATAGTATCAGGATGAAATTTTCAGGATAAATACTTTATTATTAAGGTAACAATGATGCAAAAGTTGTTTTTGCAAAGCCGTCTAAGGGTTGTTCATAGCTACCCCTTTTATACATCTTGAAAACTAAACATAGTATCAGGATTAAATTCTCAGGATAATACTTTATTAATTAAGGAGACAATGATGCAAAAGTTGTTTTGCAAAGCCGTCTAAGGGTTGTTATAGCTACCCTTTTATACATCTTGAAAACTAAACATAGTACCAGGATGAAATTTTCAGGATAAATACTTTATTATTAAGGATAACAATGAGCAAAAGCCGGTTTTTGCAAAGCCGTCTAAGGGTTGTTCATAGCTACCCTTTTATACATCTTGAAAACTAAACATAGTATCAGGATGAAATTTCAGGATAAATACTTTATTAATTAGAGATAAAAGATTTCAAAGTTGTTTGTTACAAACCGTTTTAAGGGTTTGAAACTTCACGTAATTGAAACTGAAAAGCCGTAGTTCTTTTATACATCTTGAAAACTAAACATATCAGGATGAAATTTCTCAAAAAGTGAGTAATTATCTTTATCAATTAATAGGAATGAACTTAATTAAGCAAAGCGGTTTTGCAAAGCTCTAAGGGTTGTTCATAGCTACCCAAGATGTATAAAAGGGTAGCTATGAACATTAAACCTTTGCAAAAACAATTTTATCATTGTTATCCTTAATTAATAAAGTATTTATCCTGAAAATTTCATCCTGATACTAGTTTAGTTTTCAAGATTAAAAAGTAGCTATGAACAACTATTAGTTTAATAACTTTTGCATCTTGTTATCCTTAATTAATAAAGTAATTATCCTGAGGTTTAATCCTGATACTATGTTTAGTTTTCAAGACGTAAAAGGGGTAGCTATGAACAACCCTTTTTTGCAAAACCGCTTGCAATTGTCATCCTTAATTAATAAAGTATTTCTCCTGAAATTTCATCCTGATATTATGTTTAACTTTCAAGATGTATAAAAGGGTAGTATGAACAACCCTTAAACGGCTTTGAAAACAACTTTGCATCATTTATCCTTAATTAATAAAGATTTATCTTAAAATTTCATCCTGATACTATGTTTATTTTCAAGATATAAAGGTAGCTATGAACAACCTGTTCTGTTTGTGGGTCTTTCTAGAGTAGGATAAGTCCATCTAAACTATATGATTAATAAGTTTATTATTGATATAAAACATAACTACATTCTCCTTGCATGCTCATAGTAGGACATAACCTGGTTGTGTCTCCCATCCCTTAAGAACTAAAAACTAACCGTATACATACATAACATTTTTTTTTTTTATAATTAATAATATACATTAATATTGTATATCTTAATACAACTCAAAATCTTTTAAATAATTTGGGGTTACAATAACTCTCTTATTCCTAGTTTCCTTAATACTATTATTTACCTCTACATATTCTTTATATCTAATAGTAATACAATCATTATCAGTAAACTTGTTAGCATCTAATCCTTCATATAATAAGTCATTTACTTTCGTTTTACATTGAATAGTTGTTTTATTTAGAAATTTTCTATTCCTTCTAAACATTTTGTTACAATTATATATTCTCTTTCACCAATTCGTTCCACAACAGTTCCCTGTTGCCAAAGTCCACTAATCGGTGACTGCATCATGACATTTTCACCCACTTTCAGTTCAGGTAAACATTTTGAACTTTTATCGAAATAATGTTTCTGTATTTTTTGTTTCTGTTTTAATTTATCATAAATATGTTCATGTTGTATGAATTTTGGTTTAAGTAGTTCTGTGGATACTGGTATTTTAGTTTTTGGATTCTGTTTAGTAGCATTTGAGCTGGAGAATACCCTATTGATGGTATTTCTATATTATTATATTCTAACAGTGCATACTTCAGGTTATTTAATTCAACTTTTTTAAAATATTTTTATTATTTGGACTGACTTTTCTGCAAGTCCATTTGCTTGATGATGATATGGCGATATAAAAGATAGTTCTATATCTAATGTATGAGCAAAATCCTTTATCATTTTAGCATTGTAGGGATTATTATCTACTACAATTTTTCTGGAATCCCAAAATATCCAAATGTGTTCTCAAAAACTTTTTAACCTCATTAGCTGTCTTTTCCTTAATTTTTCTAAAACAATATAGTTTGAGTAATAATCCACCAATAAAACAAAATAATTATGATTGTATTCTAGAATATCCGAACCTAATGTTTGCCAAGGTCTACTCGGTATTTCATAATTTATCAATGGTTCTCGTGCATTTGTATTTCTAAATTTCTGACATGTTCTACAACTGTTAATGTATGATTCAATATTTTTTGAAATATTAGGCCAATAAAAATTTGCCTAGCTCTTAGTTTAGATTTCATTATTCCTAAATGGCAAGAATCATGAATATGTTTTAGCATGTCTGTTCTTAAACTTGTAGGAACTATAATTTTATTGTTAAAAATAGTAGGTTATTGGATAGATAAATTTCATCTTTGTGTCTACGATAAATTTCAATTCATCATTAACTTTTTGGCCACTCTGAATCAGAATATTCTTTACAAGCTTTAAAATTGGATCATTATTCGTTTCTTTCGTAAATAAAGTTTTCTTTTCATCACTCATGGCAATATTGTTATACAAGGAATGTATTATGTAGGTCATTTCCGGATCATCGTTAACTTCATCTTTGATATATGCACGTGATAATGCATCAGCAACCAGCATTTCCTTACCTGGTACATACGTTATATTTAACCTGTATCTTTTGCAATCTAAGTAACATGCGTTGCAGTCTATTTGTGACTTGATCTAAATTTTTATTAAATATCGCTATTAATGGCTTATGATCTGTTTGAACAGTAACTGTAAACCCATATATATAATTGTGAAAACGTTCACACGAGAAAACAACAGCAAGTAGCTCTTTTTCAATTTGAGCATATCGTTTCTCAGCTTTTGTCAAGCTCCTGGATGCAAAATAAATAGGATAATCTTCTTGCAATAGAGTACTACCTAACCCTTCACTTGACGCATCCGTTTGTATAGTTATCGATTTCTCTGGATTAAATAATTGTAATGTGGGTAAATTGCTTATAATATTTTTTAAATTATTAAACTCTTCAGTGTGTTTCGTGTCCCATTTAAATGTAGCATTAGTTTTAGTTAATTCTCTCGAGTTATATGTTAATTTTGATAAGTTTGGTATAAATTTCATGAAAAATTTTGTTATTCCTAGCATTCTTAGTAATTCTTTTTTATCTTTAGGTATTTCTATTGCTTGAATTGCCTCTAAATTTTTTTATCAGGTTTTATAGATTCTTTTGATATAATTTGACCTAGAAATTTAATTTCATTTAATTTGTATTGAATTTTGTAATATTGAACTTTATATTGTTCTTTTGAGCTGTAATAATTAGGCTTTTCAAATTATTGTCATGTTCATATTCAGTTTTGCCCATAACCACAATGTCATCAAAATATATCAGGATTCCTGGCAGATTTCCAAATATTTCAACTATTTTTGACTGAAAAATTTCTGGTGCACTACTAATACCAAAAGGAAGCCTATTAAATTTGTATCTTCGAAAGGTGTATTAAAAGTACATAAGTATGAACTAGGTTCATCTAATTCAATCTGCCAAAACCCTTCGAGCATATCAATAACAGTAAAGTATGTGTTTCCCGATAATTTACCAATAATATTGTCAGTTCTTGGAATCATAAAATGTTCCCTTTTTATATATTTATTCAATGGCTTTGGATCTAGGCAGAGCCGCAAACTGCCATCACCTTTTCAGCAATCATGAGGTTGTTGACCCAGTCTGTGGCTTGATATACTCTAGAGATTACTTCTTTTGTAGCATATTATTTAATGTTAGTTTAAGTTTATCATGCATTGAAATTGGAATTTTTTTGATATTGTATACAAGGAATAGCATTCTCAACTAGTTCGATTCTACATTTACCTGGTATTTTCCTGTGCCTTCAAAAATATCTTTGTACAAAGTGTATAATTCATCTTTCGTTTTTGGCAAATAAGATTCGACCTGTTGTACTCTTGCAATTAGTTTAAACAAAATAACATCATGTAAACCTAAAATGCATTCATCATTCCCATCTACTATTAAAAATTTTACATTTTGAACGCTACTGTTCAATTTACATTCTAACATTACTTCACCTACTGGTTTAATTTTAAACTTGCCATCTGTTATTAGCACTACATTAGATTTATGAATGATCTTACCACAATCTAAAGACAAAATTTTTGATATGATAAAATACTGATTTCAGCACCTGTGTCCAATTTAAAACATATATTATGACTTTCTACCTTAATTGTTTCATACCAATTATTACATTTGGATTCCCCAGTTGCTATGTGTCCTACAAAATAATCATACTGCTCCTCACTCAGGCTTTCTTCAACTGTAACTTCAGATACATTACGAGATGGTTTATTCAATTCCTCACGCCTATGATTACTTCTTTCTTCCGCTCTATGTTTGCTTTCAATAGGAGTTCTGCACATCTTCGCAAAGTGATTTCTGCGTTGGCATTTTACACGTCTTGTTTGCTGCCGGACATACACCTGGTTTATGAATGTACCACACTTGAAGCATTCACTCTGCCACTTACTACGTCTTTCTTCCATGTTCCCTTTGCTAAGATTTACTTCAACTGTCGGATTTAACGCTTTAATATGTTGCTTTGTCAACTCAATCGATTTGCAATATTCAATAATTTTATTTGTTGAAAGGTCTGTTGATCTTATTAAACGCTCTTGCACTGCTTTGTCAAATAGTCCTAACACAATTTTGTCTCTAATCATGCGTTCTTCATAACTTTTGCCACACTCGCACTTGAACTCACACAGGGCAGCTTGAGTTTTTAGCTGAGTTAAATAAGAATCAACATTCTGATTTGCCACTTGATTCATATTATTAAATTTGAAAGTTTCCATGACTTCATTTTTCTTAGGTAAACAATGTTTTTCAAATTCATTAAGCGCACTTTCCAATGTTGTTAAATTTGTTTTGTCGAATGTGTTATACACTTCAATACCCTCATCTCCAATTAAATTTAGTAATATTGCAATTTTTACGTCTTCTGCACATTTTCCTTTGCCTGCTGCTTTCATGTAAATTTCTAGTTTTTGCTTCCATTTCGTCCAGGTAACACTCATGTTCTCGTTAAATTCTAGATTCGAGGGAGGTTTAAAAATTTCCATGTTTCTTAATTAGTTTTGTACACACCAGCTACAACACGTGTTTAACCTTACTTTTCTTATACTTAACAGTCGTTTATGTTTTCAAGAGTATCTAATTAAAATCTTCCACACCTGACACCATGTTCTGTTTGTGGGCCTTTCTAGAGTAGGATAAGTCCATCTAAACTATATGATTAATAAGTTTATTATTGATATAAAACATAACTACATTCTCCTTGCATGCTCATAGTAGGACATAACCTGGATGTGTCTCCCATCCCTTAAGAACTAAAACTAACCGTATACATACATAACACGACCCTTAGACGACTTTACAAAAAACAGCTTTTGCTTAATTGTCATCCTTAATTAATAAAGTATTTCTCCTGAGAATTTCATCCTGATATTATGTTTAGCTTTCAAGATGTATAAAAGGGGTAGATATGAACAACCCTTAGACGGCTTTGCAAAAACCGGCTTTTGCTCCATTGTCATCCTTAATTAATAAAGTCTTTACCCTGAAAATTTCATCCTGATACTATGTTTAATTTTCAAGATATATAAAAGGGGTAGCTATGAACAACCCTTAGACGGCTTTGCAAAAAACCGCTTTTGCTTAATTGTCATCCTTAATTAATAAAGTATTTCTCCTGAGAATTTCATCCTGATATTATGTTTAGCTTTCAAGATGTATAAAAGGGGTAGCTATGAACAACCCTTAAACGGCTTTGCAAAAAACAACTTTTGCATCATTGTTATCCTTACTTAATGAAGTATTTATCCTGAAAATTTCATCCTGATACTATGTTTAGTTTTCAAGAAGTATAAAAGGGGTAGCTATGAACAACCCTTAGACGGCTTTGTAAAAAACGGCGTTTGCTTCATTGTTATCCATAATTAATAAAGTATTTATCCACAGAATTTCATCCTGATACTATGTTTAGTTTTCAAGATGTATAAAAGGGGTAGCTATGAACAACCCTTAGACGGCTTTGCAAAAACCGGCTTTTGCTCCATTGTCATCCTTAATTAATAAAGTCTTTACCCTGAAAATTTCATCCTGATACTATGTTTAATTTTCAAGATATATAAAAGGGGTAGCTATGAACAACCCTTAGACGGCTTTGCAAAAACCGCTTTTGCTTAATTGTCATCCTTAATTAATAAAGTATTTCTCCTAAAATTTCATCCTGATATTGTTTAGTTTTCAATATGTACAAAAGGGGTAGCTATGAACAACCCTTAGACGGCTTTGCAAAAACCGGATTTTGCTCCATTGTCATCCTTAATCAATAAAGTATTTATCCTGAAATTTTCATACTGATACTATGTTTAGTTTTCAAGATGTATAAAAGGGGTAGCTATGAACAACCCTTAAACGACTTTGCAAAAACAACTTTTGCATCATTGTTATCCTTAATTAATATAGTATTTATCCTGAAAATTTCATCCTGATACTATGTTTAGTTTTCAAGATGTACAAAGGGGTAGCTATGAACAACCATTAGACGGCTTTGCAAAAACAACTTTTGCATCATTGTTATCCTTAATTAATAAAGTAATTATCCTGAGATTTAATCCTGATACTATGTGTAGTTTTCAAGACGTATAAAAGGGGTAGCTATGAACAACCTTAGACGGCTTTGCAAAAATAACTTTTGCATCATTGTTATCCTTAATTAATAAAGTATTATCCTGAGAGTTTAATCCTGATATTATGTTTAGTTTTCAAGACGTATAAAAGGGGTAGCTATGAACATCCCTTAGACGGCTTTGCAAAAAACAACTTTTGCATCATTGTTATCCTTAATTAATAAAGTATTTATCCTAAAAATTTCATCCTGATACTATGTTTAGTTTTCAAGATGTACAAAAGGGGTAGCTATGAACAACCATTAGACGGCATTGCAAGAAACAACTTTTGCATCATTGTTATCCTTAATTAATAAAGTATTTATCCTGAGAATTTCATCCTGATACTATGTTTAGTTTTCAAGATGTATAAAAGGGGGTAGCTATGAACAACCCTTAGACGGCTTTGTAAAAAACGGCGTTTGCTTCATTGTTATCCATAATTAATAAAGTATTTATCCACAGAATTTCATCCTGATACTATGTTTAGTTTTCAAGATGTATAAAAGGGGTAGCTATGAACAACCCTTAGACGGCTTTGCAAAAACCGGCTTTTGCTCCATTGTCATCCTTAATCAATAAAGTATTTATCCTGAAAATTTCATCCTGATACTATGTTTAGTTTTCAAGATGTATAAAAGGGGGTAGCTATGAACAACGCTTAGACGGCTTTGCAGAAAGCA
Source organism: Vesta saturnalis (assembly GCA_036346205.1). Lineage (NCBI taxonomy): Eukaryota > Metazoa > Arthropoda > Insecta > Coleoptera > Lampyridae > Vesta > Vesta saturnalis. The sequence continues at coordinate 2,970,073 of JARFJB010001195.1, read as the reverse complement.
ACTTTTGCATCATTGTCATCCTTAATTAATAAAGTATTTATCCTGAAAATTTCATCCTGATACTATGTTTAGTTTTCATGATGTATAAAAGGGGGTAGCTATAAACAACCCTTAGACGGTTTTGCAAAAAACAACTTTTGCATCATTGTTATTCTTATTTAATAAAGTTTTATCCTGAAAATTTCATCCTGATACTATGTTTAGTTTACGAGATGTATAAAAGGGGTAGCGATTAACAACCCTTTAAACGGCTTTGTAAAGAGCGGTTTTGTATTATTTTATGCTTAATGACATAAGTATTTGAATAAGTAATGATTATAGATTTGGTAACTAATTTATTCACGAACGCCACTGGGTTGTCGTGTATTTCCGTAAATTTTGGCTGCTGAAACTGGCCGCTCTTTTCACACCGGTGGTACCGGGTACCTTTTGCGTTTTCATTTTCGTTTTTTTTTGTTTTTCGTTAAGCTAAATATCTGGTACTCATATTTATCCTAAAGCAATCTACTTTAAGTCGATTGCACATAAAAACAGCGATGTTCATTTACCAAAAAAATTAAATTTACACCAAAACATAATTTTATACCTCAAACACATGCATAAGGTACCGGGGTACTACTGCCTACTTTAAGTTGCATGGAAATAGCTTATGAGTATTTATTTGCTATATAAAATATTATGTGGATAAGGGAAATAAAAGTATTTAGAGGACAATTTATGATAAAAAAATTTATTATTTATAAAGAAGCGAAATTTTTTACAACAATATGATTTATACAGTACATTCCAAACATTTTGTAATGGATTCGGAATGCTCGTTACAAACTGGTCGTTTGCATTCTTCACAGCATTTCCGCGTTTTTCTTTGGAACGAAGTTGTTGAACGACAGACAAAGCAGCTGCCTACATGCTTAGGTCTACCAGAAGCATCCCTTGGTGTTGCTACCGTTGTAGGATTTGAAAGAACCGCAACTGGATGTCCTAATATTGCCTCTATCCCAGATCTGTTTGCAAAATGCTTCAAAAAGGTCGGGTTTTTTTGAACGCAACTCATTTGCGCGCATCGATAATTGCATTCCCAGATCTCCCAAGAAAGTTCGTCTCCTATGGATTGACCTGGTAGTGGCAAGGTTATTTTCTGAGTAGATAATGTAAGCTGCTAAGGCAGCTACGTTGTAAAACATGGCATGTGGCCAACGCAAGGTCTTTATTGAAATGATAATTCTTTCTTGCGGCTTTGTAGAATATTTATTTCGAACTTTCAGGGTCGGGCGCAAAACGGCATGATTCTTATTATGAAAATATTTCAAAAAGAAAACAAGCTAACCGCTTAAAAAGTATAGTACATTCTAATTTCGTGTCTAATAAATCAGATTTTGGTAAAATAAAACAAAAAATATTGATTTTCCTATGCAAACCAACTGTAGGTACCCGGGTACCTAACTATGCGGGATGGGTATAACAATTGTAATTGCACATGAAGGTTAAAACAATGCAATGTGGCTGTAAAGTGGTAAGACTAGAATTTCTAATAAATCCATTTTATAATTTACTATATCAAACAAAAATTTATGGCTTACTGGTAAATGCATTAATAATTAATACCTCAATGTTAATACTCATTGATGTATTTTACATTGTACTAACCATACGGCATCATTTTCAAGGTGTACTTCAGGTATGAAACTTCTTTAACCACATAGGTACACACCTTTATGTAATCGTTCGTTCTCTTATAAATATATGTATTAATGCTTCAGCATTTCAGAAAGTTCGTTACTAAAGACCACTTATTTCCACTTTATTTCCACTTATTTCCACCTAACTACATCCATTTCCACTAGTGATTTACCCCTCCGATAATTCGGTTTGGGAGAGTACCTGAAATTATATATTATAAAGAAGTGATAACTTTTGAAATATGTGTTATTTGTCACCAAAGACTAACAATAACAATAGTAAATTTTACACTTTATTGATATCGAAAGGTTACTCACATCAGTCAAGTAATTTAGAATTAGTAAAACCTAGATACAAGTAAATAAATTGAAATTGTTTATAAACGATTTTACTACATTGTATAGCATTTGTAAAATAATAATTCAAACCATGCTATTTACAATATTCATTTGCTTCTCTTACTCTCATCCCTCTAGGTATTCTCGGGTCGGCCAGTTCAGGTAACACACAGTTTTCATAAAAATTAATTAATTTTGGTAACATTACATTATAAAAATTGATATCTCTATGTATTTCTAAAATTACCATGTTTACGTCTGTAGACAGTATTAAATCACAAGAACTCATTTCAAGTATATTCAATTGACCTTGTATTTGATACAGATACTTGTGATTTTTTTTTAAGTTTCCTTATCATCTTCAAATAATAAACCTAAAGAATTTTTTTTTAGATACTAATGTTATGTTTTCAGTCCTTATAAAATATAAACACTTCTCTTCAATGAGTTTTGAATTCACTTTTCCATCGGGAGATGCTGCCAACAATGAATGCGTTTTTGGGATATAAATAGGTACCACATTTTTCAACCCGCACATTCTTCAAGTTTGATACTTCTTGATAGCAATATCTTCCATGACTCTTCCGTATATTATTGGTTTACTGTTACTTGCTGAATCTGGAGTGCCATACAATAAACATTTCAACAACTTGTGACATGGTGTTTTTGTTCTTCGAATACAAACATTATAAAATTTAGACGTCGTCATTCTCTGCCGTCGTATTTGACTGTTCCACAGTTTTTAAGTATGTATTCTCCCTGTCGTTAACTTCTTCTTTGAGGATACCTATTTAAGATTAATTCAATTTTTGAAGATAATTTTTCTGCACTAATATCAGCAGTAGCTGTGTTTATTCCGTTATCATTGTCACCGGAATTTGTATTTTGTCCGTTTGATATCTTTTTTTGTTTTCTTTTGCGCACTATATCTGGTTGTCGTTGTCGCACAGCACAAAGCAAGGACCCGAGTTGAAAGACAAACCAGCAACAATACTTCTTCTTTCATACGATCCATTCTGGGTAAAATTAATTCTTTTGCCACCTATAAATTTGGCCACTAAGGACAAAAATCTTTCTGCGTGGTTAGTTGTTTCATTCGACACTAATCGTTCTGCTTTTTTTGCTACATTTTCTATTAAGCTTATATCTTCCTTATATAAATTACAACTTGTTAGTAAAGGAATAACATTGGTTTCGTTGAGTTCTTTGCGTTTGCAATAAATGTCTCTACAATTTGTATGATTGCCAAAAACGTGCTGAGGAATATTCAAAATGCCATTGTGTCACGTAGCCGTTTCTTTATTATTTGAGATAGCACACCGCAGTGACGTAGACAGACGTTGTAAATTATTTTTTACTATTCTTCACCCACAAATGTCAAAGCTACTGTTTTTTGATAATTTATTCAAGTGTGTTGTAAAAGCTCGTGTAACATGATTTGCGCATTCCAAATATTCCATAACTCACATTCTTAATAAGACGGGCATATACCCTGGAATCTCTTGATGGTCCATTGTAGTTTTTAGAACAAACATGTGGTTTTGGATCTCCCCGCTTCTCGGCAAAACAACAAGACAACCAAAATTTATTTTTAACTCCGAGGAATACAAGTTGTTTAGTTTTCTGTCATATTATACATGCAACACCGGAATTTGATTTATAACTATGACCGTAGGATCGCTTAGCCCACCCTCCATCTACAATAACAGTAATAAAAGGAAATCTTTGCTCAATATTTCCGGCTTCTAGTACATAAGATTTCTCAACTTCAGATGATTGTTTCATCTCCTGACTAAGAGCGAGTGTAATTGTTTTTTCATTTTTCATAGAAAACGGTTTGGACATTTCAGGTATCTTCAAAATTGATAAGAATTCCGAAGCGTGAGAGTAACCATTTCCCACAGATAATGTGCCCCATACGAATTGTGTGTTTATTTCGTTGTTTGTCTTTTAAGTGTCTACTTTAAAAGTTTTATAACACCCTGTACACCGTATTGTAAAAGTTGAGAATAACCCAGTTTTTTGTTCTCCCGATATAATTAATGAACCTTTGCAATTATCTGATAATGAATGTTGCTAAAGTTTAATGATTTCATTAAAAACATATGCAAAATCTACTATGCGATTGCCAACAACCATCGATTTGGTTGCTTCAAATTCAATTTCCAATTCCGGCAAACACTGTTCCGGAAGACTGAAATAATGAAAATAAATTAATGAATATTGTTAAATACACTCGTTTTCAGGAAAAAAGGCAGTTGCATCATCAATTTATGTAATAAGTAACGACAACTGTGAACATGTATCACTTGGTCAAATTTGAAATAGACAGAGAAATATCGCAACTGTCATCTTTCCTAAATACGAGAGTACAATACATTTTTATATGTACTGGGTGTCCCAAAACTTAGGTCTGAGCAAACTGGCAAATATCGGCGACAATGTAAATCTGAAAATTGCATAACGAAGTTGTAAGATGTCTTAAGATCCACATGTTCCAGAAAAGCAACTCCACCGATTAAATAAAATCATTTGGTAAGTTTCATAATCGGCCCGTTTTCTATGTATATGGCCTGTTTATTAAATCGTAATAACGTTAATAAAATACGTAAATTAGCAACAATAATAAGCATACACAGTCTGATTTGTTGAATGAAAGAGCTCTTTTCTTGAATACAATTCAAACTACATTTTCCTTTTTATTTATTTGTCTTCTGGGAGCCTCTGTTTATACCTATACAAATTGTCCACTGTAAGGAAGAGAAGTATTGGAATCTCGAAAATGGTAAAAGATAGAGAGTTGCTCAAAGTTAAAAAAAGTTACACTATTCGCTTTCCGAAAATAGCGCAGGTTTTTCCTAATATACTTAATTTAAAATTAGAGTGTTTAATACCTATTACTCACCTATTGTAGTATTCAACATGGGCGTCCTCGGGCATATAACTTTCACTTTTTTCAATTACTTTCTTTAAATTTTTACGATTTCTTCGCAATTTTTGTGATTTGGCCACTTTATTGTTTTTAACTTTACGCTTGTAACGCCCCATGATTTACTTTGTATTGAAATGATTCACTAATAATTTACTAACCTTATAACCCAAAAACTACCCCAACCCCCCTTTAAAAATCAGATATACTAAACAGATATAAATTTATTACGAAGTAACACTACAATGATCAAATAATTAAATCTAAGTAAAATACATTTTTACACAATTGCAAGGGAAACATTTACCTACTCGTCTAATCCTTTATACCATTGTACTTACGGATTATGTACTTGAGGCATTATTATTGTTGCTATGGCATCTTGAAGTAAAACAAATGTTTAGTGTATTGCCTATTCGAAAATAAAATGAAGAACAAGTTTGACGACTGTTTACACATTTTTTATTCAACTAAAACAAGCTTCAAATTTTTTACTGGAAAAGATGCGTTTCTTCAGTAAGAAGGCCATGCAAAGTTTTCTTTAAATTTCAATCAATATTCTCCAAGAAATCATAGAAAAACTATCGTTTTCATCCCTAAAGTGCTATTAAAATTCCGGAATTCTTTCAACAATTGCACCTTAACCAAATTACCGTATAACCTGCATATCTTGAGTAGATTTATTATAGTATAAAAATTTTCAACGATTCGTCACGGTCCGTAAAGGCAGTTTTGAGCGGACATCTGGTTTCTACCCCAACATATGTTTTTCTTTTCCTTTTCAACCTTTAGCTATATAAAATAAAATATCCCGTAAATATTATCAAATTACGACTTATTACCAAGATATTTGAAACCATTAATTATCTTTTCTATCACAGTAACAATTGCGATTTGAAAATGTTGATTACAGTAATAAAATTTTCTTGGCCCGCTACCTACAAGGTATAAGAGGAATAGATTATGTATGCATGCATCATCTTATCCAAAACATGTAACATAAGGTCTTAAGTTAAAATAATTAAACTAAACATTTTCCCAACCCAAAAGTCCTTATGTACCAAATTTTTTGTAATGTTGGTTTAGCCATTTCTGAATTTACATTTTTCACATAAAAAATACATTATCAGTATCTGAAAGCCCTTATATACCAATTAAATGTTAAAAAGTTATTTTAGGAACTTCTTGATTTTTTAGGGCTTAGTTATTAATTACTCTACAAAGCACGTTCATGAAGGAAACTTGTTTAATATTTAATTATCTTTAATAACGGTATTTCGCTATTTTTCAATAGTTAGCAGTTTTCGAAATATTAACAAAATGTACTTCAGCGCCCTCTGCAACTTCCCTTTGTAAACAGATTTTAACCAAAATTTGATAGAACCGAGATATTGGTAGAAGTAACTATTAATATAGAGTTTGCTTAAACCAGTTTCTTATTATGTTATTTTGGTTACAAACATCAAGTGGAAAATGCTTAGATGGTTTTCAAAATGCTGAAAACGTTGAACTTCGAGATAGATTTTTTCACAAAAACAATACTTATGGGTGCTTCGTGCACAAAAAAATAAAATGACCTAATAATATGACAACCGATTATGTCTCCCCAGAAACAAAATGTTTCGATTAAATAGAAAATAGTAAGATAGTATAGTACAGAGCAGTGAAGGTGGTGTAGTTATATCAAAAACTAGGTAGTTGCGTTATTGTTTTAATATGATTTTTTCGATAAATTTTGCCACAGTTTGAACCTAATGCTAAACTTGCATCCATCAAATAAGTTTTAGAGGTAAAAACAAACTTGTATTATTGAACCAACATTATCAGCATTAGGTTTGATTGATTTTAAGATGATTGTGTGGTACTTAACACCTTCAGCGGCATGTGTATCTTTTTAGATACACATTGTCTTAGACAATGTGTCCCGAAAAAGATACACAAGCACTATTTCGTTTTAGGTGCTGTGTATCTTTTATGCGCACGTTCTTAATACATTTTATGTGGTAAAAATTATGTATTGGCCGACACGAATTTTTTGGTATATTTGGGTTGGGGCTCGGATGTCTCTAATATGAGATCAAAGATTATTTAAAAAAAAAATCACTTTGAAAAATAAATGAGCCTCCTTTAGGTTGAAAAAAGTAAAGTTAAACGAAAGAAAAATCTTTTAACACAAAAAAAAATGCTAGTGAGTAGCATTGAAACACGACCGACAAATGATATTCTTGCATATGGAACATTTCGTAGATACTTGGGCTGCTCCAACTAATTTTCCGTCGATTAGTTTTTCTTTTCTACTATATTTTTCATAGCATTTTATGCAGCGCCCACGAATTATTTTCCCCTCCACTTCATTTTTTATTAGGTAATGCATGGTATTTCTGCTTCCGGCAGGCCTTTCCCCGTCAGATATGACAGTTCGTTCAAGCATTTCAGTGATTACTTGCTCTCTGAATTTTGTGATGGTTAGCTTCTTATTGGTTGTGATCTCGTGATACAAAAAATGAGCATTTACTAGTCTTGTCCCCCATATAATTTCAAATATAACTTTGCGGTACAACTTACTACAACGACGTAAAGCAGATCCGTATGTCGCCATTTGGTCACTAAAGTGGATAGATGACTTGCCGTTATTGTATTCTGTAATACATTTTGGCTTCATTATGGGTCAATTTTTTCTAGTTTTGGAGGTAGTTACTTTTAGAGCTGATGTTTTGGTTGACAGCATTCTCACGTCTTGCTTATCGCGCCATTTTAGTACAACAATAGCATCTTTTGTTTGCTTGGCCGACATCTCACGTGAGCTCCTATAACGTCTTTTGGCAAGTATTTTTTGTTAGACCTTAAGATACCGGATGAGTCTTTCTGCGTCTCAAACGCTAAGCGGGCGGGACGCTTGTATAGTAATTATCCGTATAAACTGTTCTCCCCTCGTCTAAAAGGCCATCTATTAGCGTCATGACGGTTTTTCAGGGAACTCAGTTGGTGGATCTTTTGATTTACCGCACTAAACCGAAAAATTCCATGTATATCTTTTTTCAGTGCATAGCTTGTAAATTTTTATACCATACTTCGCTGCCTTGTTAGGTATATATTGGCGGAATATTAGTCGTCCCCGCCAAGGTATTAGTGATTCATAGACACAAGATTTTCTCACAGGCTTTTTGGTAATTTTTTATAAATTTTTCAAGCACTTCTTTGATTTTATAGAGTCTGTCATTAGTATCAGCAGAGGTTTTATCCACAAAATGTAGATACTTCAAAAGTAGCTTAAACCGATTTCTGGGCATTACGGTACGAGCTAATGGAACACCGTACAGTTTATGAACTCTCCAATAATCCTTTATTGAAGGTAGTTTTACTAATCCCATGTATCCAATAAGGGCTAAAAACTTTATCATTTCATTCGTAGTTACTGGGAGTCCATAAGTAGAATTTTGACTGGGCAATAGTGTTTATTAATTTTTGAGTGACGAAAAAATTTGTTTGCTCTACAATTAGAATGAATATATCATTAGTTAAAAACAAATCAATGAAATCGATTGGATCTGCCTGCGCTAAGATCCCAGTATAGATATCTTTCATTCCAGTGAAAGGTACTGCATATTCAATATGGGGTGTATCTTCATGGGTAGGCATTTTCGATTCAATTTGGGCCAGTTTTTGCTGCAGCCACTGGGACTCGGCGTCAGTAGGAGTATTACCTGAAGTACTTGGAACGTTAACATCAGGAAGTACATCTTGCGGAATTGCACCTGCAGAAGTGGTTCGCCTAACTTTGCGTCTGACAATTTCCTCGTCGCTATCACTTTCGCTTGTTGATTCTTCGAAATCTTCCTCGTTACAATGAAAGTTCGGATCTTGAATAGAATCATCACTATTAAAGTCTGTCATTTTGAATGAGATCGCTTAGTCTTTTGTACTCAAACAGAACTAGTCTTTTCAATCTATTCGCTCTGCAACAAGGAGACGAGGGATGTAGTAGAAACAATCATATTGTTTTGTCCAAATTCCTCGTGCTGGCTGCACAAACATTCTTCAAAGAGACGAGGAATTTGGTCAAAACAATCATATTGTTTTATCCAAACTCCTTGTGCTGTCCCGAACAAATTTTTTTTCCGTTTGATCTGAAAAGAAAAAACAATAAAAATAAAGATTCGTGTATCATTTATGATATACGTAGCCTGTGAAAGAAGTGACCTTTAGAAACTTTCTCGTATGCCAATGTAACGAAAATGATGTACACTAAAAAAATTGAAAAAACATGCTGTATAAATGCCTTATATATACCGTGTTCCCGGATAAGAATGAACAGCGTGGGGACCTTGTAAACCGTTAGAGTTACAAATGTGTTTAAATTAGGAAAAAGTTGCGCCCCACCGAACCTTGCAAGATGACGTTTTAAAATTTGCGAAATTCCGGATACTTCCGAAAATATTTGGAAAAAACCGAAAATTGGGGATTTTCGTTTTTATTTTTTTCTGACTATTGGAAAAGATATGACAAAATAAATCAGGTTGATGGTTTTTTAACCCGAAACGGCAGAAAAATATTAAGTGCGATATGTCGTTGGATTTAGAATTAAAGTTAGAGTTTACTAAGAATAAAACAAATCTTTTGGACTATTTAAAAAAATGAAGTTGATGATGGTTGCGGAAAAACGAAACGTCGGATTGAAATTCCAAAAACGTCAATTTGTAGAGCAGAAAAAGTAGCAATGAGAATCTGCAATTTATTTTGTCATATCTTTTCAAATAGTCAGAAAAAAATAAAAACGAAATCCGAATTTTCGGTTTTTTTTACATATATTTTCGGAAGTATTTGAAATTTCTCAAATTTAAAACGTCATTTTGTAAGGTTCGATGGGGCGAAACTTTTCCCTAATTTGAACATCTTTGTAACTCTAACGGTTTACAAGATCCCCATGCTGTTGATTCTTATCCGGGTAACACGGTATAGGTCACCTATAAACAAACATAAATATGCAAAAAGAATTTTTTTCGAAAATTCGTAGTATTCTGCATATGTACTTAGCGCTATGCTTTTTAGTTATTGAAGGCCCCTGTAAAAAAATCAAAATAGCTGAGATATGTGTCATTTTCTAAAATAAACAGCAATCAAAAGATATATTCAGAATGCCCTGTACGGAAAATTAAAATATATACCTACACATAATGTGCATTAATGTCTTTTTCATAAATCGTTGTTAAAATAGAATGTAATGTGTTGTAATATTTTTTTTTAGTTTCAGGAGGAGATTGCCAACAAAAACTTTTGTGCTGTGTGTGTTCAGAAGAGTGTGGTAGCCAACCGTTGTAAGGATATTTATGAAAACGTAGCCAAAAAAGGGTATAAATGTCCTGAGTCTTGCTTTCTTTGTGAAGTGAAAGACTCAAACTTTCTTAAGATTAATGATAATCCTAATAATGTTGTTAAAAAGCTGCATTTGTTTATAAATAACACCATATATCCTACAGCACATGAAGAATGCATTGTGTGTTTTGAATGCTTTTTACATCTTAATATATGGTTTGAAATGTCTGATAGAATAAATAAAAAGGTAGGTTGCACTTATTATCTGCATATATGAAATTTACATTAAAATTCTAGTGATGCATTATGTATGCATAGCATTCATAAAGTGAAGTTGTACAATTGGTTATGTAATAGTATGTAACGTCACAAGTCCGGGAACTCGTATTTTACAGTACGAATGCGATTAGTACCGTAAAATGAGTTATCGTTATTTGTTTTATTTCATACTGTAAATAATTTTATTTAAAAAAAATACATATTATTTTATGCATCACTTTGAATCTGCTTTAATTTTTTAAGAACACGTGCAGCTGCACTAGCTGAGTGGCAGATCGTTCGCTGCATGTGAAAGACCCCGGGTTCGGCCCCCGCAATCTCCAACTTTTTATTACTTTTCAGAAAAATGTATTTCTATATTTTCCACTGTTTCATAAAGTGTTTCCTTTATAGACTCTGGTGATGTAAAGTGCACTTTACTGGACTAAAAAATAGTTCAGTAAAGTGCACTTTAGTATGATATAAATAACATTTTTACTTCACTAGGATTGAAATTGTAATCATAGCAACAAACAATGCAATTGACAAGGGAAAATGTACTATATCAGAGAACCGAATGAGATATCTAACTCGTATTGAAAATCTGTTTTAAATTAGCATTTATTCAGCATCACTTTCTGTTAAATTTTATGTTGACCCTTCGTCGGTCGCAATACGGAAAATCCTTACTTAGGGCGTAACGCATCTAATTAAAATACAGCTTCTTTGGTATCAACCTCTACGTTATTTACAAATTTAACTGCAAAATGAACTAAACTCTTCTTAATTGTTTAAAAAATGAGAACGGAATAAGCGAACACAAAACTGCATATTCTGTTCAAATTTTGATTTGTAACAGGTTTCACAAATGCATGTTGTAAGCATGACTTGCAACAGTAGTTTGAATATCGTTTTTTTTTTAATTTTAATACAGTTGACACATCTCTTCCTTTTTGAATCATGTGAAGGTTCTTCTTTAGTTGTGGTGGGAGGATTGTTTCCAATTTTCATTGACGATCTAACTGAATTCCCCTTTTTCCTGTTGCCCTTCGCTTGACATGTTTTGCTGTTAATTCACCACTTAACTTCTTTAGAAATGTTTTTTTTTCACTTAGTTACTATTTCCTATATACTGGGTGTTTCATAGGTAAACCGACATACGTTACCCGCAAAGAAAGGTCACTTGGGTGATTCGAAATAACCTAGGTTTACTGGGTCTAACGCGTTTAATAACTGAGATATAGGGTGTTTTATCAATTTAGTCCTATACTTTTATTATTCATATTTTTTAAACCACCCTGTAGATTTTGTTCATATTTGGTACAGGTATATGGCTTCGAAAGCCCAATCGTCCATTGCAAAAATTTGAGTCAAAATCCAGGTCCGTGTTTAGGAAAATTTTTAAAATTTGATATTTCCCAAAACAACACTCTGTATATCAGATTTTTAAAAATTGGACCGAATATTTTAAAAGTATGGAAAAAATAAGTTACACTGAAATATTTTTATAAGTGCGCATTTCATTCTACTAATAAAATTTTTAATGCCAAAATTCAATAAATGGATTATTAACATTTTCCTGAGCCCCTTTGGAAGCGTCCTGTAGATTTGTTTCATATTTGGTGTAGGTGTATAACTGTATTGGCTATTATGAAAATTTAAGTTAAAATCCAGGACATTTTTACAAGTGCAGATTATATTCTACTACTAAAGTTATTAAAGCCAAAATTCATTAAATGCGTTATTTTCACTTTTCCTGCGCCATAGTTTTAGAACCATCCTATAGATTGTAAGAGCTTAAGCTAAATTCCAGGAGTGTCCTAAAAAATTTGACCATTTGGATAAGGCCCAAAATAAGACCCTGTATTAAAATATTAAAAATTGTACCGCATATTTAGAAAAACAAAAAAAAACTCCCTAATATTTCACGAATATATTTAACAGCGTACAATCTATGCTACATATTATTACGATTTTAAATTAAAATTCGTTACAACCAATAGTTATCATCTTTTTTAAAGGCATAACTGTAGAACCGCCTAGAGTGGTTTCTTATACATATTTTCAAATATTTCGAAAGAACGGTAAAACTGGTTACTCTAAAATATTTTTATCAATGCGCATTTCTTCGATTAACATTTTAAAATTATCCAATATTTCCAAGAAATTCGTATAGTACATACAAATCTCACTGGATTATAAAATCAGCTTAGATTAGGATGACGTTTTATTATAAATAATTTATAATAGCTCAATTTATACAAATTTTATTTTAAATAAATAATAATAATTTTAAAGATTAATTACACCATATATGTACAGAGTGATCAATCTCAAGTGTATACCACGTGATCAAAATATTGTAAGTTGGTACCACTGATAGGTTGGTAAGAAGCTGTATTGCTCTAGCTACTGTAGAGCATGGTTCGAGTAAAAACTACGATCAGTTTCAAATCTGTATGAAGGTCATTAACTTATGCATATTATAAAATATTATCTTAATTTAAATAATGACTATTTTGTATTTGATTAGACTGCATCCCTATAAAATACAACAAAATAAATATAATATTATTTAATGATTGGATTAAATCATTACAAAATAATGAATCTTAAGTATTTAAATGTTATAATTTCATTATAATTAAATAAAATTTAGAGCACAGTTGGGGCAACAAAAAACGGGACACTACGGTTTTACAAGTTCAATGGGCATATATATCTACTTTAATTAGTAACTGACTACTTAATTTTATTATTGATTAATCCCAACACCTTAGAGATTATTAGTAATAATGACAGTTTGACAGATAAGGGTTTTGAATAATTACTTATTTCTGATTTCTAAATATTCTTGTGTTCCTTCTAAAATGCCTGTTCATACTACCTTTGATTTAAAAGCTCGTATCGTTGCTGAGTTAGAGAGTGGTAAAAGTGTTCGCGAAATTTCGCGATTAATAAATATGTCGCGATCTATTTTTGGACGAGTGCGAATAAAATGGACTGTCCAACATACGATAGCGAGAGCAGTCGGTAGTGGCAGACGAAGAATATCTACACCAGCTGAAGACGAAGAATTAGTTGCTTATGTAAGAGATCATCCTTTTACGAGCTACAGGGTTGCTAAAAATGAAACAGTATTTCCTGGATGTCCTGCAACGGTTCGGGCTAGATTAAAAGAAGTTGGAATAAAATGATACGAAGCGGCCACTAAAGAACTATTAACAAATGATAACAAAGGATGTCGTTTAGAATTTGCCAGGCGATATATCAACGAGCCCTTGGAGTTTTGGAGTCGAGTTATTTTCAGCGATGAAAAAACTTTCAGTAGCTCTAATAATCGACCTCTAAAAGTATTTCGACCGGCTAGAACCCGATGCGAAACAGAATATGTTAATTTTAAAAAACGTAGTGGTCGTTTTTCTGTAAATGTTTGGGGTTGGGTAAGCCATCGCGCGCCAGGAGTTGCTGGATAATTGACTGGCGCATGAATTCCGAAGTATATTTAGACATACTGGAGACTATCATGACTCCTTCTGTTCAAGTTTTATATGGTGAAGAAGACTAGATTTTCCTATGAATATTATCTTATTTAACTTTTGAATTTTTACTGTGGTTATAATGAATTTATTGTTACAAGGATAATGCACCTATACACACGTCACGGAGAGTCCGAAATTGGCTTCAGGAAAACAACGTTCGTTTGTTACCGTGGCCAGCAAAAAGCCCAGATCTCAATATCATTGAAAACGTTAGGGCTTTGCTCACAAAGACAATTCAAGACCAACAAGGACTACATTTCATTGCCCAAAACCGTGACCAGTTAATTGCGGCGATTGAAAATACATGGGAGGCTGTTGGAATCGATTATCTGCAGCATTTAGTAGCGTCAATGCCTAGACGATTGCAGGAGTGCATTGACAACGAGGGCGGTCATACATATTATTAATTTCATGTTACTGCATTAATCACTAAATTACTCTAAAAGTATTTCTTTATTAATTTTTGTTTTAACAATTTCTGACCTAATCACCAAAGTATTATAATTAGATTTTTTAAATATAGTTTTTCAAATTTTCTTTTTTTTCTTTTTAGATTTTAGTTACTTTGAAATATCAGACCAAAGTTTTTTTTGTTGTGTATTCTAAAGCATAATATAATTAGTTCAAAATTGATTTTTTTTTCTTTTTAGATTTTAGTTACTTTGAAATATCAGACCAAAGTTTTTTTTGTTGTATATTCTAAAGCATAATATAATAAGATCAAAATTGATCAGAGCATTCTACTTATGTCATTGATGCATTGCATTAAAGTTTGACTGAACTGCAATTGTTATGTACGAAGGTCAAGTACTACTTACAGTAGATATGACCATTGAACTTGTAAAACCATAGTGTCCCATTTTTTGTTGCCCCAACTGAACATGTTTATGGAATGACAATGTCTTTTACAAATTTTTTTTAACTCCTTAGGTACACATTAGTTATCACACTTTGCTTTACAGCATATGTTCAAAATGACGCCATTAAATTGTAAACATAAGTTCACCCTACGTTGCATATTCGCAAATACATTTTGCAATATTTCGGCACCAGTATTATGAATTTCATGAGTTATAGCATCTCGCAATTCTTGAAGAGTATGCAACACTTTGTTTTTTAAATAACCAAAAAGAAAAAAGTCTAACGGTGTCAAGTCTGGTGAATTCGGTGGCTAACGATTTACACTAATGATTCTATCTTCAAAGAAGTCTCGTAAATAATTAATTGTAGCCTGTGCAGTATGTGGGGTAGCGGAGTCATGCTGGAAGTACCCGTTTCGTAATTCACGTTCATCCAAATTATTAATAAATGGTTCTAAAAGTATTTCCCTGTATCTTGCCACAGTAATTGTGCCATTGAAAAATACTGGTCCAAATATTCGTTGTCGTGACATTGCTATCCAGACACCGACCTTGATAGGGTGTAAGGTAGTTTCTCGAAATACATGTGGATTTTCTGCAGACCACGTACGATAATTTTGGCTATTTATGTAACCGGACAGATGAAACCAAGCTTCCATCAGAAAAAAAAGATACATCCAGTAAATCATTCTCCATCGTATTGTTGAACCATTGACAGTAGTTTACTCTAAGCTGAAAATCTCTATCTCGCTGTTGTAATACCGAAACCTTGTACGGGTACAAATGTAAATTCTTCTTTACTGCAGTGTGGACACTTCCATAGGATACATCTAAAAATTATTTATGTAAAATTATGTTTGTATGGTAAAATTTTTCATACGTGTTTGTGAAGATAGTTTTCGCAAAGATTTATTGGGGCTTGCATTCATCCTTGCTTGGATATCCGCTAAGGTGTCCTCTGTTAAGACAGTAGCCGAAGCTTCACGTTTGCATTTTAAAACACTACCAGTTTCCATGAATCGAGCTATCAATCGATTACGATGTTGACTAAATGTTTCGTAACTAATATTTTCATTTGGGTACTCAACAGTAAATTGATCGATTGCATGATTGCAATGAATAATGCCATTGCCCATTACCATCTTGGAAGCCGCTACGAAAATGAGCCACAACAATGAATGTGTCGTGTTCGATTGAAAACAGCATGACGATTTAAAAATTCGATATCACAATTTGAAATTCAGAATATATAATTTGTCTTGATATAGACAGTTTGTAAATAACTCAAGAAAATACAAAAGTGAAAAACGAAGGTATAATATGACATAATCTGACATAAACTAAATGACTAAAACCACACTAAAAATCAAACTGCAAAACACAACAATATTAACAACTAGGGATTTTTGTCATACCACTACAGTACACTTGAGATTGATCACGTATAATTTTAAGGCAAATATGTTGTACATACAAAACTCATTAAATTATCAAGTAAGCTGAGCTAAGATGACAACTCTTGACAGTTAGTTTTGTTATAAATATTATACTTTATGACAGCATAATTTATGCAGTTATGAATTTATTTTATTTCAATTAATAATAAATTTAAATAATAATATGCCACATCAATTCTCAAACAAAGAATATGCAGACAATTTTTGTTTACGGTTTTTGCAACGGAATCGGTAGAGAAGCAGCAAGGGAGTATGAAAGGCGGTTCCCTAATTGTTGAACGCCGCATCATGAGACTTTTTCACAAGTTTTTCGTTATCTTCGACAACATGGTAGATTTCCTACAGCAAAAGCCAATGATTGCCATGAAAGACAACATTTGGACATCGTAGATGTTGACATATTAGGTAAATTGAAGATTTATTTTAATAGTAGATAATTCTAGTCAATGATTAAAATAAATTCGTTTTTATTCACCATACCTTGGTCAAATTTTTTGAATTAATATTAATAAAATGTCAGTAATAAAGATACGTACCTAAATAAAAAATAAATAATTAAATAAATAAATATATACATCAATAAATAAATGCTTAAAAAAATTAATGTCAATAAATTATTTTATTTTAGATGTTGTTGAAAAGAACCCAGAAATTAGTACAAGGCGCATTAGACATTCATTAAATGGACCCCATCCTACCGTTTGGAGAAGATTAAACAAATTTAGTTTACACCCATATCACATTCAAGAGGTTAAATTTTAGTCGGTGGATACTAAGTAAGAGAAGAATAATTAGTAGATGTTTATTCACCTATGAAGCCATATTTACCAGGGAGGGAGTTTTTAATCTTAGAAACTCTCATATTTGGGCCGCCAAACACATTCACAATATAAATTTTCAGTTAATGTATGGTGTGGTGTTTTAGGCAATCGTCTTATTGGACCATTTGTCATTCCCTCGTACTTTAAATGGGGAACACTATGTGGATTTGTTGCAGAATGTTACCGGTATTGTTAGAAGATGCAGATGCTGATATTGGATGAATGTATTGATCGTTCATCTCCTCATTTCAGACTAATTGTGCGAACTTTTCTTGATAAAAATTTCCGAAATAAGTGGATAGATAGGGGTGGACTGATGCCTGGCCTACTCGTTCACCAGACTTCAACTCAGTGGATTACCACGTGGATTACCACGTTTGGGAATATCTGAAATTGCAAGTATACGTCTCTGAGATAAATAGCAGAGAACTTGTTAACAGTATAAATAATGCTTGTGAGGACAGGAGAGGTAACCCATTAACAATCAGAAAGGTTACTCAGAATATACTTATGAGATTTATTATAAGTTTTGTTATGAACGAATAAGTTCAAAGGTAATTATGTAATTATAAATTATTATTAATTTTATTAAATACATAAGTAAAAAATTTACCTCGAGTAGGATTTGAACCTACGACCTATACTTTGCTTGAGTACCGCGCTATTAATAATAGTTATGACAGCTCGAAAATGTATTGAACAAAACGGTGGACATTTTGAAGTTTAAACATCTATTCAATTAAGTTTTTTATATGTATGCGCTTTTGTTTGAAAGAATTTGTATGCATTTTGTTAAAATATCTTACGTGTAGTTTTTTTTTTTTTTTTTTGAAAATATATTCATTCAACAACTGAATCTTTACATTTTAATAAAATTAACATATTAAAATTATCATCGGATACTTCAGCATATTTTTAAAACGCCGCATAAAAAAATCTACACATGTATTTTAAATTTTCCCCTTGTTTTAAGTGTAAATATTTAAATATTGATAAATAGTGTTAAGCAATACTAATGCATTTATCGAATCTTGGCTTTAAAAATTTTATTAGTAGAATGAAATGCGCACTTATAAAAATATTTCAGTGTAGCTTATTTTTTTCTGTACTTTTAAATATTCGATCCAATTGTCAAAAATTTGATATACAAGGTGTTGTTTTGGGAATTATCAAAGTTTAAAAAATTTCCTAAAGATGGGCCTGGGTTTTGACTCAAATTTTTTGCAGTGGACGATTGGGCTTTTGAAGCCATATACCTGTACCAAATATTAAAAAATCTACAGGGTGGTTCCAAAGTTACGGCTTATAAAAGTATCGGACTAAATTGGTAAAACACGCTACATCTCAGTTATTAAAAGCGGTAGACCCAGTAAACCTAGGTTATTTCGAATCACCCAAGTGCCCTTTATTTGCGGGTAACGTATGTCGGTTTACCTATGAAACACCCTGTATAATACTTGACAGTTTATTTTGGCAATATTCAGTATTCGAAAGCAGCCGTTAATGGCCAACGACGACTGTTCCACTGAACATTGAACGTTGCACACATTTTACCGTTGAGTCGGTTTACCTATGAAACACCCTGTATAATACTTGACAGTTTATTCTGGCAATATTCAGTATTCGAAAGCAGCCGTTAATGGCCAACGACGACTGTTCCACTGAACATTGAATGTTGCACACATTTTACCGTTGAAGTTGACACCAGATTTAGTGTTATTGTAGTATGTAATAATATTGGGTTTATTTAGAGCTCCAGTGTTTTCATCAATATGGTTACCAAAATACATCCTAGAAATTAGTACTTCATGTCTGTTTTTTTAAATGTACAGGGTTATCTGTTATATTTTGAACCTGGGGGTTTTATTTTAAAAAATGCATACGATTAAGGCATCTTTAAATTACAAACTTAATTAGAGAGAGCTAGTCCATTTTGCAAATGTCAATCATCTGTCAAGATTTCGTAAAATAATTTTTATCTCAAAAACCTTAATAGATGGGCATGGTGTAGTTTCAATAAAAAAGATTCAAAATTATGGTTTCCATCTAAAAATGCAAAAATATGTAGGGTGTTCTATTGACAATAACAAAGTAGATGGCAACTTCCGGTATAACCGAGAGCACTAGAGGTCTGAAGGTATTTTAGTTGAAGAGAATGCAATCAATTATACATGATATATTTTCAGGTTTTTGGCCACAACCCCATAAACTTGTGATTAACGGTCTGGCTGAGATACCCTATATATTTGTAATCAGAAGGAAATTTGCTACCAAAATATTGTAAAATATACAGGGTGTCCATTTGAAAAAAACAAAGGTTTGATAAATATTTGGCATTTTCTTTTGTTTCTTTTGATATGGCGACATAAAATTTCATTAAAAACTGCATAACTTTGGTATACAAAGTTTTTTGACATCTCTTAATAAGTGAGATAGTGGCGGGTTCAAAATATAACAGACCACCTTGTACGATACAATTGTTGCGTCTTTATTAAAGCAAAATACAAGGTGTCTTTAAAAGGTGCGGAAAAATTGCTACCACAAATTTCTGAGGCTAACATGACTATCTAACCCGACTTACCTCAGTCCAAAAGTGGTTGATTTCGGAGATACAGAGTGTCAATAGTTCAATTTGGATTTAGTTTTCCATACATAATTTTTATAATAATTGGTGTATTGTCACAATATTCGGCTAGGGGGGGTTTTGCGGGGTGGAAAATTAAAATCGGCTCTCATTTTCAATGCAAAATGTAGAGAGCGCCACCTGCGGTACTTTGCATACATTTAAAACGAAATAGCGTTTTTGAGCCACAATGTATTTAACTTTTAAATAAAAATTCTTATTCTCCAACGTCCTTCAACTAAAAAATGTATACCTGGTAAGAGTTGATTTGAGCAATCGTTTCTGAGATATCTGGATTATAAAAATTCATCACGTGTATGCCTACAATTCAACACAATATGAAGAGAAGGCGTTTTAATAAAATAAATGTCACTAAAAAGTGCTGTGAAATCGAATCGAAAAAATTGTAATACTTAACAATCCAATCATACATTTTGATCAATGCATGAATTGAGGCCTATCTTTGGGTTTTGGATATTGCTAAGGAAGTGGTTTAGAATCTTGCAGGGTATACAGTGAAAGATTTCCAAATGGAAGATTACCACATCATAAAACCTTCGCGGCAGTTGAAAGATGTCTTCGTGAAACGGGTAGGTTTGCGCCTGTTTCTATTAATTATCGTCGTGCACGAACAGTAAGAACTCCGGAGGTCGAGGAAGATATTCTAAATTGGATTGAAGAAAATCCAAAACTCAGCAGGAGAAGATTGGGCTTACAGCTAGGGGTAAGCAAAGATACTGTTAATAGGGTAACCAGAGAACAACTACTGCATCCATTTCATGTTCAACGGGTACAAGATCTTTTACCCCATGATTTTGAAGCACGCCTAGGTTTCTGCCGGTTTATCCAAGAACAAAGAAATCAAGATAGAAACTTTACACAAAGAATTTTATTCACAAGTGAAGTCACTTTCACGAGGAGTGGCCATAACTAATTTGCAGAATGAACATGTCTATGCTGCAGAAAACCTCATGCGACTAAAGCTACCCATTATCAGCATGAGTTTAAGGACAATGTGTGGGTAGGAATCATTCACACTTTCTTAATTGGTCATGTCATTTTACCACCTCCACTAAATGGCGCAAATTATTTGAAAAATCTACAAAACGAATTACCAAACTTATTAGATCCCTTACCCTTGCAACTGAGAAGGGGAATGTGGTTTATGCACGACGGTGCGCCTCCACATTTATGTTAAACGTACGTAATTATTTGAACGAACAGTATCCAAATAGATGGATAGATAGAGGCAATGATGCACCCGCAAATTGGCCAGCTCGATTCCCTTGTAATGTCCTTTATTACAATTTTATATTTGCCACGGCTAAACTGCAATCGGTCTTTGTATTTAACTAAAGAGGGGGTGGGTTCGTCGGTAACTTTAATCTTTAGCTTTACACTGTCCACATAAAATAATTAAAAAGAGAATGGTTTAAAATAATATATTTCCTATAATTACAAATCTAATATATATATATATATATATATATGTTTATTCTATCTCAACTTAACCTAAACGTAATAATAACAAACCACTGGACGTTCTGCTGGTGACGGCGGCGTCCTTCCTTCCGTTTGCCCAATGAGTCCACTTATTCTTGTCGAAGTCGTTTCTGTAAAATAGATTTTAATGCTCCCTAGTTACACTCAATAATGACCGTAATATTTAAATGATTAATAACGTTATGTTTAATTAATTATTTATACCGGATACGGCCCTGTCTATAAAAGAAAAGAATTTATAGACAAACTACTGGTTATTCAAAACGAGGGTTGCGCGAATGTAGGTCACTAGTGAAAATCGATATCCCGAGTTCACGTATGGTGCGCAGGACTGTTGTACCGGTCTGACTGCGTGCGGCTCTTTACCTTTAGTACTTTCTGGAAGACGGACAAGCGCGTATGCTTCGTGAAGTAATTTTACTTCGCGATGTATTATGCTTAAAATATGACTTCTTCAGAGGTTTATCTTTGCATTAAATTTAGGCTAGGCGGATTATACACGTTTGGTTGTATAATTAATATTATTCCAACGTTATCTACTGGGCGGTGATTTTATGGTGGTGATTTCTTTTATGCAAATGAAAGAAATCTCACGTAGATACAATCGACGTTACTTAATGGTATACACACAAAACGCGTATTTATTAAAGGCGGTTTTTATACTTGCGGAATAAGCTGGTGGAAAACAATGAATCGATTGCTTTCTGGAAATACGTTTACTAAGCGCGTGGGTATCGGGGGACGGTTTCCTGCTACGACAGGTTTTTGACTGATACTCTACGTTTAATTCGTTTTGTGATTATCAGCACTTCGGTCTTTGCCAGCGAGCTGGTAAATTCAGGTGTTTAGAATGTAAGTGATAGTAATTGATAGAAGCTGCAGGTCTATACAGTCCTACTTAGCTCTCATCGTCAGGTATATGGTATAGTAGTGAGTGTTTGAACTCCGACTGCTCCGGGTGACCCGTCGCTCTCTGGGGTTTTGTGTGTACTATGCCGGTGTATACTCCCGACTGCCTCGTGGCTTTGCCCGCTGCTGTCTGGGGTTTTGTGTATGTTATGGGTGTGTATACTCCCGACTGCCTCGTGGCTTTGCCCGCTGCTGTCTGGGGTTTTGTGTATGTTATGGTGTGTATACTCCCGACTGCTTCGTGGCTTTGCCCGTTGCTGTCTGGGGTTTTGTGTGTGATGTACTGAATTACTCTACAGACTTACGTGTCGTTAGTCACAAAGATCGAGGATAGCTATTTACAAAGGTTCGCGGTGCGCGTTCGCAAATACAGGGAGCTAAACTCGCGGTGGCGATCACTAGGTCTGCGGCGATTTACTTTCCAAACAACCGTCACGTGCAGGTTTTCTGGAATCGGAGTTAGTCAAACGGACTAACTAATACAGGAGCTGGTGAAACCAACTAAATAATTCTCGGCGGCGGGATGCGTTCACGTGGCGCGTTTTATTATACCGATAGATAGAGATCTATAGATAGATTGATTACTAACTCACTTTAAGGTGCGCGGCGCGGTTTTTATAGAGGACTCTCCGTAGGCGGTGATGGCTTCTGTTTGGGGGAATCCTATTTGTAATTGGCGGAGATTACTCTGACGTATAAAACTTTCGATGTTTTATGAAATCCACGTTGGAGTGGGAACAAATTAATTATTATTGTGCAATCAAACGAAATAATGCACTATATGGACGTGACTGAGTAATACGGAATACTAAGAAATATTAGATGAAGTTTTGCAGGTGTTTAAATACTAAGAAAGCTTACATCATTTCTTTTACGAGGGCGGATGGTTAAGTAAATAATTAATTAATTAAAAAATTTTGAAGTAATGACTTGCGGTTCGTTACATACCACCCTCTCTTCCTCAAAATCCGTTCTCTTAACTTTGATTCGGCCTCCCTCGGGCAGGCAGATGGTTACGCGACGTCGATTCCGCTTTTGGCGTCGGGTAGCGGCGCGTGAGATGGGCACTATCGGGGGTGGCATCAAGGCTGCGGGTTGGATCTCTTGGATGCTTAAAATCTTGATTCGTCCCGTCACTTCTTCCGTTTGCCGGAGGTGAGTTGGGGTTTCTGGTGTTTGGGGCCGGCCGTCAGCGTGGAGGCGAGGCGGCGACAGCTCCCACATGCACTCCATGTCAGTCGGGCTCGCGGGCGGCGTTGTAGGTTCGGATGCGGTCAGCGGTTTTTGTACGGGCGAGCGGTCTCTTATGGGTGATCGGTGCCGTGTTAGGAAGGCGTCGGGAAGGCCTTCTGTCCCGGGCTGGCGGTAGTGTTCTGGCAGCCAGGGGTTAATGCGGGTTCGGTTTTTCTTAACTCGACGGACAACGGGTGCCATTTTACGTAAGATATCAGTCCTAGGTAAATTTTGGTCTTTTATATAAGGTTGAAAGCGCGCGTAGTTGATAGCCGTTAACGTTGGGTTATTTTCATTGGTTACTGGGTTCGTCTGATTAGCGACGTCAGAGGCGTTCTTCAAATCTTTAACGTGCGCTACTCCCGCGCTTTTCCTACTGCCGGGTTCTCGGAGTTCAACAATAACCGGCGATCTTACTTTATAAATTAGGTAAGGTCCGTCGTATTTTTCTGCTAATTTCGATGTAAATTCTTTCGCTTTACTTGAGAGATGGCGGGTTTTCCGGTAAACAAGATCTCCTTCTCAGGGGCGGTATGCTCTATGGCGTAGGTTGTAGTGCTTCCGCTGAATCTCAAAATTCTTTGATAAAGCGTCTCTGGCTAATTCTTGCAGGTCTTTGTCCGGTCCGTGAATTCCACCTATCCCTCTATTTGCGGATTTTTGTAACGGTATGCGGGTTCCGGCAATTTCGATCTGTTGGCTATGTAGGTGTAGTGTAGCTTGCACATATTCTAGGAAATCTAATCCGAGTACTACGTCGGTGGATAACTGGGGCATGTAATATCCTGGTATCTGGAGTACTTGGTTTTCTACGGTGGCAGGAAAAATATATAACCCTCTAGTTTTGGCTAGTGAGCTATCGGCTAGGCGTACGGTTGCACAACGTTGTGTACAGGGATGCACTTGGTTCATTCTCAAAAGGTTCTTTACCTTTTCTCCTATATAGGTGCGGGAAGCTCCGGTGTCTATCAGTGCGTTTATACTGGTTGTAAATACTTCAATTTTCAGGAATAAACGGTCATCGGTGAGGCGGGAAGTTAAAGGGGTTGTTTTCCTGGTGGTGAAGGTTTTCACTGTCTGTAACCAGGCAGACCATTCGTGGGCGGGTGTAATCTTTCCAGGTTTCTGGGTCGGGGAAGTTAAAGGTTCCTGGGGTATCTTTACCGGCGCGTGAAGTTTTCCGACCGCGGGCACGGACAATCGCGAGATAAGACGTTCTCTTTTCTGCATCTGGAGCAAAAAGCTTTAAACGGTCCTTTGCACTTTTCTCTAGTATGGCCGGTCTGTCCACATCTCCAACAGACGGTGGTGGTTCGGTTGGACGCGACAGGATTCTGAGCGGTGTTCGTTCTCTTTTCCTCTGCGTGTCTAGGTGCCGGTGTTTCTTGAGTGGGAGTGAATCCGCTAAAATGTACCTTCGGTCGACTAGGACTGGTAGACGGTGAGTGTCCTCTAGGTGGTAACATTTCAAATTGCGTGGCCAATTCGAGGAGTTCGGATAGATTAGTAAAATCTCGTTGACGGATGTAATATTTGTACTCAACGCGTAGGTTATCATATACTCGCTGTAGCTGAGCGTCTCGGGACATGTCACCATGCCGACGAATAAGGGTGAGAATTGCGGTAACGTATTCTGCAGCCTTTTCTCGGGATTTTTGTAATCGGTTCCGGATTTCTTCTTCTAACTGGAATTGGTGTCGTGGCGGTAAGAATTGTGTTTTAAAGCTGGTGACAAAGTCATGCCAAGTCGTCCATGATCGTTGGTTATTTCGGTACCATAGTAATGTGTTTTCCTTCAACAACTCAGGAAGTGCTACCAACAAATCGCAATCCGCGATGTTGTAACAGGATTGTAACTCACCTAATCTTTCTAAGAATGATATCGGATCACTTATTCCATCATATTTTATGCCCCATTTGCGAATTCTGTCGCAAATGTCTGCCCTTCGGGTGCCGGTTACGTCTGAGTTTCCGGGTGCTGAAGACGGTAGCTGTGCAGTGTATTGTACAGTTTCTGGTATCATGACGGTTACTTGACCTTCTCCCGTACGTAGATATCTAATGATCCTGGTTCGTAGTGTGTCTACATTTCCTCCTGTGTCCAGTTTGTATTTTTCGGCTTCCTCTACTAACTCCTCTTTCTTCAGGTGATATATCCATCCTACTCGTTTGTCGGTTTCTTCTCCGGTCTTTGTAGTACTCATTCTGTAACAGATTGATTATTTAATCTGGAAAGAAATGAATTATTTTCCGGTGCGTCTGGTTGTCCTCGGAATCTGTAACAGGAATTATTCAATGTGTTCAGTGTTAGTGTGCTATTTTATGTACGCCCCAACGTTAGGGTGCCATTTTATGTAATGTCCTTTATTACAATTTTATATTTGCCACGGCTAAACTGCAATCGGTCTTTGTATTTAACTAAAGAGGGGGTGGGTTCGTCGGTAACTTTAATCTTTAGCTTTACACTGTCCACATAAAATAATTAAAAAGAGAATGGTTTAAAATAATATATTTCCTATAATTACAAATCTATATATATATATATATATATATATATATATATATATATATGTTTATTCTATCTCAACTTAACCTAAACGTAATAATAACAAACCACTGGACGTTCTGCTGGTGACGGCGGCGTCCTTCCTTCCGTTTGCCCAATGAGTCCACTTATTCTTGTCGAAGTCGTTTCTGTAAAATAGATTTTAATGCTCCCTAGTTACACTCAATAATGACCGTAATATTTAAATGATTAATAACGTTATGTTTAATTAATTATTTACACCTGGATACGGCCCTGTCTATAAAAGAAAAGAATTTATAGACAAACTACTGGTTATTCAAAACGAGGGTTGCGCGAATGTAGGTCACTAGTGAAAATCGATATCCCGAGTTCACGTATGGTGCGCAGGACTGTTGTACCGGTCTGACTGCGTGCGGCTCTTTACCTTTAGTACTTTCTGGAAGACGGACAAGCGCGTATGCTTCGTGAAGTAATTTTACTTCGCGATGTATCATGCTTAAAATATGACTTCTTCAGAGGTTTATCTTTGCATTAAATTTAGGCTAGGCGGATTATACACGTTTGGTTGTATAATTAATATTATTCCAACGTTATCTACTGGGCGGTGATTTTATGGTGGTGATTTCTTTTATGCAAATGAAAGAAATCTCACGTAGATACAATCGACGTTACTTAATGGTATACACACAAAACGCGTATTTATTAAAGGCGGTTTTTATACTTGCGGAATAAGCTGGTGGAAAACAATGAATCGATTGCTTTCTGGAAATACGTTTACTAAGCGCGTGGGTATCGGGGGACGGTTTCCTGCTACGACAGGTTTTTGACTGATACTCTACGTTTAATTCGTTTTGTGATTATCAGCACTTCGGTCTTTGCCAGCGAGCTGGTAAATTCAGGTGTTTAGAATGTAAGTGATAGTAATTGATAGAAGCTGCAGGTCTATACAGTCCTACTTAGCTCTCATCGTCAGGTATATGGTATAGTAGTGAGTGTTTGAACTCCCGACTGCTCCGGGGTGACCCGTCGCTCTCTGGGGGTTTTGTGTGTGTACTATGCCGGTGTATACTCCCGACTGCCTCGTGGCTTTGCCCGCTGCTGTCTGGGGGTTTTTGTGTATGTTATGGGTGTGTATACTCCCGACTGCCTCGTGGCTTTGCCCGCTGCTGTCTGGGGGTTTTTGTGTATGTTATGGGTGTGTATACTCCCGACTGCTTCGTGGCTTTGCCCGTTGCTGTCTGGGGGTTTTGTGTGTGTGATGTACTGAATTACTCTACAGACTTACGTGTCGTTAGTCACAAAGATCGAGGATAGCTATTTACAAAAGGTTCGCGGTGCGCGTTCGCAAATACAGGGAGCTAAACTCGCGGTGGCGATCACTAGGTCTGCGGCGATTTACTTTCCAAACAACCGTCACGTGCAGGTTTTCTGGAATCGGAGTTAGTCAAACGGACTAACTAATACAGGAGCTGGTGAAACCAACTAAATAATTCTCGGCGGCGGGATGCGTTCACGTGGCGCGTTTTATTATACCGATAGATAGAGATCTATAGATAGATTGATTACTAACTCACTTTAAGGTGCGCGGCGCGGTTTTTATAGAGGACTCTCCGTAGGCGGTGATGGCTTCTGTTTGGGGGAATCCTATTTGTAATTGGCGGAGATTACTCTGACGTATAAAACTTTCGATGTTTTATGAAATCCACGTTGGAGTGGGAACAAATTAATTATTATTGTGCAATCAAACGAAATAATGCACTATATGGACGTGACTGAGTAATACGGAATACTAAGAAATATTAGATGAAGTTTTGCAGGTGTTTAAATACTAAGAAAGCTTACATCATTTCTTTTACGAGGGCGGATGGTTAAGTAAATAATTAATTAATTAAAAAATTTTGAAGTAATGACTTGCGGTTCGTTACACCCTGACCTTACCGCGATGGATTACTTCTTGTGGGGAAAAGTGAAAACCGTGTATTCTACACCAGTACATACAGAAGATGAATTAAAGACGTATTCAAACTAGTATTGACGCTTTGAGAAATGATGACGAAATGCTCCAGAGAGCCCAATTTAATTTTTTACAACGTATTAATCTTTGTACACAAGGAAATGGAGGTCATTTTGAAGATTTGTTGTAAGCATTTTTTTTTTCATTAACTTTTTGTTGCTGATAAATGTATTAACTGTTTTTACACAAGAATAAAATTATAGTACATTTAACTTGTTATTGTAATTTTTGTTGTTATTCCTGTGGCAATGCAATGGTGACTTTGAATAAGAAATCAAAATTTTAAATCCAAATATCTCAGAAACGGTCGCTCACATCAACTCTTACCAGGTATACGTTTTGTAGTTGACCGACGTTGGATAATAAGAATTTTCATTTAAAAGTTAAATACATTGTGGCTCAAAAACGCTATTTCGTCTTAAATGTATGCAAAGTACCGCAGGTGGCGCTCTCTGCATTTTGCATTGAAAATGAGAGCAGATTTTAATTTTCCACCCCGCAAAACCCCCCCCTAGCCGAATATTGTGACAATACACCAATTATTACAAAAATTATGTATGAAAAACTAAATCCAAATTGAACTATTGATACTCTGTATCTCCGAAATCAACCACTTTTTGACTGAGGTAAGTCGGGTTAGAATGTCATATTTTAGACTCGGTCATTTGTGGTAGCATTTTCCCGCACCTTTTAGAGACACCGTGTATACTAGTCCGTTCTAGCTTTTGCTTGCTTGTTATGAAATCTGCAGGACGTTGATGCTTATTTTTTTACCACACCAACATAAAAAAGTTTCTTCGACGAAGGAATCATACAAGTGCTATGCCTGTGAACCAATTATTACCCGTTATAGTACGCCTCATGTTGTATATTGGTTCTGTAAATCGTTTTATAAGGTCCACTGGTTTGTAACTAATACTAAAAGGTCCCTCAGGCTGTTTTCCCGGATAAATTTTTAAATTGAAACTGTACCAACGAAAACATTGTTGTCATATTTATTTCACTTAAGACGAAATATATTGTTCGAAACCATTTCGTCGATTCTGACATTTGATCCAAACGAATAGTTTTTCTTGCAGTTTTCTACAAAATCATTAGAAACATTCCAATGGCAGCAAGTTTCTCGTATTTTCTTCTTTCTTTTTGAGTTGCTATTGAACCGAATTTAAACTGCTTTACATTCATTACTACGTGAAACATTTCTACTCCATATCCGTCAGAGTACCAGATTTTCCAAATCTTGCCTATTACTGTGAAAAAACATCTCTAAAATAAAGCAATCTGTAAGTTCAATATCGGTGACATTTGCGTCTCTCTCTCGCTTGTATTCAGACCGAATTATCTCAATATATTTCTTAGTGTGTATAACAATTTATTCCAACATTGTGTCACTAATCAAACATTTCCAACATTCTACAGCAGTATCAGCTTGTCTTGCAGGTCCATTGACAACTGGAAGCCGTTTATGATTACTTCACACAAAGTTTTGTGCCTGGGCGCATTCAATATTACAGATTTATTGCGTCACGCAAATCAAAATGACTGTACCGCGCGCAACCAAAGGCAGGACTGCCGAGCCGGTAACGCACCACCACAGGATACACTTCTAAACTACATAATTTAACAGATAACAAGTTTGATAGTACACTGTTAGTGTTTCGTCATGATAGCAACAAAAGTATATATTAATTTAGTATGAAATCCTTTTATTTTTCAAGTTTTGTTGAAAATGTTGGTTACCACCATTGTTTCCTATAATTAAGTTCAAAGATTTTATACGAGATGGCACTGAGTCCCAGCCTGAAGTGTGGTTGCACTCCCATAGTTCTGCTTCATGTTTAATTAAAATTTAAATTATCCTGTTCCTTGTACTGGGTGGTCAAATAGTACGCCAGACCTATGTCTCCTGTACCATCAAAGATGGCGAAAAAAAATTTCAGGAGTCATTAAGGGTTAATTGATTAATTTTGAGTAGACTCCTAAAAGTCGGCGCTGTGAAAATTTAATATTTTTTAAAGGGACATTCTGTATATTTTTACATATTTTAATTCACCCTAAAATTCTGTATTTAGCACCGAAATTTGTATAGCATATTTTTGCAACGTTGCCAATTGTGTTGAAAAATTCCTTAAATTTGTGAAAAAACATGGGTCACTGAAATTTGTAATATTTTTTAACTTATAATAACTGGAAACAAAACGGAAACGGAAAGAGGAATGATGACAGAAGTCCCCTAAGATAACACAGATTAATGTTTTTGTACAGGGTGTTTTATATGGTCATTCCAATTGTAGGGAATTTAATCCTCTTTAACTTTTGTAAAGGTCTTCCTATGCCTACCTACTAACTTTGGTGGTATTTCAATTTTATTATCGGGTAGTGTATCGTGTAAACGGAAGGGAAGGTCTGGTAGGCCAGTAATTGTGTCCACAATCAGGTGTTGCAGTCACCAAAGCGAAGTCTTCGACGAACATCCCTGAAATTAAACATCAGCAATACGTCACTTCGACGAGTGTTTAAAAGACTTAGGTGGATTTCCGTACCGAATACAGGTTGGACAACGATTGACTGAACAAGATAGGCATGTCAGGATTGAATATTGTGCACGATTTTTGACCTTTCATTTTCCGTGGGACTGAGTTCCCTACCCTTTACATTCCCGCGATGTGACACCACCTGATGCTTATGTGTGGGAAATGTTAAAGAGGAAAATTTTCAGCTGTCCAGATCCATCCAAAACTGTGTCTGCGTTACGTCAGAAGATTGTCTCGTTTTTCCAGGACTCTGAGTCAACCTATGTTCCAGAATGTTTCAAAATCTGCGTGGTCGTTAACTAAACAATAATAACAGTGGCATAGTTTTCCAGTACTATATATTTTGACGCATACAGAAGAAAGAGAATAGGGTTATCCGTCAGTAATAATTATGCGTTCGTTGTAGTTTAAAGTGACTCTCTTCCATTTCCAACCAAATATTACCATACACTGCTACCTCCAAGGTTTTTCAACATTTCACTTTAACTATCCCATCTTCGAAAAGCCCTAAACAGAATTATAGCTGCAAAACTGTAACTGCTTCACTGATGTACCAATTAAAATTAATAATCAAACTATAGTCTATTCCATTGAAGAAGGTAGTAGATGGCGCTACCTCTGAGGGCATGTTTACACAGCTATGTTTTTTTGTTATCTTCAAAATGCGGGAAAATTTAAAAATAGTATAATTTTGTAAACGTCATATATTTTAGGAAACCTCTTTAATAAATCAGTGGATTTCTTTTATTAGTCAGTACATGACTGAAATAGGTGTGTGCTTCAAATAAAATGTGTTATATGCGATTGTAGATTGCCACTGATGAAAAGAATTGTAATGGTAGACTTTGTGAATATAAAGCAAAACACAAACATGTGACATGGAGGTAACTTGATAGTGTTATTTACAACGGATTCATTCGCTTAATGAAAGTCATGAAAACTTATATGCAAAAAATAATATTTATACAACCATGAGATGTGGGCCATTCTTACTTTCATTAAGATTCTACACAAAATGATGAAAAAATTTTCTTATTGAGTGAGCATCTATCTTTGCATTTATCAACAATTATAAATTTATTTCAAAATTAAACGCACAACATTCGCTAAACCAAAGTGATACAAAAAATATCAATCTGAACGACATTCACTTGATTCGTCTGAAGAACTTTCAGAATGCAAATTTATAACTACTTCCAAAATATTTCCTACTATTATACCTTTTAAATTCCACATTCGCTCTTCCTCATTAATTGCATGTTCCACACAATCATAATTCAAAATTTAAATAAGCACCCTCCACAAAACCTGAGATGCTGTCCATATGCACAACAATCAAGCATTTTCCTTTTCCCGATGGATCTTTGATGCCGGTTGAAAGACCCTACAAGTGTGTTTGCCTTACAGTTGTCACAGTAGTATCTTTCCAAATCTTATTTTTCACATGCCCTGCATTAACCAACCCAAGTTTCATCTATATAATAAATTTTCTTCCCTCTTCACGATACTTTTTGATAGAAGTTAAGCATTTGCATCTCCTTAAAACAATTTCTTGTTTTTCAATTAAAATAGTTTTTCTGCTTCGCTTCTCATATTTGAATCTCAACTTACGACAGTTTTCTTCACAAACTCGTGCTTATGAAATCTGGTAGTGAATCATCATCATTTACAGCTCTTAAGACTTTTTCTAAAGTAGGCAGTTCTGCAAAGAACTATTATGTAATATGTAGTAAAAATGACTGATAGAATATAAATGAAAAACACGATTACAAAGAACACAAAATAATGGAGTTGACAAAACTATCTGACTGCAGGACAAACAATTTTACCAATATAACTTGAATTTTACTTCAAATATCACTATTCTATGAAACTACGTTTGTGTGTTTAAAACTGGTTTACGTAGTAACCAATGAGAATGATGGTCAAAGCTACCCTATGTTTTCCTTCACTTCTTAAATGGAATAGATTATAGTTTTCATATTATGCAGCTTATAAAAGTAGACAAATTTTGTATTTAAACTTCTAAGTTAAGAGTTAAGAGCTATCGACCGAATATGCACTATTGGGACACCCTTATATATATATATATATATATATATATATATATATATATATATATATATATCATATATACATACGTACATACATACATACATACATACATACATACATATAAAAGGGGGTCCCAATAGTGCATATTCGGTCGATAGCTCCTTAGCCATTAAACTTAGAAGACAAGTTTAAATACAAAATTTGTCTATTTTTATAAGCTGCATAATCTGAAAATGGTTTGGTTTCTACAGGGTGTAATATAAAAGCGGTACAATATAGAACTTTTGATTTTTAAATAAAACACCCTATATATTATTTTATTTTTCGATTCTCTTTATAATTTTACATCTTTTTTATAAGAATTACTTACAAGCTAAATCTCACAGTTTTTGAGATATTTGCAAAGTTAACTAAAAACTGACATATTTTATATTGTAATTCAAGTACCTACTTTAATCTATTGTCAAAATTCGATTTCAATATACACGGTGATCACAAAAATTAATTCAATAACATAAATTTGGAAATGCTATATCTTCATTTTTTTTAAATGGCGTACCCTATATTTTTTTAATGCCTTGTCTTCGTCTATTAATCGGCTTTCATTTCTATTAAATATGTTCTACCTATCTCTAATAGTTTCGGAGATATTTAAGTTTGTTTAATTTTTTTTGTCGATAACACTATAATTTTAAGTGTTTGTATTCATAGCTTGCTTTGACCGACTAATTTTACTCTTCTTCAGTGTTATCAACGAAAAAAATTGAACAAACTTAAATATCTCGGAAACTCTTAGAGATAGGTATAGAATTCCTACTTGAATTACTACATAAAAATGTCAGTTTTTAGTTAACTTTGCAAATATCCCAAAAACTGTATAATTTAACTTGTAAGTAATTCTTATAAAAAAGACGTAAAATTATAAGGAGAATCGAAAAATAAAATAATATATAGGGTGTTCTATATTTAAAAATAAAAAGTTCTATATTGTACCACTTTTATATTACACCCTGTAAAAACCAAACTATTTTTAAATTATGCAGATTATAAAAATGGACAACTTTCGTATTTAAACTTATCTTCTAAGTTTAATGGCTAAGGAGCTATCGACCGAATACGCACTATTGGGACACCCTGTGTGTGTGTATGTATATATATATATATATATATATATATATATATACAGTGTGGCCCACTTAAAACCAGAACACTCCTGTAAAATTGTTATTTATGAATCGATTTTAATTTTTTTTACCAAAATTTAGAGGACAAAAAACTGTATATTAGGACAAGGTAATACATTTAAATTCATGAAACTAAGGCCTACAATGGCAGTTTTTTAGGGTCAAAAATTAAGAAAAACGCTAGGTATTTTTTTGTTGAAAATATTTCTACGCCACTGTCTGCAGCATCTTTCAAAACAGATGGATACCAATTTTCGTTGAAAAATGTCGAATAGAAAAAAAAAGATGAATTAAGAACGTCTACTAGAACAAGATTTATTGTAATGAACAATCCGAAAAATGAAACAAAATTAAACATTATTTTATGTATTATGTTATAATGAAACAAAGAAATACTAAATTGTAGAAGCACAAGATCTCCTTGAAGTTCAGTGCATTTTTCATATCGCCTTAAAAGATTTCTTTGTACCATTCTAAGTTGGCCTTGAGTTATTTCGGAGCAAGCGTTTCTTATTCGAACTCGAAGATCTTGGATTGTTTGAGGCCACGATTTGTACACTTTATTCTTGATCGTACCCCATAGGAAAAAATCTAATGGGGTTAGGTCTGGAGATCTTGGTGGCCATTCTGCTAATGGGGTATTATGACCTATCCAACAGTTCTCAAAGTTAGTATTCAACCATTCCCTCACCATAGCGGCATTATGCACAGGACTCCCATCCAATTGAAAATGTAAATTCATATGATCTCGTAGTGGAATATTTTCCAGAGCGTTCATGAAATCATGTTCCAGGAATTCCAAAAAAAGTTGTGAATTTAAATTTTGCTCAAAAAAGAAAGGTCCAATAATCCTTTCGTTGAGAATGCCACATCACACATTCACTTTTTGGGAATATTGACTTCTGCAGTTAATTACCCATTCCGGATTTTCGTTAGACCAATGACGTTGGTTTTGAGATGAAAGCACTCTATTGGTAGTGAAAGTGGCTTCATCACTGAACAGTATATGATTTAGAAAATTGCCATTGTTGAGATATTCCCCTTGAGACCACAAACAAAACTCCATTCTTCTTTCAGCATCACCTAGTCGTCGAGTATGCAAAAAACTTTGGTTTATACGGTTTAATTTTGTTCTTTTTAAGACACCTTCTTATGGTTTCTTTAGGCACATTCAAGTCTACACTTGCTACTCTTAAGTTGTGTCTAGGATTGTTGTGGAAGTAATTATAATCGCACGATCATTTTGACTCACTCGTTGACATCAATAGATGTAGTGAAACTGTACCTGTTTCATCAAAGACTTTATTGATGTTATAAACAGTACTGCAGCTTATTGGGTGTCTGTCAGGATGTCTATCATTAAATTCTGTAACAGTTTCTCTGACCGTACGGATATTGTCTCCATTTAGACATATTATTTCAATTTTTCGCATAAACTTAATTGTTGCATAATTATAACTTTATTTTTATAAAAAAATATTAAGAGTCTAATAAGTTTGACGTTTCAGAACGTTGCCATGGAATTCCATGGCAAGCTGATTTAGCCATTCTCGCTGTAAAACATGTTATATTGTCATTGAGATTATGATAAAGTAGAATCTGTTTTGAACGATGCTGAAGACAGTGGCGTAGAAATATTTTCAATAAAAAAATGCCTAGCACTTTTTCTTTTTTTGACCATAAAAAACTGCCATTGTAGACTTTGGTTTCATGAATTTAAATGTATTACCTTGTCCTAGTATACAGTTTTTTGTCCTCTTAATTTTGGTAAAAAAAAAAATTAAAATCGATTCATAAATAACAATTTTACAGGAGTGTTCTGCTTTTAAGTGGACCACACTTGCAAATCAACAAACAAGCCACATAGTTAAACTTTTGGTGCCAGTTCACTATCGGTCTTCAAGTTATAATACAGTATACTATAGAGTAGCTGGTTCAATATGTGCTACTATGTTTAATGCGGTCTCCACAATATACAGGCTTACATAGGTGAAATATTGTGGTTCAATAAGCTTATTTGGTCTACCACAGAGTAGCATCAGTAGCTGAATCAATATGCGGTCTACATAATATGTAGGCCTCTGTACAGGTGAAGTATTGCAGTTCAATAAGCGATCTCTCATCAAAAATATTTTTATTATTGATCCTCAAATTGATCTATTCTTAAGTATGTATAATTACCTATAATTAATAAACAATTTCAAATACCCAACAGTACATTAACATGGTACTCATACCAGTGAAAGACTTAATTACCCGATTGGCAATTAGTTTGTTTCTTTCCTTAATGACGGCGTCATAGGGATGCTTATGTGTAATGGCATGTAATTCAACCTCAAATTGAACTATTCTTAAGTATGAATAATTAACTATAATTAACACACAATTTTAGGTGTAGATCGCTTATTGAACCACATATTCACCGATATGTGGGCCTGTATATCATAATAAACTGCTTTGTACGTAATAGACCGCATATAAGACCAGCTACTCTATGGTAGACCACATTATACACAGTACACTGCATATCGAAGCAAATACTCTGTGGTAACCGCATATTGAACTGGCAGGCAACTTTCACATTGTACTCTTCTGTAAATTTAGCTATGGCTACTTTTCAATTAGTTTTCGTACATTATACAAGATCACTGTAAAAATTTGATTGATACCTATGTTTTTCACATCATTGTGGCAAAGTCTCCATGGACATATTTTTATTATTTTGTCAACCAATGAAGCAGTAAGTCTACTTGTAGGATCTATGTCATAAACAGCTTTACAAACTGACTCATATGTAAAAATATATTCTTTATCTGTAACTTATGTAACATTCTCTTGCTTTCTGTTTCTAGTTGGATCTACTTTCTGTTCTAGAGCTTTAATTACATAATCATTCGTCACACAAGAAAACCTCAACTGAATGTAACAATATTTTTGCAGGAAACTTCATTAGAATTTTAAAGTACAATTATTTTTTTACTTCCACAATATTTGTTTATCTGATTTATGTCTGTTATTGTTTAAAATTTATTTTGGTTTATGTTTAGTACATAAATGACAAACTAAAGGACTTTTTCGAGAATTTAGAGTTTTTAACTTTATTTTGAGAAATGGTTCAAACCTGACCGAGGAAAACCCATAGCACTCTTCAGATGGGAAGTAAAACTGTAGGTCCATGGCAATACGATGGTTGACACGCTGAAGATCTCTTATTAAAGGTGGGATTCCTTTAGTAAGACCAAATTCTAGTGACAGGTAGTGCTAATAACCAAAGCAGTTGATGCACATAGAGATGCCTGACATTTCCGTTCGTGTCTAGATTTCAACAATTACAAAAAAAAAAAACACATTCATTCATTCATAGCAATAGTAATAAAACAAAGTGTAATAAACCATAAACTAATAAATTTACTTCTTACATCGCTATTATGAAACTACATTTAAAATCATTGGTGTGGAATGCTGTCGTAGAACGAATGGTAATCTTTATCAATGACTGACTTTAATGCTTGATGATGAATAAATTTTTTCATTTCAATTGGAATCCTAATACAGGGTAAATACAAGGTAAATTTTCCCATTCGTTGCTAAGTCTTAGTTTAAACTGGATCAAGCAATCTAGATCATATTTAAGTGCTCGTAGATCTGTAACACTAGGATCACCTCTTCTCTTACCCGGTCCAATTGTATATACGAAATTTAAGGTCTTGAAACTCTCAAAGAATTTGTAGTCAAGGTAGGTTACATTTTACAGTTTAGATGTTTTTCGTGCACATCTACAAATCACGGCATAATCTGCAGAGAATTCCTATTAGTTTTCTTTCAATAGTGCTGTGCATTTCATCTACCTCCAACTGTATGTGGCCGCGTTCTAAATATTTCTGGTATACTGTTATATCAGTAATCGTAGCAAAATTTTGAAGGGCATTGGCCAAGGTTGAATTACGGTTCTGATAATTACACCCGTCGCTATACAAAATCACCACTTTGTCCAGTTGCAACGTCTCTTTAATTGTTACTAAATGATGGATAATTAGTGAAGAAAATTCATCTGCGCTTAAGTTTCCCTCCGACTCATTCCATAACAAGCAGAATCCATCTTTTGTTTGCAAATTAAAGAATGCCATGTTGTGGACTGTGAGTTTTGTCTCGTTATATATTTTGAAGACGTTATTTTTTGGTGCCAACAATACTGTAAGTCGAGTGTTTTTATTATTGATTCTTTGTCCTTTGCTTTTTCTGGTCTTTTTTCTATGTGGAGTTGATACTGAAGTTCGGTTGTTTGTGACCCGCACAAGTATCATGTTCATCTTTGTTTGGGGTGAAAATCTCAACTTTTGTTTTTGAATACTTCGTTAAACTTTGTCTTGTTAACTAAACTAATGTTTGTCTGTTGACACCAATCTTTTTTATAAAATTCATAAAAGTCAAACTCAGATTTCCAAATAGGTTCTAGGTATAACCTCATGCAAGATGTACGACAGTTGTGTGACTCCATCCTCGGCAACTTATCAAAAAACCGT
The DNA here is from genome assembly GCA_036346205.1 of Vesta saturnalis. NCBI lineage: Eukaryota > Metazoa > Arthropoda > Insecta > Coleoptera > Lampyridae > Vesta > Vesta saturnalis. The sequence goes on along the minus strand of JARFJB010001195.1, from coordinate 2,931,770 downwards.
TCTACAGGTCCTTTTTTTTCTTTGATACTGGTCTATTTTTTTCATTTATCTCTTCTACTTTGTCAGCCACTTCATGAGTAATTTTCAAATCATGTTTTCTCTTGACCCAGTTCATAACAGGCCATATCCAAATCACTTAGAAACATCTTCTTACATACACCTAAGTACTTATTTCTTACTTGCAAGTTATATTCAAGGGAGGCAGAACGTCTTGACATTATTTTTTTTGTTTCTGGGCCGTTTTGGGTGATCAGTGTCATTAACAGTTGTATGTCTTTCCCTCCACGTCATGTTCCAAAAATGTACCAAAAATAATTTTTCTTTGCGCTTCGTTTATCTCTCGGCATTTTAGACCCTTTCCTTTCATAGATACAGTCAAACTTCTATATAACGAAGTGGCTAAATCCTGAAAAAAAATTCGCTATAGGGAAATTTCGTTATAGAGAAAAATTTTTTGGAAAAAAATTTAATATCCTATTTTATTACATACGATTTAATTACGCAGGTTTATATATGTATTACATATACACATGTACATACATATTTCACTCTTTTGCAAAAAAGTCTGTAATTTTTTGTTGCACGGAACAGTTGAAGAATGTTCTTTGTTCAAAAAACACTTCACAATTATTAAGGGCACTAAAAATGTTTGCCGGCACGTTTTCCGAATACTGTAGCCCGTTACGGATTATCGCAAATGCATTAATCATTTCCGAAGTCGACGGTTCTATTTCTATTGAAATTTGAAATGCTCATTGGGCAAAGACGCCATTAAAGGATTAAGAGATTAAAGTTTCTAGCAAAATTTTCAATAAGAATGTTTACATAGAGGCTTAACATAAACTTGACAACTTTCTCTTTTCTATTGACAAATTCTTGCAACTTGACTAATCCTATACAAATTACATAATTAGTGGTAATTCCCAAATCCTTGAAAATTTTCCCAGAATTTATGTATTTTTTGTCCTAAAAATTCGTTAAATAGAAATTTAACTTCCCTATTTGGAAACACTTTTACATGAGTTTTGGTTAAAAGTGCAGTGTACCGAGCGAAATTTCGTTATATAGAGAAATTCGCTATAGAGAAGTTCGTTATATGGAAGTTCGACTGTAATTTATAATTGCGTCTTATCTTTATCTGACATTCACTGTTTTTCTCGTATATTTCCATGTCCCATCTTCATTTTTTTTCTTCCACAAAATTAAGTTACTTTTTTTCTTCGTAATTTATTTTTAGTTGTAATCCAAAAAATTACGTTTTCTTTTTTTAGAAATAATACTATTTTCTGAAGTATCATCATCCAAAATATCATTTAGCTGGACCTGCAATCCCTTCAAGTGTCAAAGAAGGAATTGTAGATACGTTGTCAGAAATACTTTGCCTGAAGCACTGTCGATCACCAGATTGCTAGGATCTTTGCTATTTGTATTCTTATCAGCCGAAGAAGAAACATTTATTTCGGCATCTGTAATCTCATTAAAGGACAAAGACGAGTTTAGAGAGGTTCGCATGAACGATAAGCACATCAGGTACAGGAATAAGAGGCAGCTCTGGATTAATATTATTTCATAATCTAGTCTCATTTCCATTTTCATCTATAAAGACAATTGGTGTCATTAATATTAAGTTTTTCAACATTCTGAATACTATTGTCAAGTCTGTTCATCTGGGATCTTACCAAGTTTACCTTGGTCATGGAATGTGACATTGCCATTGAGAGCTAAAATTAAAAAAATATTGTAATTTAAAAAACTAAGAAACACACTTTTAACGCACTAAAAAACCCAAATTATATCATAGACAATAGAACAAAAAATTAGGGTATACAGGGTGTAAAATTAGTGCGTAATTCTTATGTTGCTCCGTAACTATTTTAGATAGAGAAAATCTTTAAATATGAAAGTTGTGTATTAGCTTCTTCTCCGTAACCTAAAAATATCTACAATTCTACAGGGTGTTGCATTTTTGGATACCAGTATCAACTTAAATATTTGAAATTGAACACCCTGTATATTTTAAATGTTCTTATTCTGTCATCAATTGCCTATCTGATAATGTTTTGTTTTTTTAATTAGAATCAACCGTTACAGACTTATTAAACTTTTTAGGAAAAATATGATGTATGCAAACACAACAAATAAAATCTGCAGTGGCCACATCGTGACAGATTAATCAAAAATATTTTGTCAAACATTTATCAATATCATCTACTGTCATCCGAAAAATTAAAAGTTAAATTTCGTTGTACAGGGTGTTTGCTACGGTGGTACAATAGCTTAATATTTCGATTGGCCATAACTCAATATTTTTAAATAGAACACCCTGTATTTTGTAAGTGATTCAGGTAGCAAAATAAGTTCTCTTCCAATTTTATATTGGGTTTCATATACCTAAAGTTGGCACTTTTTAAATTATTGCAGTTTTAAGAATAACGACCGTGTTATGCGAATTGTAATTTTAGAAGGTTATGTTAAATATTCCAAGAGCGCACTAATTTTATACCCGGTATAAGTTTGTTTTTGAGCACAAATTAAATGAGCTCAAAAAACAAAAAAAGTATGTGGTGCTCCCAAGTATTGTGCGTTTCACCTCTAATTAGACCTCTGCAATATGGCTGCCATTTAAATTTGTAACCAATTAAAGCGCGGGAGCACTCATTGGCGTAGTACCTTTTTTCATATAAAAATAAAAAAAGTGAAACATTTATTTGAATAAATTTATTATTAATTAATTGCTTATCTAGTATTAATTAACTGTTTTAATAAAAATTAAGTATGTAATAAATTACTTTTTTATTGATAATTATTGCTCAATTAAAAATTGCAGAATTATAAACATTTTAAAGAAATTATACATAAATTAATTAGTGTTACTTCAGCTATATTTATTTTTCCAAAATCTACTGCTACATTTTGATGTTTCTTACTTGAAAACAAGTTATATGCATTTACAATAATTGCTTGTGCTTCTGTAGACTTTTTCACACATATATATGATCTACGCTGGAATAAGAGTTAAAATAGACGAAAATTAATAAAATATTGTATTTTCTTACCGAAGCTGCAGTATTAAGTGCAAATTTTGAATAAAAGTTCTCGTCTTCAGTTAAAACAAAACTTTTATCCATTTTAATATAAAAACTAAACAAACACTGCACTGTTACAAATTGTTGTTTACAATATAATGACAAAATAGAAAATTGATGTAACATTTATAAGTAACGGACGTGGTCATTAATGATTCCTAATTCACATTATGCTAATGCAGTATGCAGTTTCAACATTAATTACCAATTAGTAACGGCAAATTTTCAGAAATTCTCAACAATAATGATATTTATTTTGATCATTCTTCTATTTTAACAATGTTTATTTCTTACAATAATTAATTTAATTGTAAAATTTTCCATTTTACTAACCCAAGCTCTACGCGTGATACACTACGATTTGGCAAATAATATTTTAAGATAGAAGGTCGTATTTCTTATTATATTTGTCTTTTGCTATTGCAGTGTTGTAGGAAAGGATGGAAAATGCACTTCAGGGTGGCCGACTGAAATATCACTTTTATTACAATGTTAACTTATAGCATTTTAGTAATTTGGTAATTGGTTGTTATTCACAGTGGAATGGCAGCCATATTAGAGAATTCTAATTACTGGTGAACATGAACCATGCACGATGTTGCTTAATTTCGGTAATCAGATTAAAAAATGTACCACTGACATGCTATGGCTGTTTTACTTATTTTAGAAGATTATAAAGTCAAATCAAAAACCCTGTTAAGAAGACAACAGTGTTTTCAAGGGATCACCCATCCAAAACTATAAAATTGTATTGTCATCCAACTTATACGTATCCAAAGCTTCAGCTCGCTACGATATTATTAGAAGTAGGTAATAATCAACTTTATATTTGTTACATTTAGTTACTCAGTTCCATAAAGTACGTACATGAAGATAATAAAAGCGTGTTATAAACAAATCTAAAATTCAATATAAGGACATATTTGGCACATTTGTAAATCAGTAGAGTGCTAAAAACAATATTTAAAAAAAATCAAATACAACAACGAAGAAGGTATGTAAAACCTCATCTATTGCTGTTCGAAAAATAACACCATAACTCCACCAATTACAAAATAAGGGGTTAATTTTGCTTTCTACTTATCAGAAAAATAAAAGAGCACAATTTTACACTAATATTATCATATCACTGGCAAAAAATGTAAAAGTTCTATCACTGACTTCTCTTGACTCGATACCGGTCATAACTGTAATAGTGTGTATCGTGCATTTACATGATTTTCGAAACAGCCTTTTACATGTAATAGGAGTTAAGGGGATTACATTTTATTTAATATCTAGAAAAATAAATTCTTTTTAGTTATGAAATTTTTGTGTATTGCTTTAAGTGATATCTGAAAGGTGACAGTGAAAACTTATTTTTAAAATAAATTGGAGTTATGAGTATTACTTGTGTTGCCGATGTATTGTTAGTTTAACCACTATGACTATTATGAGCATTGTTATGCTTTTCCTAGTTTATTATTTACTATTATAATATTTGCACTGGTTACATGCTTTTGTTGCAAGTTATTCGTTTGTCATCTTTTATGGTAAATGAATTTTTCACTGTAACTTTTTAGCATGTGGTTTGTGCATTCAATCTTTCCAAGAAACTGTCTATTAGTCACTTGTTTTAATGTATTAGTGCTAGATTCACCATCTCCAATAAATGCCTATGCATTCCAACACTGCAATTAAACAGTTCCACAAGAATATGACTCCATAGCGGAAGATGAGCCATCCCAGTTTTTAAGATAAAGATGTTGGATTTGGTTAAACCCTCTTACATATACACAACAGAATTTATTCCACACAGCCCAGAATTTATTCCACACACCCAAAAATAAGTTTTTTGGTAGCTATTCCAATTATAACATCAACACCCTTTGTGGTAAATCACAAAGTACCTACTGATATTTAATTATGCGTACTGGACCTGATGCAGCATTATAATTATAGTCATAAGATTTCTTACTCCAACCACCGTCGATATAACGGTAATAAAGAGTATGTCATCAGACTATGCCTCGGTAACTCATCCGCCATATTATCATGCCAACACTGCAATATGATTAATAATATTACAAAATATCTTATTTTATCACCTTACATTAGCTAACAATTTCAACACACTTTCTAACGGTTATGAATGTATGTCAAGTACACTACAAAATTCCTCCAAAGGATTAAGGCAACTACCGGTCGACAAAGTACCCGAAACTGCTCCTGTGTGTATCAGGGTTGATAAAAATCGTGATTTTTTTTTAATTTGACAAGTTTTTATCAATATATTATTTTCAAATAATTCTAACTGCTAATGCATTTTTATTCAGAATATAAATTATTAAATTAGAATAATCTTTATTCTTTACTATTGAAATTGTGATGATTCAAATAGTTATATTATATTTAATTTAGCTATTTAGTAGAAGTCTTTTTCTATACCCACCTTACAAATTTAGGTCAGCGTTTTTATTTACTGCATACTGCTTGTAGGGCATAAATCTTCTTTCTATTGAATGTACAACAATGAAAATGTGTTTATTTTGAAGCATTTAGTAGTTTAGGATAGAGTTTCACTTGTAATAAAAACTTACGTAACTAAACACCTTTATACATCACGATTTTTGTAGATTTTATGCTTCTCTTAGTCTTATTAGCAGATATTTAAGAATCTCACATATTTTTATTTGATGGGCGTTTAAACGCGGGTAACATGTTTAATATAAGTTACTCGTTTAATAAAATCTATTTATTAAACTTTGCAACACTAGCAGGCAGGAATAGTACAGTTAAGAAGCAAAACTCGACAAGTCTTACGTGAAAATTTTGTTCACCCAGTTCTGAGAATTTGGGGAATTGTTGAAACTTGTAAAAACTGGCAGAAAACGCTCAGCTATATAAATGACACGCACTTATTCTAGTTATTAGTAATATTTTTGGTTCTGTGGGTAATCTAGCAAGACATTTGGAGTCATGATAAGCCAGGGCAGAAAGGAATTTAGTATTTGGCAACATTTTGTAAAAAGAAAGTGGTTGGCAAACTAGGTTGTAGAGCAGTGTGTAAAAAGTGTGGTAAAGAATTGTAAGGTCTAGTGGACAGACTCTAAAAAGTCATTGGGAAATTGTGAAAGTAAAACTAATGATATCATTGATGTTGAAACTCTTCATGGTGATTGTCAGTCACAGCCTGGAACTGGCGAAAATGAAATTATCCAGTTGCAAAAGAAACAGAGAAGCAAGAGCTGTGAAAAGAGAAGTGTAGATGAAAGTGAAAATAGAGGAGGTAGCGGTCATTTGGGTTCTTTTGCTGTGTGAATTGGACAAGATAAGAAGAAAAAATTGGACAGACAAATAGTCAAAGCCGTTTACTCAACAAATTACAGTTTTAGAGCGATAGAAAATAAGGAAATTCGAAAAGCCATAGAAATACTAAGACCCTGTTACGTTCCACCATCTAGATTTCAGTTATCGTCAACGCTCCTGAATGAAATATTTGAGGAAGCAAAATTTAAATGTTTTAAGGATCTTTCTGGACAGTCTATTTGCATGTCCTTATATGGATGGTCCAATGCACATAATGAGCCAATAATCCGTGTCGTTTTGAAAGCAGAGAATGGAAACGATGTTCTCTTGGAAAGCATAGATGCATCTAGTCATCCCCATACAGCTGACTATCTTGCTAAGTTGGTTATTAAGTCAATAAATAAGTGTAAAAGTGAATATAACTGTAAAGTTACCAGTATTGTGACAGATAATGCGGTCAACATGGTCAGTATGAATAACAAAATTTCCGAGTCGTTCAGTTATCCTATAATTACATATGGTTGTTTGGCGCACTTGCTTAGTTTTCGCTTCAAAGATTTAGAAGCATCGCAGGTAAAAGAACATATAGTACAAATTGGGAAATACTTTAGAAATACCCATTTGCCAAATGCTTGGTATAAAGAAAAGGGGGCAAGAAATTGGTCTTACCTCAAGATGTTTGATGGAATACACTTTCAGATTGTTTTGAGATCTATGCAAATGAACGGTCGAAATTGTTATTAATATGTAAAGAGCATAAAAAAGAAATTGATTCAGTGATTTTTAAAAAAGTTTCAGATATCTATACTAAAAGGATGGCTGAAGATTTTCTACAGTTGCTAAAACTGATTTCTATAGCACTTGACGTAATACAACAAAAAGGTGACAGTTTTGTAGAAGAAAGAAGCTTGCGTCAGTATCAAATATTTAATAAAAGATATGCTCAAGCTCTAACCTCCTTTCACTTCTTGGCATATATATTGGATCCTACAATAAATATAAACAAAGAATATCCATTACTAGCTGAAGAAAAGAGAGATGCTTTAGATGTTGTTTCCCAATATTTTGCAGACACAGGATTATTACTGTTACTAATTAAGTTTGAAGCCAAGTCAGACCCTTTTCACAAAACTATGTTTTCGGATGAAATAATAAAAAATGTAATAGCAGTACAGTGGTGGAGATCCCAAGGTGTTCCAGAAATTAAGCATGTGCTGCCTATAGTGATTTTTGTTTTGTGTGCATCCTCTGCTGATATCGAGAGGATGCTTTCTACCTATGGATTCATACATTCAGATATAAGAAACAGACTTGGCGGTCACAAAGCATCTATAACACTTGAGTTCAGCAATATTTAGTTTTTTTTTTTTTTAAACATTTCTTAATAGTTTTATTTTTGTAAAAAGCAGCTGAATGCTGAATTTCTTTTCGATTATTATAATAAATAATAAATATTACCACATAAAAATGCATCAAGGTTTTTTTTTTATGAACAAATTTTTTAAGTGTGCAAATTTGAGCCCCCTTTTCTAAACTAAATTAATCATGATTTTTATTAAAAAATTCATGCCGATTAACATCATGATTTTAATCAACTGATTTAAATCATCTCAACCCTGGTGTGTGTAGCATATTCTTTACTGGATTGTGATACTTCTGTAGATTTGATTGTAATACAAGTGCAGATAGAACATTTAAAATGTAACTATGCAAATAAACCATTTGTGGTTTCCTTTGCCAAATGTAGCTGCCCTGATGTACGTGAATGCTGCACTTGTAATTTAAAAACCCACTTTAAAACATATTGAACTTACAATTCTGTTTCCATTAATATTTATATTGACCTTTGAAGTACGTCTATTTCAAGGTGGTATTTCATTATACTACTAAATTTGTCAAATTATAATAGGTACCTTTCATGGTCTTTGTTGCTGCCCCAACTTAAATCATTGTTTAAATATGTTTCATTCTCATTCATGTGGTACTAGATGAACTAGGCTTAGTAGAATTGAAAATCAATATTTATAAGCATTAATGAGTATACAGCGTACCGAAGCAAACAAGATAGTCAGAAAATATGCGAACTAAAAGAATTTTATTTGAAATATTTGAAGCGCAAAGATTTTTAACCAATCACGCAAAAATATTTATTTTAGGACATTCACAAATCAAATTTATATTTGACAGTATTGTTTGTAGTTGTGTGTTAATTTCTTTCTTATTCTGCGTTACTCGTTAGTAAAATCTGCTTTTTTCAAAGCAATATTGCTAGTTGTATTTGTAAAAATAGGTAGGTATGTATAAATATTTTAGCTAACATCTTATTTTTAATAAATTGTCTTTTAGGTTAGAAATATGGAACCTAAATCGAAGGAAAGTATTCATTCCGAAGCACGAAACATTATTAGTAATGTGATTGAATTCTTTGATAGACTGAAAGCTTTTGGTGAATGGAGCGAACTAGCTGCTACTGCTGTCGTTACATCGTTACCAACTATAATGTGAATTAGAAAGGAAAAGCAGTTATCTAAAAATCAGTTAATAAAATCACCTTCTAAAAAAAACACGAAGTGGAGGATCAAACAAATTAGTTTTTGGTGACTGTGACTTAGGCATTTTAAAAAGGACAGTTCAGGAAGTTTATACCCTCGACAAGAAAGTTCAAACAATAAAAATATTGGTTGATAAAATGAAAGACAAAGTAAATTATGCTGGTGGGGAAGATACGCTTCAAAGGCAATTACTAAATGTAGGATTTAAATCTAAAAAATGCCGCAATAAAAGAAAATTATTAATGGAACGCTATGATATCGTTGTTTGGCATTCCCGCTACTTACGCAAGCTGTGAGAGAATAATGCTCTTGGGGAAAACAAGAAACTGGTAACTTTTTTGGATGAAACCTATATCCATCCTTCATATGGTGTCAGCAAGTGTTGGCAATCTGAAGACCAGCCTGGAGTATACCGAACCGATAGATCAGGTTAACGATACATTATTGTACATGTAGATGGTGCTTACGGATTTGTGAATAATGGGTTGTTAATATTTAAATCCAAAAGCAAATCAGGAGATTACCATGATGGATATGAACCAGCATAATTTTATGCAGTGGGTGGAAAAACAATTAATTCCAAATTTACCACCTAATGGTATTGTTGTAATGGACAATGCGCCATACCATAGTGTGCAAATCAATAAACCCCCAACCCAAACTGCATGAAAGCAATATATTCGTGATTGGCTTGAAAGCAATGGGGTTTCTACTACCAGTGAAATGCGTAAGGCTGAATTAATAACATTTGTTAAGGCACAGAATTAAGCTAAGCGATATTATGTTGACGAATCGTTGAAGAACCATGACCACCCTACCACTCTATCATTGCGACTTAAATCCCATTGAATTGATATGGAGTATGGCAAAACACAAGGTGGCAATAAGCCAATCATATTGGGAAAACATTGCACACATCGATCATATATATATATATATATATATATATATATATATATATATATATATATATATATATATATATATATATGAAATGTGGTAGCGAGACAGATTGATGGATCAAGAAGTTGAAAAATTGATTATCACAATTAATACTAGGTTATCTGACGATGATACAAACTCTGACGAAGAAGTTGCAGACAGTGAACAAAACCTTAAATTTATATTTGCTTTGCATTTTGTAATAACATATTTTTTTTTTGTATTTGTGGGCCGAGATTTAGACAACGTATAATGCAGTTTTAAAAATTTTGTAATAACATACATAATTTTTTTATTTCTTATTTTGTAATAACATGTTATGCATTGTTTTATATACATACTTATTTTGTAACAACGTTTATTAAATTTAATGGATTCATTTGTAGTGGATAATTATTTGGCATCAACAACATCTTTATTAATTCCATCTACCGTGAGAGCATTATTTATGTCCAGAACAAAATACTTTCCACTACCTATGAAATCAAACGTCACTTCCTGCCTGTACTTCGAAACTGAATAAATCCATTCACATTTTCATTGTGCTGCCTATTTCGAAAATATGATTCCAACATAAATTGGTTTTCTTGTAGAGTAGGACATTGCTTAATCTAAATCGTTTACATTTAGGTTAATGGGTTGCTTTTTGTTTATACTGTACTTATGTTAAACGTTTTAGTGAACAACGAATCTTAAGAAAGACTAATGAAACAATAATATTAAAGAAAATAAACGAATAATAATGTAAAACATTGAAAATAGCTCTCAATTCCCTAATGCATTATGCTAAAAATGTCAAATACAAGCTGCTAATTTCATAGTATGGACTAAAGTTTTGATATTTCTAGTAGAAAATAATATCTCCTGGACATCTATTTATGCTCTCTACGTAGTTCCTTGTATTGCGGTTCTAGAACTAATTTTCAAATATTTGGATTTACCGCCAAAATATTTCTTAACATGAATGTACTCTGAAAAAGATGACAGCACTAGTTTCGCCCTCTCAGCTATCATGTTTGCTTCGGTCAACTGTAGTACAGATATTTGTATAGGGATATTATTACGATTCTGACAGTGCTTACCTATCAACACATACATTGGTTCTTTCGTTGTTTTCTTTATTTAGGTATTCCACATAAATGGAAAATTAGACATAGATGCATAATCTACAGTGCTGACAGTATTATGGTTTATATAGCAGGATTTACATTATAAGCCTCATTTGTAGATGCAACTTCAATTTTTTTTTGAGGAAGAGGAAAAATGTCTTGTTGATTACATAATAACAATTGTAAGAATGCAGTACAACCTAACCAAAAAGGAAGTTTGTGAGTTATTCTTCAAGTTCGCAGATTTGAATAAAAAGAAATACCCAGGGACATGGGGTATAGAAAAGATTGCAGAATAAGAATGGATGAGACTTTTCATATGAAGACACGCGAAAAACACCATTATAAAACCAGAAGGAACCAGCTTGTGCAGATTTAGTTTCACCAAATCCAATGTTGGTGTTTTTTTTAATTATTATTGAAAACGTACATAAACGATTCGGACCAATACCGGCAGAAAGGATTTGGATTACAGACAAGACCGGATTAACAACGGTACAGAAACCTGCAAAAATTGTTTCTGGTGGTGTTTCTGTGTGTTAAAATTCAAAGAATTAATGCTGAAAGGAGCACCACCAGATACTATTGAAGGTGCCAATCTTTCAGGCCAGAGTAGTGATTCACTGTTTCTTAAATTTCTGCATCATTTCAACAGTCATGTGAAGGCATCAAAGAAAGAACGGGTTATCCTTTTAATCGATAACCATGAGACACAGACACCTGTCAGTTGAGGCAGTTGAATATGCTTCAGAAATGGGAATTATAATTCAACAAAAACATATTCTCTGAAAAAGATTTCCTTCTTTCTTATGTAACTGATAGACTGACTCCCGAACATACAGACGCGGCGACCGACCGCATAATGGAGAAAACATCAAGCTCATATCATTTATTGCCATCTGTCCTGATGTCAGAAAACAATGCCGACATGAAACGTGAGATTCTCCTGAAAGGAAGAAATAAAAAACAAAAGGAGAGGAAACAAAAGACACCAATGCAAAAAAAATAAGATAAAAAAGGTTAGAAAGTATATTTATATGAATGATTCTGATGGACATCAAGACGAAGTCATATATTAAGATGAAGATGATGATATGACTAGAAGATATTGTTGCAGAAGGGTCTTCGAACCTCAGAGAACAAGAGGAACTTGAAAATCGAGATTTGGCATTGGGAGATTATGTTCTAGTTCAATTTTCAAAGAAGAAAGGGCAGAATTGTGCTACAGATTCATGTTTTCCGGTGTTTCAAATAAAATTATATAAACGCAGGGGAAGAGCAGCAAATTTTGTCACTGAATCTGAAGAAAAATTTAACATCAAGATCATATTGTTGTAAACCTGTGAAATCTAGTGTGTCCAGCTGAATAGCTGGTCAATCGTATTTTCAAATAGAATTTGATTTCTATAACATACGTTAGTTTTTTCTTTTTAACAATTTTTGTGTATATTTTCTAAGGATTTTAAGATCTACTACTCTTTAATAAACCATGTATTTTTACAATCTAATTATTCAGTATCATTATGTAGAGTAGTTACAAAACGTCGTGGCACTCGAGATGGGCGGCGCGATTTTCTACAATTTGAAAAATTTAAACGATGTTATAATCAGAAACTTCGGTAGCAAAAATTCCATCCTAAAAATATATGGCATATGCGATTATCGATTTTTTAACGATGGATATCGTAACTGAATGCATTTTTATTGAATGATAATTTGTAACAATTTCAATTTAGATATGTATTGGATTACCTATTTCATATTTGCATTAAAATAATTTTTTTAGTTAGTAAACATAATCTAACCTGTTCAACATCAGCTGTGTTTATCAAGGATTTACAAAAATGAAGTTCAACGGTTTATAAACTTTTAATTACACCCAACAGATAGACAGAAAATAAGAATAACTTCTGATAAGATTTTTGGTTGTCAATCTTAACAATCATCGAATAGGTAAATTCTTAAAACTCATCGTTGATCTCAAATCTAAATATTTATATTTTTAAGAACCAACAACAAGGAATCAATTAATTAGCGTTCTTACATTAAATTATGTGTCAGAAACTGTTATTACAAATACAAGTATTTATTCAGTTCACACTATTACTTTATTGTGCCGACTATAAAAACTTGAGTGAAGCTTCTCAATGTGATTGTAATAATTATAACTTTAAAATATTTCTAATAGGACAGATCACAAACGTTGAAATAACTACTACATTTCACAGCAGTGTGCAACTTAATGAGACCCTCCTTGTTTGATCGGAAAACATTTTTGTAGAAGTATTTCAAATTCTAATACCAATATGTAAAATAAATCACAAATTTATAAAACATTTTAAAATGTAATTTTATTAACATACAAAAATAAATAACTACAGAACTTTAATTACTTAGAATCTAATTCACTGTCGCTGTCTTTGTCACTACTGCTGTAATTAATTTTTCCATCACCTTCACCTGTATTTACAGTAAAAATCAGCTCTTCGACTTCATCAATAAAACCTTCTTTTTCTAAATATTCTTGTTCAATCTTTTCTGTATGTTTGCACACAGCTTCCCATTCTTCACTACCAATTGATTTAAATTTATTCTCTGCTAATTTCTACACATTTTCAAATTTAATCTTTCATACATGATCCACTGGGATAATAAAATCTTTCGATTCTTTTTCTCGCTTCATAAATTGATACGATTTATAAATAATTTCAAAACTTTTGCTTGACAGTTTGGTCAACAAATAACGATGAAATACCTGAAGTAAATAAAGCGAATTACTACATATATAAGTTGAATAGTAGCATATTTGTCAAATACTTTCGACGCGTTTGAATCATATGCGCATGGAGGGGCGAGTGCCACGACATTTTGAAACTACTCTATCTCTATTTTGAAGAAAAATACCTGCACACCATCAGGATGTGAGTTGTTTCAAGGTACAAGATGTATTGTTTCAAGGTACATCACCAAAGTTATAAATATGATTCATTATTTTTCTGTAAGGAGTTGATGATGATCTCTTTCAGTCTTCATCAACATATTTCGTTTGTAATTAACAGTTGAACTTTTATGTGGTAAAATCTAAAAAGTGTTTCATAGTACAATAGTCTCTCTTATATGAATAGCTTTTTGAAAGTTTTTATAAAAATAAAAATGAGGATATCTCAACTACTTGGCATTCGTGGTTGATTGAAATTAGGTTTACACAAAACTATACTACAAATTGCCTTTATTCTAAAATGTGCAGCCATCATTGTGTATAATTGGGAGTTTTTGACTTAAACAGTGTCTGATAATGTAATCTATCACAGTGATATTATACACAGTGAAAGTATATGGCTTTAACAAAATACACTCTTCATTTTTAGTTTTTTCTATATGTTGTTTTTCAAATCTGGTCTTGTTTTTATTTTTAATGTATTTGTTCCCAATATCTTCTGAAACATTTTCATGATAAAATTCAATACAGCAGTCACATTAATTGATCTTTTTTTAGGGAGAACGAAACTTAAATTGTTTTCTTTGAATATGTTCGAAATTATCACCCTTTCTAGTATTTGACGATTACCTTTTTAATTAAGTTGATCTGCCTATTTCTACAGTTTGACCCATGTGAAACTCTGTGGAAATAGGCGATCAACTTAACTAATATAAGACCATAGTTACAAAACACTTAGAATACGTCTTACTATTTTTAGTTGTTTCTTTTCAGTATTTATACCGTGTATGCTTTTTTGAACCCAATCTTGTACCATACATGGTTTTAAACTTAGTTCAAAAATGTTTTTTTGCATACTGGCTATGCTGTTTGTTGATAACGTTATATTTCTCTTGTTGCATGCTCTTCATGTATCTGCTGTGCATTAGAGTATGCAACAGTTTTTAGTTGGTCCGAATTTCAATCTTTTTTTTCAAAAAAAATTTTTTGTGTTTAAACATATCGCATTTGCGTTTTAACGGAATACATTTTTTCTCCATTTTTCGACTACTTCTGCTCACGTGGCGAACTACTTTTATCTTGTCTACAAAAATTTCCAAGGTACTCCTTTTGCTTGATTTGGAGGTGTGCATTCACTTCTGTTTTGATTTATATCCCTGCATACTGATAAATCCTCAGGTAACTCAGAAGGGTTCTTAGGTTTTTATTTGTAGACTTTTCATAAAACTTCACTTTGTCCCCATCATTTTCATCACTGTGACTACTGGAATCCTCATCTTGTTCAGAACGGGCTAGGTACTCAGGATCATTGCTAGTGTTGTGAGCATTCTCGTATATTGGAGGTATTGTCATATACCACAGACAATATGGATTTTGTAAAATATTTACGTATTGTTGCACTTATGAAAAAAGGTTGTTCTTTTTATAAAAAAATATCCCAATCTATGATCGGTATCAAATGAAGTGTAAGATTTAACAAAATACATATTAAAATAAGAATATTTTACTTGATTGATTTGAGCCATGATGACTAATCACAGCAAAGGGATGTCAGTTAACTTTGTGAGCTCACCCCTTTATGACTAAACTGAGATGCTATGACAGTTTCAGTAAGGCCAATTCTGCTTGCATTTTATCATCTAGTTGTTTTCATTGAGTGCCTGTCATTTATGTAAACAAATTTTGACCAAAAATTTGTAATAACAACTTCAAAGCCCACAATAGCTTAATCGGTTTTTAAACACGATAATCCCTCATTTTGAGTTTTTTTTTATTTTGACAAATGATTTACACTTACCGATCTTAAAAAACCCCTATATCCGACTTGAAAAAAATCCGTTTATAAATTAAGAAATGCACAACTTTGCACCATAAAAACGTTGTGCCACTGGCTATTATTATCTTTATTATTTTGAAATGATGTAAAAAAGTATTAGTTCGTTTTTTTAATTTTGTAACTTTTTAAAATTTGAAGCAATTAATTTTCTTAATTTTCTAAGCCCCTAAAAATGCCTCGCCACGGGTTGGATTTTGGTCATTAATGAACTTGACCTAGATTTTATGGCAAAGAATTTTTATATCAAATTTCATATCGATCATATCGCGCACATACACAGACAGGATTTTTTTCTAAAACTGTGTTTTTCGTGTTGTTTAGGCCATGAAACGTCGAAAAATGCAAAAAAAATTTTGAAAATTTAAACCGATTACATAGCTTTCTTTTTATACGTAAGTATATGAGAAAGCAAAATATGGTGCAATTTTCTATCAATCTTTGTAAAATAGAGGAGACTTCATGTGCATGCAACAAAATATTCCAAATGCAATGACAACATGCATTATTGTTCTGCAGGCCGTGATTAAATTTTGAAAAAGGTGTCTTATTAATGTCAACATGAGTTTAAACCTCGACTTACTATTGTGGCCTCGGTTATGGTATGGTGTAAACTCTAAACTTGGGTTAAATTGCAGTTGTTTTTTTTACGGATAGGTAAACTTAAGGTTATTAATTCCGTACATTAGACAAATGTTAATCAATAATTTTGATTAATGGAGGTTTTTGATATTTTCAAACGTTATTTTTGGGTGGTGTTACGTTGAATACTGTTGAGAGTATTCAAAAGTGGATGAGGTAAGAGCGAGTGTTTAAGAGAAAGATAGATCATATCATTAAAAGTAATGTTTTATAAAACTAAAATTATAACACGAGCGTGTTAGCAGTCAAATTTAAAAGTATTTCAAAATGAAATAAGTGTTGCTATGTTCAATTGAACTTTACATATACAATGCACATATCTCCCTTAACCAAAAGCTTTAACACTTACGATATTCTTATAAATTACAATTCGCTTTTGTTGAATAACCTCATTTGTTACACTTATATTATGTGTAACTAGAAAATTAATGTTTAAAGTTCTTCAATAAAGATAGTTAAATAAGTGGATTTTTAGTAATGACGTTTCTTGATGCGACGTAACTGAAAATAACGTACTATCGTTGACCAGTGATAAAACGATTGTAAACATTTTATTCTGTTCTATTCGCAAAAATCTTCGCCAGCAATAAATGAATCTAGTAGGACTATCTTAGCAAGTTGCTAGGATATCCTTATTGATCTAATTTGTTTGAGACTTTTTACACTATCGAAGATTTTTGCGAATAGTAGCAAACTTATGCGTAGCTAAAACGATGGAAACTGTCTTACAATACAAATTAAATGACCCTCTAGGGGCTTGCGAGAAAGCGATTTGGGCGACATTTACCTTATTAAAGCGGCTGTACCTTCCGTCTCTAGTATCACCTTTAAAACCAAAATATCTATACTTGTGTTTATAACATTTTTACTAATTTTTACGTTATATACATATGGTATGATATTTACGTACTTTTTTCAAGTCCTTTTTCTTACTATCTTGCTTAAATATAAAATTGATGAGTTACTAGATTTGGACATGTCGTAAATTAATATTGTGACCTTGTAACTTGAATTGTCATAATAATTTTAAACTATCACAAACATTTCACGTATATATGTGATATAGGCTAAGAAATACCCCAAGCGCTTTTTGTACCTTTTGTTATTTTACGTCCATCAAAGAGGACACAACGGACCATCAAAAATTATTGTTGGCCACAGATTACAGTTGCAAACCGGTCACAAAACAGAAATATGACCAAAAGAATTATCAACGAAGGAACGATGTTCATACGGAATGCCAACGCGTTTTTCGAAAGACACATAGATCTTTTAAAAAGTCTAAATCAGTCCACAGCTGAGCTAACCGCAGAGTCCTTCGGATATCAACAAAAACAATATGGAAAACAAACAAAATGAAGACTGACGCCGAATTTAAAACAACTCTCTTCGAAAAATTTACGGAAATAAAAACTAGATGTACCTCTTATTCTAAATAGTTTACAAGTGGTACATGAAATGTACAACGCGAAAAAACATGTATCGGCAGAAATAATGCGAGAGGCTGCGAGAAGAAATGCCTGATGTAGAATGTTGTAAAAGAACTATTATTAACTGGATACATATAATTGGTTTTTGGTTTAAAAAAAACTAATAACAGAAAATTTTTAATGGAGTTTTTACTGTATGATCCAAAAGGTTAGAGTTTCTTAGAAAATATTCCGAAGAAAAAGATATTAACTTATATACAACAATGGTTTTGGATGAGACAGCAGATGAGAAATTCGTGGCAAGATAGTACTGCATTAACTCAGTGTAAGAAAACGGGCGAGGGTTTAAGATATATCATCGTGCATACAGTAGGAGCGGACGGTTTTGTTGACGGCATAGGGCTAGTTTTCAAAAGTAATCGAAAAATCGTCGACCATCAAGATAATATGAATTGTGAAAACTGGTGAAAAATGGTTCAAAACCAAACGTATACCCAATCTAGAGGAACCCAGTTTAATTATCATGGATAACGCCAGTTACCATTCACGGTTGGTGGAACCAATTCCATGTTCCAGTTGGTTTAAAACAAAATTACTAAACTGGTCCGAGTCTAAAAATATCAATATCCAAGGGGAATTTATGAAGTAGAAAATTTTCCGCAAGGCAAAAAGGCAATATTATTTGGACTGTGCAGAAACGATGGGTCACAAAGTTTTATGTTTACCGCCATATCACTGCCAGTACAGCGAGATTGAAATGGGTTGGTGAGAAAGTAAAAGAATGTAAGGTCAAGAAATTATTAAAACTAATGGACCTCTAAATGATGCAATTCGGACTTGGAATGAGACACTTCAAAAAGTTAGTAAAACCCATTGGCAAAATGGCAAAATATTTAAAGAACCAAGAATAACGGCACAGCAAAGTAGACTCAGATGGCTGGGACACGTACCAAGAATGGTGAAGCATCATCTAACAAAAAGGATATATAAAGCAGAGACAGGAGGATGAACTCAAAAAGGAAGACCAAAAAAAAACCTGGCAAGACAATATAGAGGAGGATCTACATGAAGTGGGAATGATGGAATGGGAACCAATTGCGAGAGACCGAATATTATGGAGAAAGAAAATTCAAACCATAGACTTACAGGCCTGATTATGCTTATATATATATATATATATATATATATATATATATATATATATATATATATATATATATATATATATATATATATATATACAGGGTGAGTCATGACGGACGCGACGGAGTTTTATGAGAAAACTGGATATATATTTTTATTTTTGTTGCAAGGACATTGTGTAGGCCTATTAAGGCTACATTTTTAAAAATAATTTCAAATATACAGGGTGCTTCAAGAAGAGTGACATGTCAAAGTTATGTTTTTTTTAAATGGAATGCCCTATCTTTTATCACATTTTTGAATTAAGAAAAATAAGATAAGACTTTCGTTAGGGTTCGTTATACCTAAATACAGAGCGTTTTGATTTATTTTGATTATTCTTAAAATGCAAGGTTTTTGAAAAAAATTAATTGTCAAACGAAACTAATTTTGTCAAAACTGCTTCAGGATCTCGAAAATAGACTGTTTCGTTGATTTATTTGGCAATTTAATTGCGAAAAATACTCCACTGGGTGTTCAGATTTTTCGGTTGTATTATTAATGGATTCAAACTATAATACCTTCCTTATCTCAAATTGAACACCCTGTATATTTTAGATCTGTCATGTGGCCAATTCAATGATCGTCCAAAAAGTACTAATGTATTCTATATTTAAACCTTCATGTTTCAAAGCTATTGAGGTAATTTTGAAATTTAAAGTTTTTTTATGGGACGCAATGTTTTACCAATAATGTTTGTCAATTATTTTTGAATCGAGTAATTAAGAAATATATTTCTTTTCTTGTGTGTATGTGTAAACATATTTGAAGTTAGTATGCAGTAATTTTTAATTAAAACATTACTTATGGAAATATGTATCTTGTAATGATAAAAAACGATGTTACTAAGCTGAATTGTAATCTAGTGTGCTATCGTCAAAATGATAAATACAGGGTTGCGCAAAAAGGATGGTCGTGTTTGAACTGCGTAGTACTAGTGGTGGGGGAGGGGCAGGAACCGCTGCCGGACGTCTGCAAGTCGGTCATAGTAGCGTTTGCCGCGAGATGGCGCAATGGACGGTAGAACACTGCGTTCTTGCTGTGGAACAGTTTTTTACAAATAATGAATCTTTTATCACGGTGCAACGACTGTTTCCACGACATATTGGTGTAGCGCGTGATGGACTGATTCCTGTTCGTAGATCGATATCACGTTGGGTGACTGCATTTCGGACAACAGGGTCTGTATTGAGTACCGTAAGATGGGGTGACTTTGCCTCAAATTTTGGGTTTTTAAAGATAACTTCTACAAAAATTTAGTAAGAACTTCGCAAATCAACTATGTGTTACATTTATATCTTACCATGAAGTCCTACAAATATCAAAGTTAAATTTTGATGTGCACTATTTTTTGTTATTTTTTGAAAATTTGGCAAAGTCAACCCCATTTTGGGGCGACTTTGCCTAGTGCTTATTAATGCATTTAAAGGCATAGTAGGGTACTCCGTAAGGTGTCTTTGCCATCCCTAAAGTACCGAAGGATAAAATAAGGGAAAATAGGAAAGTTTATTAGGTAGGTACTCTTAATTCTTCAAAAATTGGTACATTATTAAGTAAAAACCATTTATTTAAATTCATTCAAAATAATACAAGGGACTACAAATTGAACTTTGGCAAATCTGCTGTAAACTCAAAAAGTTGCCGTGTGCTGGACCTCTGGCTGTTCGGTTTGGGTAATATCATTTCTATTTGATTTCTATCTATATAGCTAACATCATCAGCGTCTGGAAACACAAATTTATTGTGCGGTTTCTTTCGCAAGAATTTCAGTTCCAACATGTCATCTTCGATTTTCAAAATTCTCCCTATAAAGTGTTTAACAGTTTTGTTTGTTTTGAAATTAACAACAACGAAGTCCTCTACTTGAGGTTCTTCCTCTGTGACCATTTCTTCATGTTCATCAATTCCGTCATCTATTATTTCTTCAGCTTCTGTGACTGGCAATTCTGTGTTCATCCTTATTACATCATCATGTGATACGCTTTTACCTGGCTCCACGCGTACCATTTTCTTTCTCGTTGCTCTTTGGACGTTCTGATTAGGTGACCTTGTTTCCTTTAAATAGTTTAATAAAGTTTCATCAATTGGCCCTTGCAATCTCTGTTCTACACGATAATTGGGCATCTTTTTGAGAACCTCGTTTCGATTCATAGGACTTATTCCTGTTGCTTTAAATCCACTTTTTAGTATCTCAGGCTCTTTAATTTTAATTTTTTCAATCAACAGGTTTAAAAAGGAGGGAAAACTTGACTTATTCAGTGTTCGATCTCTAGGGTTTTTTATTTTATAGTCTGTTAAAATGCTTCGCCAGGGACCGAAAAAAAACTGACGTCAAGGGGCTGTGTAAGGTGCGTTGAATTTGGAGAAAGGAACACAAATCTAATCCCATTACGTTGGCATTCTAATGAAACATTAATATTTAAATGGTTTGACAAGTTGTCTCCTATAATCACCTTTGTCCCATTTAATTTTCGAGCCCACGGTAGTACAATTTTCAGGAACCAATCTTCAAAACATGCTGCGTCAAACCATCCTGACTTTGTGCGATTAAATCTGCAGTCTTTTGGCCCTCCAACGCACCATACATCATATAGTCTTTCTGCTTTATAGACTACATATGTTGGCAACAGACTGCCTTCCGCAGTCCCTGCGAACATTAAAGATATTGCTGTTTTAGTTGAATTTAGCACCCTTTCAGGGTACTTACTGCCACGAGAAAAAATACACTTTTGCGAGCCAGGTTCATCTGTTAGATTTGTCTCGTCATAATTAAGCAAATGTGAAGCTGGAACTCCAGCGAGTGACTTCCAAATTATCAAAATACGATTCCAATGCTTCTTCAGTCTGTTCAGCACGTACGGTTTTTATATTTGCCTTTGTGTAAGACGCCTTTTGTGCCTTTTCAAAAAACCCATCACCCACTCTTTCCCAGGAAGGTTGTTGCGAAACAATTGTAATTGTATACCTTCCTTGTCTAGGTGTTATTTTACCACCATCTTTAAATCCAAAGCAGTCAATGGACTTCCAAACTCGGCAGCAGCGATTATAACATCCACTAAACTTCTTTCAAGAGTTATTGGAAGGACTAGTTGGCCACCAACGGTACCTGTATGTTTATTTTTTATTTTATTTACCAATGTTCTTCTAGGAATGTGGAATATCTCCGAGGCTTGTTGATAGCTTAAACGACCTCTTCTTGTTTCCATCAAAGCACGTTGCATTGTTTCTGGTGAATAATTCTTATACTGTCTGGGACCCAGACGTTTCTTGTAAATTCTGGGCATTCTAATCTGAAAATGTTCAGGTAAATAATTATGGAGTGACTTTGCCAATGCATATTAAATCTCAGTATTTTAGGTTAGGAGGGAAACAATCGGTTATGATTAACTGTTTACATTCCCCGCCTACCCTCACGACAGATTAACCCTAAAATAATAACCACAACGGAAATACATACCTTAGCAACACAACACCTGCAAAGCACATCAAATGGTTGAAAAAGTTCTTTATTTTTTTAAACAATACACGTGGGTACTATAAGATAACTAACAACAAGGTCTAGTATAGTAGTGTCTCTAGTATCGGCAGCGTAAATATTGATGTCTAAAGTGACACCCCTCCCTAGTAAAACTTTTCTTTCTGACGCCATGCGTAGAATGGCAAAGTCACCACTGCAGGCAAAGTCACCCCATCTTACCTTAGTAAATCTACTGGGCGTCCACGTACGGCGGTTACCCCACAAAACATTGTGCATGTAAGAGTGTCAGTGCTTCAAAGTCCGCGTCGTTCCACCAGGCGTCGTGCTCAAACTTTGGGCATCAGCCGTCGCTCGTTACAGTGGATTTTACACAGTGAGTTGAAGTTTCACCCATACAAAATTATGATCACGTAAAAGCTCAATGAACTTGGTTTTGAGCACCGCAGACGCTTTTGTGAAACAATGTTGGACATTTTGTACTCCAAAGGTGACGTTGTGCTTATGATGTCAGATGAGGCACATTTCCATTTGGACGGCTACGTCAATAAGCAAAGCTGTAGGTATTGGGCAGCACAAAATCCCAGAGAATTACACCAAAAGCCTCTCCATAGTGCTAAAGTAACAGTTACTCAGAACGTTACGTTAACATGCTCCGTAACTTTTTGACGCCGAAACTGCGGGAGTTACGTGTTAATCGGAAGCGAATTTGGTACTAACACGATGGGGCTACACCCAAAGACTACATGAGTGTTTCAAAGCGGATGTTCCCCCACCACGTCATCTCGCGTTTTGGAGACGTCCACTGGCCCGCTAGATCACCTGACCTCTCAGCCTGTGATTTTTTTTCTTTGGGGATACTTAAAGTAAAAAGTCCACGTACACAAGCCCCGAAACTTAAATGATCTGAAAGAAGCAATGTGTGCGGAAATAACGGCAATCGAAGAAGAAACTGTAGCGAAAGTGATGGAGAATTTTGAGGAAAGACTTTTGGAGTGCATCTACGAGGAAGGACGCCATCTTCCCGAAGTTATTTTTCGTACATGATTTTTTTTGTTTTGATTGACTCATCTATATACTGGCAACTTTGTAACTTACAAGGTAATTCTTTGTAATTGGGTACTTGGGAGCATACAGGAACATACTGTAATAAAAGTTGTTTGTAAAATCGTTGGTGTTATAATCATTTTAAATGTGACCATCCTTTTTGCGCCACCTTGTATTATTAATTAACAGTATGTCAATATAATTGGGTATTAATTATTTGCACTGTGTGCTGAATATCTAATAATTATTTTAAGTTTAAATGGTTTATTCAAAGCAGGAAAAAATGATATGATTTTAACTATAGGTGAATGTTGTGGAAATTGTTTATTAGCTTCAAGAGTCTACCCCAACCGCATTCATCCAAATAAAAACGTACTAGAGAGATTGTTGGAAACGTTTCGTGGGTCAGGAAGTGTCGTTTACCCAAAACAGGAAAAAACAAAGTGGTTACCAATAACGAAAATAATGAGTTTTTGTCCGTGGTTGATAATCCAAATATCAAGTGTCTCCAGAATTTTAAGGAAACGCAAATACCACCCATATCATATTCAACTTCATTAGAAATGTTTATGCAACAGATTTTGAAAGGTGAACTACTTTTTGTTTAACAGTCTAGGAAAACATTGGTGAAGAAGATAATTTTGATTAATACGTATTATTTACCGATGAGGCAACGTTTCATAACAATGGCCACGTTAAACGTCATAGCTACCATTATTATGTTTCAAGAAATAAGTATACGATAGATCGCCAGAATTGGTGGACTATTAATGTGTATGATGGAACAATTGGCGATGAAGTTATTGGTCCATATTTCTTCGACGGCACTTTAAATGGTGGAAAATTCTTAAACTTTAAAAAAAAACGACTTTGGCTACTTTTAGAAAATATTCCATTACACATAAGACAAAAAATATGGTTACTATTAGATGGTGCCCCTGCACATTTTTCACGATGTGTAGGGGAATATTTAGACCGAAAACTTCATAACAAATGGACCGGAAGAGGTGGTCCAATTAACTGACCTCCTAGATCTCTAGACCTCACCTGATGAATTTCTGTTTGTGGGGGTATATTAAAAATCTAGTGTATGCTACTCCTCCTACAACTGCAGAAGACATGATAGACCGAATTAAAAATGCATTTGGAATAGGCACTTCTGTTATGTTGCAAAATGTAAAATGTTCGCTTGAAAAGAGAACTCTGCATTGAAAAAGATGACAGTCATTTCAAGCATTTGTTATAGTAGTTATGTTAAATTGTTTAGAATAATAATATTTGATATATTCGTGATATTGTTAAATATTGTTGAATTACTTTGAAACGTGAAGGTTTAGGTAGATACCTTGGACTTTTTAGAAGATTATTGAATTGATCACATCTAAAATATACAGGGAGTTCCATTTGAGATAAGGAAGATATTATAGTTTGAATGTATCAATAATACAACTGAAAAATTTGAACACCCAGTATAGTATTTTTCGCAATTAAATTGCCAAATAAATCAATGAATCACTCTATTCTCGAGATCCTGAAGCAGGTTTGACAAAATTAGTTTCATTTGGTAACAATTAATTTTTTCCAAAACCTTGCAATTTAAGAAAAATCAAAACACTGTATTTAGGCATAGGGAACCCTAACGAAAGTCTATCTTATTTTTCATAATTAATTCAAAAATGTGATAAAATATAGGGCTTCCATTAAAAAAAACATAACTTTGATATGCCACTCTTTTTGGAGCATCCTGTATATTTGAAATTATTTTAAATATGTAGCCCTTAATGGACTTACACAATGCCCCTGCAACAAAAAATATATCTAGTTTTCTCATAAAACCCCGTCGCGTCCGTCGTGACTCACCCTGTATATACATCTAAGGAATAATTCAGTTGGAGGTTACAATTTTAAATTGGCAGCACTTTTCTCTTATGCAACATAACAGCTGATGTTTTTTAATTGAGCATTGTTGATTGATCAATGACATTTGTTGTTATGGAGCGTTATTCAATTTAAGAACGTGTTTTAAATGTTAAAACCTTTTTGAAAAGTGGTGAATATTTTATTAACACGATTCGGGCACTGCGAAGTGACTTTGGTAACCATAACCGTCCATCACGTGCGGCGATTAAAAAACTGATCGATAAATTTTCAATGTAACAGGGTCATTGTTAGATGTTCAAAGACTATACGTCCTCGGAGTGGCCGATCAGTGGCAAATATCGCCGAAACAAGCGCAAGTGTTCCAGAAAATCCGCCAACCTCAATTCGTCGTCGTTCCCAGCAATTGGGACTTTCCTACGGCACAACGCAGCGTATTTTGGCTAAAGATCAGAATTTGCACCCTTACAAAATTGAATTGACTCAAGAATTGAAACTGGGAGGTCATCGACAGAGACGTGAATTTGTTAACTGGGTGTTGGAGAACAATCAGTATGATGTTAATTTTGTGAACAAAATCATCTTTACTGATGAAGCTCATTTTCATCTCAATGGCTATGCGAATAAGCAAAACTGTCGCATTTGGGAACTTGAAAATCCTCATGCTATTCACATGAAACAAATGTATCCAAAAAAGGTAACGTTTTCCTTTGGGGTTACTTGAAGCAGAAGGTTTACGCAAACAAGCCCAACTCGATTCCGGAGCTGAAGGTAGAAATTCGCAGAGTTATCATTCAAATTCCACAACAATTGAACGAGAAAGTAATGGAAAATTTCATCAAAAGGGCTGAAGTCTGTAGGGCTGTACATGGCGGTCATTTGACCGATATCATTTTTCGTGTTTAATGACAATTTAAATGTCAATCTTTAACAAAGGTGTCGAAGTAAAAAAAATACCAAGTTAATAAACTACAATGCGAATTATTAAATTATGACCTCTAACTGAATCACCCGTTATATAGGCAAAATTACATGGAACATTGCGACAAACTAATTTTGAAAGACTTGGAAATCGAAAAAGTTATATATGCTTCCTCTCTAATAACCAAGGGTGGCAGTTTATCAGATTTTTTGGACCATGAATACAACTGATGTTTGTTTAATTTGTGTTTAGAATCACAGTTGCGATTTTGTTTTTTATTATGTAATTTTTCTGACGGAGGTCTTGTAAATTCAGCAGCAATATGAAAATCTTTTTTTATTAAATCAAAAATACATATTGTAGTGTTTTGCATTATTCTGCACTAAAAATATAAAAATGAAATAAAGCTTAATAAAACAGTGTTTGTAAGAGAATTGCTTCTGTCCGAGTAAATCATGACCAAATCTTATGTCCCGATCTAAATAAAATAGGAACAACTTGTCACGAAATTCCATCATGATTCATATTTATGCTTGGGTATCTAAAATATTTTAAACCATGAGCTATCATTTTTACATGTTTTGTAGCTCTCCAGTCGTTTAATAAAAATCTTCCACAACAATGGGGGTGTTTGTTCACCAGCACTCATCATCTGGAGGCTATCTTTGTCTAGGCTGGAAGTCAGCGAACTATCAATTTCGCTCACTTCTAGGAGCTGAGCACTGGTGAACACGCCCAATGATTATGTTGTCTATAAAATGTAGACGCTGATTGCTCGATCCTTCAAAGTCAGAAATTTGACAGTTCAAAACCGAAATAAGAATGAATACACATGCATTTTGTTACTAGATTTACAGTATCATGAAATAAAAGGGCTACTCTTATTTCTTCGACTATACCAGTATGCTACTAACTATGCAACCTCTTTTTTATAACAGGCAACATTGTAAAAACAAAAAGAATAATCTGTCAGTATGATGTTTAAAACTTTATGTCAGATAGAGATTAATAAACATAGATTACTTATAAAAATTCTAAAGCCTCCCGCCTGTATACTAAAGCCGCCTGCGTGTATAAAATATCAATAATACAATTTAACCATTTTCATTCATATTTCATTAATTTTTTAGACTTACTTTGCGTTCTATTAAGAAACATAATGTAAAATTAAATTTTCTTTAAAAAATATGTCTACACTTTTTCTTATAAAATTAATCATTATGCAGATATTGAAAAAATTTTAACACTTAAATTCTATCTTAGGAATTTTTTTGTCGCTATGTTACACGTCGTATAAACAAATTGCATACAGCATAATTAATCTATATGTTTAAGGTCTGCATCTAGGTATATTTATATCTTTGAAATATGCAGCTGTTTTAGAAATATTTGATAAAAACAAAAAACTGACTCTAATACCCCCCCCCCTCCCCTCTCCGCAGCTGGATTTCTTTCAAAATCTAATCAGCTCCACGAGAAGTGAAATGAGGCATAAATACAACATTTCAAGTATGTACGTATTATGGTTCTGAAGTTATTGTGGATACTAACATACATCCACACACACACAGATAGACTAAACTTGGCCAAATATTGTAAAATGTGCTAAAATGTCGATTTAGTGATAGTGAAAAATTTTAGAATTCTATATATTGTGTATGTATGTGTATGTATGTGTATATATATATATATATATATATATATATATATATATATATATATATATATATATATATATATATATATATACAACGTGTCCAAGATAAGGAGGGATCTTGAGAACCGTAAAAGATACGAAGTCGGTTAAATGGGAAGAAAGTTGCGCATTTTGGTGCGTAACAAAATGCTTTTTTGAATCTAAAAAATTTCGATTGGTTCCGGAGATATCCGCAAAAAACCGAAATTTTGCAAAATCGTTTTAATTTTTTACTGGATTGGTTTCAAGAATAATTTTAAAATATGTGGTACTTTCTCATAGCCACTTTTTCCCCTCTACAAGATGGCGTAATTGAATTTGAAATCCGACGTTTCGTCTTTAACCGACCATCATCATTTTTTTAAATACGGCTCTGATTTTCTAATATCAAATTGTTGAAGCTCTTTCAATTCTGAATTCAACAATGTACCACACTTCACGGTTTAGGTATGTTTTAGACCTTATTTCAGTATTATTAAAAGTTTTACTCAAATCGAAGCTGCCTTGTAAAATCTCTCATAAATTTAATTATTTCAACTATGTCAATTTATCGAAAAATCATTTTTTTTTTGAGGTTTACAAATAAATTAGTTATTAACAATAGTTTTTACAATAATAAGTATTTACAACAAAGGATATTACAAAAATAACAACGAAACTAGTATCAAAGAGTATCATAGGAAGTGTTCGAAATGATTGCCCTCATTCTCTAAACATAAATAGCATCTCATAACTGTAGCTTCTAAAACATTAATCAGCATAACTGGTGTTATACTTTGAAAAGCTTGAAGCACCAATCTTCTAAGTTCTTGTTCTGTTTCAAAGTTTTCCTTATAAACATAATTTTCGACATCTCCCCAAACAAAGAAATCTAATGGAGTAATGTTTGGTGAACGTGCTGGCCATGGCGTTTCAGATACGTGCTTATATTATATTCCTGGAAATTTATTTAAAAGGTACTCATTAACAGCCCTTGAATTATGTGCAGGCGCACCGTCCTGTTGGAACCAATGGTTGCGAATTTCTGCTAGAGGTAAATTATCCAGGACTTCTTCCAAGTCATTTTGTAGTAAATTGAGGTAATGCTCAGAGTTTAAATTATGATGGTAAAAAAAATGGTCCTATAATTCGTGTTCCCACAATTCCGGCCCACATATTGAATCCAAAACGATGTTGATATCTTGTTTCTTTAAGTAAATGTGGGTTTTCTGTGGCCCAGTAATGAATATTTCGTCTATTAAAAATCCCATTATTAGTCACCATGCTCTCATTAGACCATATTATCTGATAAGGAAAAGCTTCATTTTCATGACAAGTGGCTATGAGAAAGTACCACTTATTTTAAAATTCCTCTTGAAACAAACCCAGTAAAAAATTAAAACGATTTTGCAAAATTTCGGTTTTTTGCGGATATCTCCGGAACCAATCGAAATTTTTTAGATTTCAAAAAAGCATTTTGTTAAGCACCAAAATGCGCAACTTTCTTCCCACTTAACCGACTTCGTATCTTTTACGGTTCTCGAGATCCCTGTATTGGCCCTCCTTATCTTGGACACACACACACACACACACACACACACACACACACACATATTATATATATATATATATATATATATATATATATATATATATATATATATATATATATATATATATATATATATATATATATAGGGTGACATAGAAAAAGTACCATGCATAGTGCCACGCGATAGGGGACACTAAAATAAGAAAAAAAGTTTCTATGAACTTAGGTCCGCAACGCCTTCGTTTAAAAGTTATAGGGTGTTGAAGTTTTATTATTTTCTTGTTTTTTTTAACATCTTTTTACAGTGATGTAATAAGCGGACGAAATTTTGTATACAGGGGCTTTTTATCACGCAGAATTCAAATATGACTTTAGTTCTTTTATTACTGATAGAGGGCGCCACATACAGGTTTCCATCTTGTTTGAATCCGTCCTAACTTTTTTGCCTTACACTGCATGTCATTTTCGACTGAAAAAATTTGTTTTCCCATCTTTTCTGCTTCAGAAAGGTGTACCTTATTGAAGTCGCTTGGACCAACGGTTTACGAGAAAAATGCATCCGATGCATTCAAATTATCCAAAAGCGCCAAAGTAACTTATTTGCAAAACCGTAATTAGAAGTCACCAATATGGGTTTTTTATTTCACAATTACTTAATTAGCCCATTTCAATTCCCCAATCGATTGACAGGTGAACTGTATCGAAATTTCTTGGAGAATGAACTAAATACATTATTAGAGGATGGTCCATTGGCTATTATTGGTAGAATGCGTTACATGCATGATGGCGTACCAGCTCACTTTTCTCGATTGGCAAGGGAATTTTGGATAGGTGATTTTGAAATACGTGGATTGGTCGAGGGGGACCTGTACCCTGGCCAGCTCGTAGTCCCGACCTTGATCCCCTTGAGTTTTCATTTTGGGGATTCATGAAAAATGATGTTTATTCTGTAGAAATACATAATGAAGAGCAACTATGGAGAAGAATTATGGAATCCGCAGATAGATTCCGTAATAACCCAGGAATATTTCAAAGATGCCGGCAATCCTTAGGAAGAAGAATTGAAAAATGTATTTAAGCACAAGGACAGCAATTTGAACATCTTCTAAAAATTTAATGTTTTTTTTATTGCCCTTCATTGTTGCTATTAAAATTTAATTGTTGAAGTGTTATGTCATTGTTTTTGCAAATAAGTTACTTTGGCGCTTCTGGATAATTTGCATGCATCGGATGCATTTTTCTCGTAAACTGTTGGTCATAGCGACTTCAATAAGGTATACCTTTCTGAAGCAGAAAAGATGGGAAAACAAAGTTTTACAGTCGAAACTGACATACAGTGTAAAGCAAAAAAGTTAGGACCGATTCAAACAAGATGGAAACCTGTATGTGGCGCCCTCTATCAGTAATAAAAGAAGTATGGTCATATTTGAATTCTGCGTGATAAAAAGCCCCTGTATGCAACATTTCGTCCGCTTATTACATCATTGTAAAAAGATATTAAAAAAAAAAATAATAATAATTAAATTTCAACATCTTTTAAACGAAGGCGTTGCGGACCTAAGTTCATAGGAACTTTTTTTCTTATTTTAGTGTCTCCTATCGCGTGGCACTATGCATATAAAATTCTAAAATTGTTGAGGGACATTAATTTTTTGGCAATTTAGGGAAATTTTGCATACACTTTATTATTTCATGTTATTAGCAGCAATTAATGTTTTCCTGTTTTGTTGTAGATGAAGTCTAAAAGTAAAGCTTCGGAAAAGTTTGATCAAACAGATCAAAACTCCTCCAATTTAGAAGCCGAAGTTATTCATAAAGATAAAGAAAATGTTACTCCACCTCATAATAATATACAAAGTACAAGTAGACGATATAAACCAGGTCCGAAACGATTCAAAGAAAAACAGTTAGCTCTCGCTCGTGAAAAAATTGAAAAAAGTGACAATGGTCATGATATGTATAAAACATCTAAAAGCTTTCGGAAAGCTTTAAAGCAAAAGTTAAAAACATTTAAAACTTTAAAAGATCAAGATACAGAAAGTTCTAACTGGTCCATGGAAATCACGTCAGATTCAAAAATGTATTGCCAAATTCCATATGTTGTAATGATACAGAAACAACTGCAACATCTACAAAAGCCTTCAAAACCATCTCGAAAAAGTTTTAGACAAAAATCAATGGAAGTTATTGTACTTAGTGATAGTGATGAGAATTCTTCAAAAACGGGCGTTAAACAAGCTCCTAAGTTATTAATTCGAAGGCCTATTAAAATATCGTTATCAAAAAATTTTTCTCTCGATCCTAATAAGAAGCGGCGCACGAAACTTACTTGTTGTTTTTGTGATAAAGAATTTTATAATGTTTGCAAATATAAATCACATAATCTTTGGCATGAAAAACCGCAACGTTTACAAATAGATCTTATTCAATATACATCAATTCAAAAAGATGTTTCTATGGAAGATAATAAAGAAAACAGTGACATCACTGAAAATACAGACAATTGCATAAAACCAACAGACACTTGTGAGAGTACTGAAGAAACCTTAAATTTGAAAGAAACACAAGAAGACAGAGAATGTTCCACTAGTGTACAACCTAATGAAGTTGACATAGAAAATAATGTAGATGCAAACACAGAAAAAGAGAATGAAATGGATGAACCTATGACAGAGAAAGAGAACGAAAAGGATGATTTTATCACAGAGAATGTGAATGAAAAGGATGATACTATCACAGAAAAACAGAATGAAAAGGAAGGTTCTAACACAGAAATAGAGAATGAAAAGGATGATTCTAACACAGAAATAGAGAATGAAAAGGACGATTCTAACACAGATAAAGAGATTGAAAAGGATGGTTCTATCACAGATAAAGAGAATGGGAATGAAAAGGATGATAACGTTGAAAAAGCTTCTCAATCAGATGGAGAATCTTCTGTATCTGCAAACGAAGTACAACCTGAAGAAGAGGGTACCAAAGGTGATGAATCTATTGATACTGAAAATATGAGTGATACAGGCACTAATTGTAATGAGACTTCTGAAGTTGAGGAAAATGTATCTCGTAAAGTAATGTCCGAGGAAATTGACACTAATGGAATCGAACGTAAAGATCAAGATGCAGAAACAAATTCAGCTATGTTTGAAAGTGATGACAATACGACAGATGATTTAACTAATACATTATCCCATCTGATATCTGATACTGTGCAAGACAAAAGTGATGATGAGGCAGTTGGTGCTAATGAAAATGGGGAGGAAAATGGTGAAATAGATGGTAGTGAAAAACATGGAACAAAACGTAAATTGGATGATTTAAGTGGAAGCGTGGATCAGAACTCTGGTGATGAAATGACTCCTAAACGTAAGAAAGTGCGATTTGCACTTGATTATTCCACTACTAAAGACATCGAAGTGGATGATACTAATGCAAGTGATCCTACTTTAAATACCAGTGACAACACTGACAGTACAAATGATCAGGAAACAGCAGCTATTGCTGAAGAAGTTTAGATTATTTTGTGTCAAAATCTATGTTGTTGCTGTTCCATAAGTTCCAGAAAACTGTATTGGTCTCTTTACATTTTAGATATTTAGGTTAGGCATCTTTCATATTAGAATCTATTAATAGTCTTGTCCCATGTATTATGAGTAAGTTATTTAGATAAATGCCATGATATTAGTGACGAATGTTTTACAATAAGTTGATGTCTTATTATAGGTATTAAAGTTGTCTGTACATATTTAATTTTGGTTTTATATATAAGTAGTTGTACATAAGCAAATAATTTTTTTGGTTTTATCGTTTGTGAAATACAATTACCAATTTTTTTAAAACATTTGTTACAAATTTTAAGTATTTTCAAAACTATGACATTTAACTTATGGCTTTCTAACATAAATAGATGCTGCTTTTTATCACAATTGAATCTTTTGTTGTGGCAGAATAGGACTAAATTTTTTATAAACCTGTCAAAATTTTTTTAATAATTTTCACATTTGTAGACTTACTGCTACTTTGACAGTAGTAATAAGTTTTCATTTTTCTGAGTTTCAGTTAACACAAAATTTATACTTTGTATCAGTGTTTTAGATGTAATAACTTACTGGTATTGCTCATTTTTGGTATTATATCTTTTATCATACGGTGGATAAAAGATAAAATACTTGATGTGCTTTAATTACAGAATCTCAGAAATATTTTTTGTGGTGACCAATTGCCTAAAAATAGCATTTTATGGCTCATTTGAACAATGTTTCTCTATAAATTAATGTACAATAACAATAAAGAATACTTTGAGACTAATCAAATATCAACTTTGATATGATTTTAATGTGCAACTTCTGTACAAACTAGGCATTTAGAGTTTTATAAATTGTGTGTTTTTTAGATTAGCTGTATTGTGTAAGACTACAATAGTATATCTTTTCTGTATATAATTAAACAAATTTTATAATTTGCGTGGAAAATTTACTCAATAAATTTTCTTAGTAAAGATGATGTATGAGTTTAGTTATGGTAATAGCAAACAGTATATAATAGGGGAAGAGAATTAATGTTTATGAACACAAGTGTGGAAGTCTTAGTTGGCCCATCACTTTAGTGTGATACTATTGGCTCTCTGTTAGAGGAGTAACAAAGTAACAGCGCAGAATATAACCATTGAGTAAAAAATCATAAAGAGTCACAATGATAATGTAAAAATTCATGCCGTATGGCACTTGCCGCATTCCCCTGCACCCAACTATCCACAAACAAAACCACTGTAGTGCTGACACCACAATGTGTTGTCTGTAAACACGAGTTTTGAAAGTGATATACGAAATTCTATGCAAACTTCACAAGAAACTGATGCATAACCTCTTTTATATCAGAGATTTGCGCGGTAATAATTTTATTAATGATTTTAAGTATATAAATAATTATATTTTCCCTCTTATTAATTATACACTTGTTTATTTGTTTTAACGTCAATAAAACTTTGTAATTGTATATTGACCTATTCCCATTTATTATTATTAATGCCCAAATTTTGAAAACTTGTCTATATGAGATATTTCTAATAGATTATTCTCAATAAAGGATCCTAGAATAGATTTTTGTATTGAATTTTAATGTAAGTGTGTTTTCGAATAATCAATAGATTATTCCAACTCGTTTTTCATTTACTATAAATTGCAATTTGCTATTCATGAAGTTATTGCGTAAAATCTTTAATAAACGCTGTGTGTCATAGCAGGTCAAAATACTCTCGCTATGAATAATTACATCTGGACATTCCGAGAAGTCCTAAGTAAAATGAATGTGGAGCCTTGTGGTCACAAACTAGTAGTAAAGGCTTTAAAGAGGTGTGTCTTAATGTCTACCACATTGACAATAATATTGTTTAATTCTGTGGCTTTTATGGATCCCGCTAAAATAAAAGAACTCATAGCAATTTTCCTGTTGATCAGTAGCCCACGAACTAAAAATAATGGGTGTCTATTAATGATTGAAGCTGACGTCATGTAGAAAATTTTGATTAGGTTAATACCACTACACTTCATTTTGGTTGTAACGATTGACATTAGTGTCCCATGGGGTAACCACCTTTGATGTAATTATAAACATTGTTAAAATTAAACAGAATACCCCTACGTTTGGAAATGTTTATTGCCAATATTTGCTAATTACAATTATTTAAGAAAATAAATTTTAAAATTATTGTTGACAAAAATACAAACAAACATTCTTCATTAAATTAATATAATTACAAAAAATGTTGAAAATGATGACCATGATGCTGTAGACTTAAATTAATTCTCCACTTCATGTTTTCAAAAACATGCTGGAGTTCTTCCCATGCAATAGCCTGAATGTCATGTTCAACTGCTTACATTAATTCATCTAAATTATACAATCTATTTCTATAAATATTATGTTAACTTTTCCAAACAAAAAGTAATCTGGTGTTATGAAAATAACTGATTGTGAATATAACAAAAACTTAATACAGGAATGAAGAATGATTGGAAAAATTATAATAAAAGCGAATAAAAAAAAAGACGTGCTACTATGGCAAAAAAGGTTCTTCCAGTTAATATAACCTCGCATTGCAGTATTTAACCTGTGTTCTTTTTATTAAAACTTTCATATGGCTAATCGTGGTTGTAAAAACTCTCCTAACGCTTTTTATTATATATGTGGTGACTTTATAATTAAAAAACATCAAAGAAACATTACTGACTTTGTAAAAAAAGTATATTTTGGTGTAGAAATCGGTAATCAAGACAAATCTTGGGTTCCTCACAAAGTATATTATGTTTCTGTCGAGGATCTTAGGAATTGGTATAAGAAAGAGAAGAAAGCTTTGAAATTCGCAGTACCCATGGTATGGAGAGAGCAAAAAAAAACATTCAAACGATTATTATTTTAGCAGCATAGATGTTTCTGGATATAACTTTAAAAATAAGAAATCAATTCTAACCTTACTTCAGCTGAATAACCCGTAGGACATGGACCCGGACTTCCTGTCGCTGTGCCACCTGAGTGATGGATGGCGTTTTACAGCACAGTCCCGAATTTAATGAAAGTTAACCAAAAGATGATGAATTGCAATGTTTTCCAGAAAATTTAAAACCAAAGTTGTTTAGACAAGCTGAGTTAAATGATTTAGTGAGAGATTTGAGTTTGACTAAGGATAAAGAAGAATTGCTTGGTTATAGACTAAAAGAAAAACATTTATTGGAGTCTGCAACATCTATTTACCGTTATAGAACAAGAGATGAACAGTTTGCTCAATTTTTTTATGCAGGAGGAGGATTTGGTTTACTGCCATGATATTGACAGATTAATGAATGAATTTGGCGTTGAGTACGAGAAGGAAGATTGGAGGCTTTTTATAGACTTATCAAAAACGAGTTTAAAAGGTGTATTAAATAGTTATGCTTCATTACCTGTTGCTCATTCAATCCATATGAAGGAAACTTACGAAAATCTTAATATAATTTTACAAAAAATTAACTATACATGATTGGATGTTGTGTGGAGATTTAAAAGTTGTTTCCATGCTCCTTGGTCAACAAAAGAGTTTTACAAAGTTTCCTTGTTTTATATGTGAGTGGTATAGCAGAGTAAGGGATCAACATTGGTCCAAAAATCAATAGCCCGTAAGAAAAACTTTGACACCCTGCGAGAAAAATGGTAGCTAATATGATAAACAAGTTCAAAACTCTTGGATGTCTGGTAAGCCTTAAAGTCCACCCCTTGCGTAACCATTTTGACTTTTCTCCTGAAAACTCAGGCGATGTGAGTGAAGAACAAGGGGATCGGTTTCATCAGAACATAAAAGAGGTGAAGAAACCATACCCGGGACGGCCGAATATCAAAATGCATCACATCGGAGAAAAAGCTATGCAAGAAGTTTTACAGAGAAAAGGGAGAGGAAATACAAAAAAAGAAGTACCTAATATTCGCATTTTAAGTAATATTATTATTTTTATTAATATTATTATTATTAAAGTAATATTATTGTAAGTAAAAATTGTAACTTAATAAAAAAAACTGTTTTTAAATTTTTATATACTTATCAAATCTTCCTATCTTTTGAAATATATAATCGATGCCATATTATGGGAGAACTGTGGGTGATAAAAAAACTGATATCAAATACGGTTTCAGCAAAAATACACACGATTTAGGTAACTTAAACAGTCTTTGCAATGTTTTTTGTTGGCCTGTGCTATTAGCAATTTCCTTTGTTTTATTTGCTATTAAAAATTAAAAGTGTACTTTTGAAAAGAGATATTTATAAATACTTGCCTTTGACTTTTACAGTAACGTCTTATTGTTTTGTTGTATTACTTACATAACAAGGTATTAATGTAATAATTACTAATTTCATATTTGTTTTTTTAAATAAAATCGTTAGTAATCGGGGTATATTAACTCAACGCTACAGTTGCAACGATGAACTGAGAATCTCAACGTTGCGCCGCCTAGATCTCGACAGGACATCCTTACCACACAGTCTCGTAACGTTGCGTCTCTTTATGATCTTTTACTCAACCCTTTTTAAATACTTCAATCCCATGCATGTCAAACATTGTTGTCAGATCTATCGCGAACATTATTACGCTAGAAACGATGATTGACAAGCTGTGAAAGAATTAAATGAGTTTTTTTTTGTTCCATCAGTAATATCGAAGTGGAATATTATTTTTTAACAAATAAATGTAGTTATGTGATTCTTGCGTATTTAATTTAGATTATATGAAAGACTACAATAAATTGTAATCTAATTTATTGAATTGTTTAAAAGACTTCGAACGTATTGTTAATAGTTCACCTTTCTATAGACAACTAACGTGCATTTCGTGCCCTGTGTGCTGCATATCATAGCTGCATAAAACATAATTCACTTATTTAAAGAGCAGCTTTCCACGCATATCGTTTGCACATTCAGTTCCAGACATGTTCATGCGCAAAGACCTTTTCACACGTTTATACACACCTACGCAATTAATTATTTTACCGTTAATCCAATTTACGGTATTAGTACGATTAATCAAGAGTGAGGCAATCACCTGCGTTAATGGGAAGTGGGTTTCTAAAACCCCTTAATCCTACAAATTTATTCATTTGGGAATTATAAAGCATACAAATCCAGATTTATTTCAACCTTGAAGTAATATTACGCAACAATTTCCAAAACGCTGACGCAGCATGCAGTCATTTCGTTATCTACAGTGTGCCAATAATCATGTATTCTGATTCCATTAATTACTGATAATATTAATTACTCATTAGGTTATAAGGTTACTAACATTAGTATTAAGGTATTTCCGTTTATAATTAAATATAGGTTGTGTAATAAAATTTGTTATTGTAGAAATTTTCTTTTAACTTTATTGTATAATGGTTTACTTGTTTATTCCATATTTAAAAACAAGTTGGCGTCCGAGTATTCAACAATTAGTTTCAGGACAAAGCAACCCCGATTTTGAAGCGCACATATCTAGGTACTTGTAAATATTTTTTGGTTAATAAGGAAAATCGATAATTTTATGATCCTGGCCCACTTTAATCTACGACTGAGCATAAGGGACAAAATCTTCTAGTTATTACCCAAACTGTTAAGTAGCTAAAATTTGTAACCATGGGTGTAGAAGTATACTTATAGAACTTAAGGGTTTTACACTGACGTCCGGGCGTGGAACATCGATTTGCAATTATTGTGCCAGGTATCTTCGCTTATGTTTGTTGTAATTCCGAATATTGATCACAACCGTATAAATGTATTGTAATATTTTGTATTTACGATTGTTGTAATCTTATTGTATTTTGTGTCAATTTGTATGTCATTTATTACTATGTCGAATTATGTAGTAGATACTCTTAGAAGTGGTGAGTTATTAATGGAACTGGGATACCGTAATATTGACGAAGCGTAAAATTTATCGGTTGATGAAAAGTGCAAATTATTACGACGTAAACTGAATTTAGAAAAGGCCGATTCAAAATTATTTGATTCGTATAGAAAAGTTAAAATCAATCAAAATTAAGAATTAGCTTGTTTAAAAGAAAAACTTACTTATATTCAATCATTGATAAATATGTACAAAATTAATCCAACGAAAAGAGAATATCTAAAACTGCATATTCGTCTTTTACATATTTTCAAGCGATTAAATTATACGGTGTTTGTCGATGAACATGTACTGGTACGTGATCAATTACTTTCACTATGTAATAATATTTTGAATTGATCGGATCAATTAATGATAATTTAGAATTAAGTAATAACTCACAATATCGTGATCATTCCAACATTTCGATGGTAAATAATGAACCGGTTAATAATTCAGTAAGTATTCCAACTGAAGATTTTTCAAATTTAATTAAGAATTGAAATATTTCTAGAAATTCTGTTCCTGTTTACAAATTGCATCTTAAATTTAATGGTAGTGAAAAAGAAGTTTTTTCATTTATACAAAGGTCTGAAGAATTAATGCTTGCACGTAATGGTTTACTTGTTTATTCCATATTTAAAAACAAGTTGCCGTCCGAGTATTTAACAATTAGTTTTAGGAAGAAGCAACCCCGATTTTAAAGCGACAATATCTAGGTATATGTAAATATTTTTTGGTTAATAAGGCAAATCGATAATTTTATGAACTTGGCCCACTTTAATCTACGACTGAGCATAAGGCACAAAATCTTCTAGTTATTACCCAAACTGTTAAGTAGCCATGGGTATAGAAGTATACTTATAGAACTTAAGGGTTTTACAACTGAAATGAAACAATATTTTTGGCTAATTGTGCAATAACGGTCACAGATTTCTTGATTATGACTATTGGATCTTAATTAACACCACAATCTAGCACAAGGACCCCATATTACTTTTTGTCTATCTGTAATAAAAAGGGTACTTTCCATAAGAAAACATCGAAAATGAACCACTCTGTACATTGCAGGTCTTATAGTGCATAAACAATTACTTGTATATGAAAATGTCATAAGAGCTTTTTTGTAGATAACTATCTACTCTATAATTTTTATTGGAAACTTCGTAGCGTACGATAAATAAAAAGCGAGATATTTAGGAAGAAAAAGGTAGTTTTCCTGATCTTTGACCCCAAATAACCGGTGAAGCCAACCTGATCTCGAGGTCGAGTTTTTACATATTATTTATAACGATGTAATATACACCAAAATTCAGCTCAATGGTAATTTTTCCGAGCTGAAACCTATTTTTCCTCTAATTTCTGTGAAATAGCCAAATAAACTAATTTAATCTAATCTAATTCAAATTAACGGTAATTATGTATTTTGGTCTTAACAGGGCCAAGTTTGATATGTCGACACCGAAAAAAAGAAAGCGAGTAGTTTCAGTCCCTCTTGCGAAGTATAGAAATCGCATCCAATATTTACCAAAAAGAATTTACCTGAAGAAAAAGTTCCTCCCAAATAGTAGTGTGAATGAAGCAAGTGGATTACCAAGTGTTGTTCGTATATTTGTAAATATGCAACTTCATCGTACATATAAACATCAATGGGGAAGAAAAACAAGTTGCTTTAAGTTTATATTATAAATCTCGCACATTATACAGGGTGTTCCAGTTTTTTGTAGTAGGGCTTTAATAGTCGATAGAGCTTTCAAAATTAAGACAAAAGTTCATACAAACATAGGTTGCCAAACGCTTAGTTTTGGAGATACAGGGTTTCAAAGTTTTAATTTTTTTTTTAGTTCTTTTAATTTATCTTCAAAGCTATTTAAAATAATAAATCCAAATTTAGTACACATATTACACTTCTTAAACTCAGTATTAAGAGTAGTTTAGCGTTTATCAATATCTACAGGGTAGTACATTTTCTGGGATGGTACACCCTTTATTGCCCCCCCCCCCCGAACTTTTTCATGCGACGCCTCTAACTCTTAAAAACCACAAATTTAGATTGCCCATTTGATTTAGGAACTTTTTTGTCTTCTGCTTTTTTTTCGAAAAATGCATAGTTTTTGAGATAAATTAGCTGTAATCCATGAACAGCTTCCAAATGGTAAGTAAAGAACGTGTGATGCTCCCGCAAAAAATAGTGTGCCATGAAAAGAACAATAAAAAAAAAGAATCAAATTATGTCAATTCTCAGGTTTTTTTTCTCTTAATAAAAAGTAGTACTTCGCTGATTTTTTCCTAACTTTTCAGTTGAATTAAATAAAGGAAAATCAAAGTAAGACAACAAAATAAATATTAAAAAAATTCGTATTTATTGGAAAAAATTGGAAAGAATTTCTATTTAAGATTTTAACATCAACGAAACGAATTAAATAAATAAATTAAACAAATGAACTTAACATATAACAACAAAACAAAAACGCTATCGTAATAATAAATAAATTTAAAGAAACTGTTCAAAATGTGAACCATTTTGTTGAATACATAATTCACACCGACGAATATTAACGTGGAATATTAACTAAAAATTGTCTTATTTCATTTCACGCATCCCTAATCATATTAATGAGTTCATCTCTTGTTGTCACAGGAGTTGCATACACCCTTTCTTTTAAATACCCCCACACAAAAAAATCTAAGGGATTTAGGTCTGGAGACCTTGGCGGCCAGGGAACTGGGCCTGCACGACTGATCCATCTTCCGGATAATGGTTGTCCAGCCAGTTTCTAACTATTCTGCTATAATGAGCTGGACAACCATCAAGCTGGAACCAAGCCGTTTTTCGTAAATGTAAGGGAATATGTTCCCACATATTCCCATGTTCATCATCTAAGAATTCCAAGAAAGCCGCAGCATTCAT
Source organism: Vesta saturnalis (assembly GCA_036346205.1). Classification (NCBI taxonomy): domain Eukaryota; kingdom Metazoa; phylum Arthropoda; class Insecta; order Coleoptera; family Lampyridae; genus Vesta; species Vesta saturnalis. The sequence goes on along the minus strand of JARFJB010001195.1, from coordinate 2,889,918 downwards.
CCGAGGTGGTAAAAAGTAGGGCTCAAAAAGGTGATTATTGTAAATACCTATCCAGACGTTCACACTAAATTCTTGTTGGAAATGTCTCGGGCGAACTACATGGGGACTTTCATGTGCCCAAACGTGCTGGTTGTGAAAATTTACCACACCACGGCGAGTGAAGCAGGATTCATCGGTCCATCAAGATTATTTAAAAAACCTGGATTGTTATTATTTTCAGCAAGAATCCATCGACAATACGCAACTCTACGTTCTGCATCCACTGGTTGTAGGCCTTGAACAGGTTGTAGATGGTAAGGATATCGGTGATCCCGTCTTAATGTTCGGTGAATAGTAATATTTGAGACTCCACCTAAAGCTACGGACACTCTTCTAATGCTAGTTGCGGAATCTCTGTCGAATTCACGCAAAATTCGTCGAGTAATATTTCTTTGCTGCCTATGATTATTATTTTGACGACCATGCACATTATTTAACCCCTGACTTATAATTTGTTGGTGAACTCTTACAAATACTGAAGGATGCGGAGCTCTTCTAAAAGGAAATCCGCGCCTGTATTCACGGGCTGCTGCTGCTGAACTTCCATTTACAAAGCCATGAATAAAATTGATATCCGCTATTTCTTGATTAGAAAACAAAAATGGCATTTTAAAAGATCACTTTTGCAATAAAAATTAATACAATAAAATATGTAAATAAATTACATTCTTGCACAAGTCGTATTTAAAATAAAATGCGAGATTTGACATAATTTGATTCTTTTTTTTTATTGTTCTTTTCATGGCACACTATTTTTTTGCGAGAGCATCAGACGTTCTTTACTTACCATTTGGAAGCTGTTCATGGATTACAGCTAATTTATCTCAAAAACTATGCATTTTTCGAAAAAAAAAGTAGAAGGCAAAACAGTTCCTAAATCAAATGGACAATCTAAATTTTTGGTTTTTAAGAGTTAGAGGCGTCGCATGAAACAGTTCGGGGGGGATAAAGGGTGTACCATCCCAGAAAATGTACTACCCTGTAGATATTGATAAACGTTAAACTACTCTTAATATTGAGTTTAAGGAGAGTAATATGTGTACTAAATTAAAACTTTGAAACCCTGTATCTCCAAAACTAAGCGTTTGGCAACCTATGTTTATATGAACTTTTTGTCTTAATTTTGAAAGCTCTATCGACTCTTAAAGTCCTGCTATAAAAAAACTGGAACACCCTGTATATGTTTATGAGATAATGTTTAAGATTTACATTGCCATCAAAATCCATGATTACTTCATGGTTACGAATGACGCGGTTAACTCCTGAAACGGATATAAAATTGTTTCAAAAACTGTTAAAGTGAAGACCACGACAGTGCAAGAGAGACAGTGTGTTTTGTTGGTTGATGAAATGAGCATTAAAAAGGGTATAGAGTACAATCCTCAGCAAGACCTAATCAAGGGATTTTAAGATTTTGGCTGTGAAAATAAAACAGCTACGCAAGCATCAGTGTTTATGGCGCGAGGATTAATTAGCAAATGGAAAATACCAGTCAGTTATTATTTGTCAGGTACTTCTGTGAAGCATCAGCCTTTACACAATCTTATAACAAAAAATATAGAAACTTTGGACACTGCTAGATTGAATATTCATGCTTCCGTGTATTTTCAAACAGCAACAAATAGAGCTGTTTTCCAAAACTTAGGAGTTAGTGAATGTAAATTATTTTTTAATGTCAACGGGAAAAATGGTTTTGTTATTTTTGATGTTCCTCATTTATTTAATAGTGTTAGAAATATCTTAATGTCTCAGGATATTCACATTAATGAAATGAGAATTTCTTGGGAGGTTCTAAAAACAAGTTTTTCCTAGAACTATGTCTGCTGCAATTACTACTTGTGTAAATACTGGACAAATTAGAAGCAATAATGCAAGAAATACCACAGAATTTCTATTACGTCTAAATAATTTATTTAACGTGAATAGTCGTATGCTGAATAATCCTAATCCCTAATTGTGAGCTTTATCCATAAGGAGACCACACTTGACCGCAACATTGCTGGAAATGATGGAATGGAACTGGTGGTAATGTTATAACTCCAAAAATAAGTTGAATAGGAATAAGTTTTAGAGGTTTGGGACAATCTATTCAAGCTATGTTGTTGTTATGGAAAGATCTTAAAGAAGATGGATATGAATTTCTTTTAACGAGTTGATTAAATCAAGATGCACTTGAAAATGTGTTTGCCACAATCCGACGTACGAGTGGAAATAATTTCAACCCTACTGCAAAATCATTTCGCCAATCTTTGCAGTGGAATATGCTGGTTAAACTTCTGAAACCACAGGAAAACTCCAATTGCGAAATAGATGACGATGGTCTAATAGAAATGGATGAGGTTAAATCAGATTTTGAAATAGATGAAGAATGTGAACTTTCCTTAATTTTTGAAGACACAACAAACATCACTGAGTGTTATCAAGGAGGTACCAATAAAGTATCAGCAACGTGATATTTCCAGTACTACTAAGAATGTTGCCCTTGAAGACTGTGCGATCCTGTATTTAGCTGGGTATGTGGTTCACAACACCCAAAAGAAATTTAATTGTGATCAGTGTAAAGAACTATCTTTAGAAGATACATTAAATAATAAAAGTGAACTTTTTCTACTCGAAAAAGATTATACCAAGGACGGTGTAACAACCCACTTTGAGTTGTATTAAAATATACCGTAATTTATGTTCTTCGTTCATTTAGTTGTAAATGTAAGAAAAAAATTTTAATTATTATTGAGTTATAGGTATGTGGTAGGCAACTTAATTTGCATTTTGGTGTAACTTAAGTGCATATCTTCTTAAGGGTTTATACTCCCACTTCTTTAAATTATTTTTTTTCTGCTCATATTTTCGCGCATCGCGTAATCATTTGACTTCCTAAGCGTCCATTTTTTTTCATTTCCTGTGGTACGCTGTATGATGCAGGAAGCCATTTTTGGAGTTTCCACCTAAATTTTGTGAAAAGTGCCATTGATTTAATGGTAAGATAGTTTAACTCGTAATACTAAAAATTAAAACATTTGCTTTTTGCAGGCACTTTTATTTTATTATTTTTTTTCACATTTAATTCTATTTTAATTACCTTTTAATTCTACTTTTACGTACGCTTTCATTTTATGATTGCAATTTTGGATTCAATGCAGATCAAAATTTTGATCACAATTTTTTATTTGAACTTTCGAGAGAAAGCTATAAACTGATTATTCAATTTCATGAAGATAAATTGATAAGAAGGAAAATTCCATTTTGGTGGTTTACAACGTAAAGCATTGTTATTTCGAGATGTTGTGCAATATTGGTGCAAAGATGACGTCACCTTTGGTTTACATTTCCGTAATCGTTTAGATACCAGACGTTATTAAAAAGTTTGTGTACAAAAAGTTTCGAACAGGTATTTATAACCATTATTTAGTAATTTAAGGCTATAACTAGTTTTTAAGATATATTTTATATAATTCTAATTTTAAATGTTAATAAACATAGTTTGTATATTTTTTATTTTTACATTTTGGTGAACTTTTTTTTTGTAAACCTCGGTTTAGTTATTCCGAGCATAATTAAAAAATAACTTGGCGTCCGAGATCATTTTTATTTGTGTTACATTGCAGTTTCTATATTTATGTTAAGTGGAAATAACAGCATAAATTGTGGTAATTAAGCAAATCAAAAGATTGAATTAGTCTACATTAATTTATCGATTGGGACAAAGGCATTATTTTTGGTGAATGGTTTGTATTTAAAACATAAAACTTTCGTATCCAAAGCTTTTTTTTATCTCCATAAATAACCGAGTCATAAGAGATAATAAAAACCGGCAGATTTTGAGAATCACTCTGTATCTTCGAAACCAATTTAGTTAGCGTAGATCCGATTGCGCCATTAAACTAAACACTAAAAAAGAGAACGGGACACGTATCTTAGTTTTTTTGTATCTCTTACCGTTTAGTCTATACCCTATAATATTAACGAAAAAAAACCACCCTGTACATGCTTTGTTTCGGAGATGGGTTGCGTAGTCAATCAGAAGTGGTTGCGTTGTTTAATTCAACTGATCGACCGTCCATAGCCAAAGCATGGAGTTTGGGTGAAATTTCGGAAATTTGGACATATTCGGGATATGAGAAAATTAGGTCAAAAGTCGATAAGTGAAGAAGATCAGTTGAACATTGTGTTAGCAGTGCAAAATAATTCTAACACCACCATTATGGACACGGCTAATAGTATTAGCGTGGCGCGATCTATGTTATTATGTTATTACACCAATAAATTTTTTAAACCACTTCAACCACATTATTATAACGGTATCAAATATTTAAAAGCTCCATCAAACAACGTGATTCTTTGTGTGTTTATATTTTAATTGTGATGTTTGCGTACCTGTTCTTAGCGTTAGAATATTTATTTTATTTATAAGTTTTGAATTTGTTGTTTTGTTGATTATTATTCAACAAAAGGAAAATTAAATTTTGTTGAAGAGCACGTGGTGTCATTTACCCTACAATAATGGTTGTCTTACATCTTTTTCTTTCATTAAGAAAAACTCACTTTGCTCTTTCTACAATAGAAAGGCAAAGATGAAATAATGATAACTACCCATAGGCAACACACATTACGCCTTATGAGTTTATGCATAAGATTGACTCTTCCCCTATTATATACTCTTTGGTAATAGTTATTGAGGGCACTAGAATTTTTGACATAACATTTATTTAGCAACATCAGTATACTGGCCAGCCGCTTTAAGTTGGCGAGGCGTTTGGATGCACCAAGGACGGTACGTGAATTCTTCCAGTGGCGGAACAAATATCCATAATGTTACTGTTGATGTTAGGATTTAATATCATTAATATTAAGTGAACGACTCGTTACAAATGAAAGTTTAGGGTATAAAAATTATATCAAAATGAAGTTTACAAAGCATTTGAACTATGAAAGGCAAAGTGTAAAGCAAAAGCAAGGAGTTTTTATTTATGATGTATTCGCTGAAACACGAAGTATTTCGTCTGCAATAACGAGAAGTTGTGTCTAACGTTTTAATTATATTTGTAATAAAAAATGTGATTCTCTACTTGCCGAAGTGAAAACTGAAGTTAGTAATGCTACAGGAGTTTCTATAGAACAAATGAACGCATTGTGTGTGAAGGTAATTCAATTTTTTGTTTTATGTATAATGTATATTGAAAGAAGATTTGGTTGATTGCCACACAGAACCACTTTTAATTAATGTCGCAAATGATTCTAGTGATGACAACTTCTCACATTCCGATTGAGGTGGAGGTGAAAGTGGTTAACATGTTGACTTTTTTTTTATATGTTTATTTGCCAGTTCAACAATAAATTTTACAATGTTATCCATTGCACTGTTATTTATAGCAACGTCTCTAGTGACTGTAACATAAGTTATATTTTATGGGAGTAGGTAATTCTCTTACAAATTAGTTTAACATTTGTTCTGCTAATCACTGTCAGGTTCAGATAGATGTAAATCTTGTGGTAGTTTACGTTGTAGCCTGTGATGGATATTTTGTCTGTCTGTATTGTAATGAACAGCGCCATCGCAGTTATGTATGCTTTTGAAGAATTGTTTGGCACTCGCACTGATGTAATTTTGTATTGTAGGTGTGTCTAGTTCATAGTGCAGCTGCTCGTTGCGGACGTACCACGGTGCGCTCACTGCGATGCGAAGAACTTTATTTTGAAGTCTTTACACTTTTTCAATATTGGATTTTGCGGTGTTACTCCAGATTGGTGATGCATAAAGCACTAATGGTGTTATTAATGATTTGTACATCATGATGGTACATTTAGGCTTAAGCGACGATTTCCTGTTAATGAGGGGATACAGTTGCGCCAGTTACGCGCTACGTCGAGAAATATCGATACAGTATAGCTTTCGCTTTCAAATCGCTCTTCTATTTTTCGGAAATGCGTTGTAGTTGATGTTGCGTTGAATATGTTTTCCTGAATCCAAACTGAAATGGTGGTAATATGTTAAGTGGTGTTATTTCGTCAATTAAGTGGAAGTGGATGATCTTCTCTAGAACCTTTGAGAGTGAAGTCAACAAGCTTATTGGCCTATAGTTATTAATCATATTTTTGTCTTTACCCGGCTAGGGAAATACAAAATATAAAACATAATTTTTATTAATAATGGGTTGGTCCCCCCCTGTCGGTTACACACTTCTCCACTGGTGGCATCGATTCGAGCAGATGGTCGATGTCCTCTTGAGGTATTGTGTCCCAAGTAACCTGTAATTCGTGTTGTAGAGCTTGCAGCGTCTGCGGAAGATGCTGTAAGATTCTCATTCTTCTCCCCATAATGTCCCAAACATGTTCGATGTGCGAAAGGTCGGGAGATCTGGGTGGAAATGGCAAGAGATTATCATTATCCTTTGCAAATCGGTCCAAAGGACGTCTTGCAATATGGGGGCGAGAATTATCCTGCTGCAAAAGTGGGTCTTCCAACTGCTGAAGAAATGGAGGAATATGGGGTTCTATCACCTTATCCATATGCCGTTTGGCGTTCATATTGCCTTGGATGAATACCAAATGAGACTTACTCCCATAAGTTATAGCACCCCATACCATAACCCCTACAGTTTGGTGCACATGCCTCGCAACAGAATATTCAACATTTCGACGTTCCGCACGTCTTCGTCTGACCCTCATACAGCCATCATGCATACCCAAACAGAATCGGGATTCATCAATAAACACCACTATATATTCACTATATATTTCAGTGCAGTCGTAACCTACACCACTCCAAGTGTTGCCGTCGATGTTGAGCCGTTAGTGGTAACACAAGATGTGGCCGATAGGATTGTAAGCCAAAAGCTCTGATTCTGCGGTAAAACGTTCGAAGGACGACCTTCGTTAGCTAACCATTGATCGATACTTGATAATCAGTCTCTTGTTGCCATAAGTTGAAGATGGCGGTCCTACACTGGATTTGTTCTTCTTTGCCCTCCGTTTCCTCTTCTGCGGCGTTACTGACTCTCCCTAGTCCATGCCTGATAGCAGCGCATGATGGTGGTTTGGTTCTGGTTAAGGCGATTTGCGATTTCTCTAAACGAAAAACCACCTTAACGCAAATCAACAATTGGACATCTGTTAAATTCGCTTAATTGGCAGTAATTTCCACATTGCGCACTCTAGGCATCAATACACCCTCAAAGCAAACAACCACAAGCGAAAACAATGAAGAACTGAACACAATCTCGCACAATATACACCTGACAAAATTGTTCGATAAAACTGAATGGTCAGATAAGCCATTATCACTTGATTTACATGAATGAAATTTTAAACAATTGCTACCTTTTAGTAGTTAGACGTTTCTGTCAAGTTTGGTCAAAAAATTCCTACCCCTTCTTGGTGTTGCAATTTCCATGTCAATGAGTGCAGTATACAAATCATAATTTGTATTAGCTTGTAGCATGCAGGATCCATGACTTGTAAACAAGTCTTTGGGTGGCTGGGAAACAAATTTTTGTTGGTACAGTTATTAATTGTTGATATTTAGTAGGTGTTTTGACAATTACTCATAATAACGAGTTATAGTTAAATTTTATATATTTTGTATTTGCAATCGTGAATAAGGAAGGAAATAGATAAGCGCAATGTAAATAGTGGTACAACACGCAAAAAGATTTTAACCCTAAAGGAAACCGAATATTTGGCTGCGCACTTATCAGATATCAGTGACATTGATGAACCGTATTCAAGTGACGATTCCCAACGAGGTAAAGACTTTGTGCCTTCAGGATGTGACAGCAATAGCAGTGTAGTTTTGAGTACGATCTGGATGAAATATGTATAGGAAGAGATACATTGCAGGCAGTGACAGGGACGATCAGTATCATGTCGGCGAGGACGTCGTATCTGAGAGTATTGCAGAAAGGCCAGGAATAACTAAAAGGAGATCTGGTGATGACACTTACTGCACAAGCAAAGACGAGGATGCCCCTGAGATACCCTAAAATAAATGTCAATCTGAAACAAATCAGAGTCCACGACAAAAATGCTAACATCCGAACAAGGGCTATGGTTACAATAGTCAACACCTGGAAAGACAGTAGCTTCTTCTTCTCAAATCATTTGTGGCGAAACTGGGCGTCGGATATTTGGCTTTTCCTTAATCGTTAATTTAGTTCTTCCAAGCTCTCTTATTGTTTTGCCCTTATTTCTTCCTATTTCTGCTATTCTATAATCCCATTTCTTCCTTGGCCTTCCCTTCGTTTTCCTATATGTACTTCTTGCTTCGTATACCTTTTTGACTATTGTGTTAGGCTTCATTCTAATTATGTGGGCGTACCAATTCAGTTGTTTTTTCTATATTTTGGTAGTTATTTCATGATTTATTTCTCGTCCTATTTCTTCGTTCTGTATCTGTCCCATTTTGTTTTTCCAGCTATCTTCCGTAAGAATTTCATTTCCGCTGCTATGATTTTTCCTTCTTGTTTCTTGCGTAGTGTCCATGATTCGTTGACTTATGTTATTATCGGTTTTACCACTGAGTTATATACTTTTAATTTTATATTGTCAATTTCCTTTTTCCCGAAAATCAAATAAGTCAAGGAAAGTTAGGTGTAGCTCTTTACCCGTGTCTATCTCTATATGTATATTATCGTTGGTTTGTGTGTTCGCCCTATATGCTGCTTGCTCCTCCTCCAGATTGCTCTCCACTATTTTACGAAATCTCTCCTATTATTTTCATATACAGTTGGTAGCTTGTTGTAGATAGACATATGGCTCTGTAATTGTCACAATCTGAGTATCTTCCTTTCTTATATATTGGTAGTATGATATTATTTTCCCAATCTTCCGGGATATTTTCTTTTTCCCACGCTGTTCTACATATTCTCAGTAGGCATTCTTTTCGTTTTTTCCTATACCGGGTGTAAATCAAACAGGGGCCAGCCCTGTAACTTTTGAACGGGTCGTTAGATTTTGTTCAAGTTTTGATGGGTTATATTAGATGCAGTTTGGGATTTTTTTACATAAAAACAATATGACCGACATCCGGTTTCACCGGAAATGACACAAAAGCTGAAAATTGAAATGGAACATACTTTTACATGTTTGGATTCTACGGGTTCAAATACATACAGTTCATCTCCCAAATGTTAACTGAAACGCCATTTTACTTTGACAGAGTCTGCTTCAGGAGCATGTTGTGTTAATAAAAATTAAAAATTACTGTTTTATTTAGGAACTAAGGAAATTACTATGCATATCGTTTTACTAATACTTGAAAGAGCTATTTAATATACAGGGTTGTCCATGTATGTTTCTATTGGGAACAGTGGGTTTTAGTTAAAGAACCGTAATTTTTAAATTTGATCGTTAACAATCTTCACAAAAATTAATTATTAGGAAAAATAATATTGTGGGGGTAAAAATTAAAAAAATAAAATTAAAATGGCACCTGAGTTGACACGTGACAGATGAAATGTGTGTATTTGAAGCCCTAGAATCCAAATATGTAAAAATATACAGTGTTCCATTTAAATGTTTAGTTCTTGCATCATTTCCGGTGAAACCGGAAGTCGACCATATTGTTTTTTTAATGTAAAAATCCCAAACTGGCACTAATATAACCCATCAAAAATTTGAACAGAATCTAATGACCCGTTCAAAAGTTACAGGGGTATATTTGATTTACACCCGGTATATTTGATCATTTCTGGTTCTATCTTACCTATCCCACAAGCTTTATCCGTTTTAATTTTCTTTAATGCTTCTAGTTCCTGCATTGTAATTTCATCTGTCATGTCATATGTCTTCTCTTCCTTTCCTTCCTCTTCTCCAACCTCATCCTCTTGATTTCCTACCATATATTTATTCCCATAATAATCAGTCCATGTCTCTAATACATCCTTTGTTGTTGTTACTAGTTTATTATTTCTATTCTTAGTAGCTCTCATTGATTTCTTTCATCTCATTTAAGTTTGTTCAGAAGTCTTCCCAGCTTTTCTTTTTTGCTTCTCTAACCATGTTTTTCACTGTACTTCTTTTTCTTCTTTCCTCTTCTGAATTTGAGGTTAGGTATTTTTTCCAGGTTTCTTTTTTCTCTTTAATTGCCTGTCTGACTTTCTCGTTCCACCAGTACGTTCTCTTCAAATTGTTATTGTATCTTCTCATACTGCATATTTCTGCAACGTTATTATATATTATTTCCTTGAATCTCCTCCATCTTTCCTCTAATTGTAATTCTTCTTCTTGTGATTGTTTCAAATTCTTTATCTGTTGCTGTTTGGTACCTCTTCATAATTTCTTCTTGTTTTAATTTGTGTGAGGGTATCTTCTTATAATTTGTATTCTTCGCTCTCTCTACTTCCTCCTCCTTAATTACTGTTATGACTAATCTGTGTTGGGTTCCGAATTCTGCTTTTATTGCCGCCTTTACTCTTTCTATCTCGGTTTGTAGCGTTGCCGTGTATGTTTTGTAATCTATAATACTTCTAGCATTTATTTCTTCCGCTATAAAAGTAAATTTATCTTCTTTTTTCTGGTTCCGCATTGGATCTCCAATGAGTAATTCGTTTACTTGACAAAATTCCAGTATTTTCTGTCCATTCCTATTTATTACTTCTTCACCTTGATTCCCATACATTCCAATGCTTCCCACTCTATGATTATCATTTCCAATTCTTGCATTCCAGGCTCACATTATAATTAATCTATCGTTTTATTCCCTGATTCTATCTAGAGTCATCTGAAAATTAGTATAAAACTCTTTTACTTCTTCTTCTTCTTTGGTCCCTTCTGTTGGTGCATATATTTGTATTACATTTACTTTCCCATTTAGTTCTAGTTCTATCCATATTATTCTTGAATTTATTGTTGTGCATTTCTTTACTTCCAGGCTCGTTAATTTCTATACCTTGGAGTTGTTCAAGAGTGTATGGTTCACTGTTTACGATCAGTTTGTTATATCTGATAGTACTGAGATTACTCTTTTCTTTTATTATACGTTTTTGTTATGAACGCATAAGTTCAAAAGTAAATATGTAATTATAAATTATTATTAATTTTATTAAATACATAAATAAAAAGTTTACCTCGAGTAAGATTTGAACCTACGACCTTTGCTACAGTAACGCGCTAACCAACTGCGCTATCGAATTACAAGCCCCTATCGATGTAAATTTTGTCTTTATGTATGTAGAACTGATGTAAATTCTAACTTTAATGAGATAATCAAATTACTTATATTAATGAAATGTGAGCCTGCAATATCGCAAGGATTCACACATACCAAAGCAACTTGACTAATATTGAATTATTATAAGTTTTGTTATGAACTAAAAGGTTCAAAAAATAATAAAAAAAATAATTATAATAATTTTTACCCTTTTCTTTTATTTTCATATATTTTATCAGTTCTTTCCTTTGCTTTAATATCTCTTTTGTGCAGTCTTCTTCAATATAAATATTTTTCCCTTTTAATTTCTTTCTTTCTTTTAGAATTTCCATTTTTTTCTGATATTTATTAAGTTCCATCATTATAGGTCTTTCTTTTCCATTTACTTTTATACCAATCCTTCTAAAATCCGACATTTCTTGTTCCATGCTGAACTCGACAAATTCATAGGTCTCTGTTGCTTAGGAGGTATTGTCAAGTTTCCTGTGCTAGCAAATCATTGGAGTAAAAATCGCCCGTATTACCATCCAATTTTTGGTCAGACTATGTCGAGAAACCGTTTTGAGGCTATTCTTCAGGTTCTAAGATTTGTAGAGCATGCAACTGTCGACACCAGTGATCGATTATACAAGATCAAGCTAATAATGGTGACTATTCTTCATAATATTAGTAATACTATCAGTCCAGATCGAGAACTTTCAGTAGACGAAGCCATGATTCACTGGTGTCCAGTTAGGAACTTTTGCGTTTTAATTACCCTCCTTCAAAATAAATATTTGTAGAAAATTGTTACTTACCTAGACATGGATAAGAATAAAGTTTAGGTCTAGATGGATTTTGGATTGGATATAGTTTTTTTTTAATTTATTCAACCCAAAAACAAACAATGTCCGTAACAGATACTACATAATGTACAGGGTGGCCAACTAAGAATGCGAGGTACTGTATCTGGGAAACTATCCATCGTAGAGGCTTGCGCAACAAAAAGTTATAACTAAAACGGCCAATACAAAAACCTGGAAAATATTTTCAAGTTTCTGAAATGGCCGCTAGGGGGCGTAACTGCAGTCTTGAATCTAAAAAAGTGATGTTTCTGTGAATTCTGCTATATTCACCTAATAAAAAAATAACTGATCTTTAGAGTCGAGGATAATCTAAACTTTTTTTGTTTGGCACTTTTTGACGTATGTCTAAAAATAAAGTGGTGGGGGGTATTCAAATGTTTCCTTAAATAACACCCTGTATCTTCGAAACGGCTAAGCCGATTTTAACAAACTTGGGTGCGTTGAAATGAGCTATTCTTGGGCTACAAATGTTATAATATTTGAATTTTTGTTAGTTTCACATGTCGTCGCTAGAAGGCTTTGTTCGACATTCCAAAAGAAACGGTTAATTTTCGCAAAAAAATTAAATGCATTGGTATGACTTTTTTTCATGAACAAGTAGCTAAATTATGCCTAAATAAGCTCGCGAAAACCGCATCTCGATATCTTGTTCCTAACCTAAAATATCGGTCAAAGAAAACTTTATACGGAAATCCCTTAAATTTTTATTTTTTTTAACTATATTTTTCTGGAATTGTTTCTATTATGTAAGTTGTGGCTCTAAAAAGGACCGATTTAATGGAGGAAGGTTTTTAATGCCCCCGTAAATGCTCGAAATGCTGACCATCACGCTGTAATTGCCTCTTATGGGTAGACAAAACTGCAGCTTCAATTTCGGCTCTGAATAGGTTACCTAGAAATTGCGAATTTAAATGTTTGTAAATTTATTCACCAGAATAAAATCACCCTTTTTGAAATTACTACGGGCAAGTAAGCAATGCTAAAAGTTATACAAAAGGCCTATTTTTTGTTTGTTTAAATACATATTCACTATGGATATATACGAAAAATACAATTAATAGAAGCAGGCAATGGAAACAGATACCTAAACAAAACATACATAATCCTCAAATTGTCAATAGTGGTCAATACTTTTGCATTACTTTGAGCAATTTTTGTGCTTTCAAAATGCGTTTTACGAATAATGAACCTGTTGATATGCTTGCGGTTTATTTTGAATGTCTTCAGAATGCCGCAGTAGCTAAAAGAGTTGACGCGGCTCGATATCCAAATCGGCGTCCTTGCGATGTAAGAGTTTTTCCCCGATTAGTGGCGAGCTTACGAGCCAATGGTAATTTTCGGTCTACGTTTCAACGGCAAAGAATTGGAAGAACACAAGGAAATATTAACCGTGCACTGGGATATATTGAAGGAAATCCTCATGTTAGCACAAGAGCATTATCCACTAAGTTGGGCATATCACGGACAACGGTCCAAAATATTTTGAAGGACCATAGGTAAGTTCTAATGACCATCAAAATATATAGGTATTCGTTTAAACTTTTTTTAATTACTTTAAGAATGCACCCATACCATGTCGTTTTGCACCAGGCCTTGAAAGAGGAAGATTTTGATTGAAGGTTAAACTATTGCCATTGGATGATAGGCATGATACGCGAAAATAGAGAATTTTTATTTAAAATTTTTTGGACCGATGAAACCACCTTCAGTAGTGTCAATCTGCACAATACGCATTACTGGTCTGCAGAAAATCCCCATTGGTTGCGTGAAGTTCAGCGCCAAGGACGTTGGAGTTTAAATGTATGGTGTGGCATACTGGGAGCAGAATTATTGGGCCATATTTTTTTGAGCAACCTCTAAGTGGCAATGTATTTATTGACTTTTTGACCAATCAATTACCGTTGTTGTTGGAAGATGTGCCTTAGGAAACAAGGCAAAAATTGTTTTTGCAGTTGGATGGTTGCCCAACACATTTAGATATTAATGTGCGAGAGCATATTAATGCAGCATTTCAACAGCGGTGGATTGGAAGAGGAAGTCTGTTTCCATGGCCTCCGCGATCGCCAGACTTAACTTACCTCGATTTTTATTTATGGGGGCGCTTAAAAGACATCGTGTTTCGGACTCAACCTACTACTAGAGAAGATATCAAAAACCGGATTCGTAACGCAATACGTAACATACCGAGAGCCGAATTTGAAGCTGCAGTTTTGTCTAGTCATGAGAGGCTTCAGCAATGCATAGAGCGTGATGGTCAGCATTTCGAGCATTTACAGGGGCATTAAAAACCTTCCTCCTTTAAATCGGTCCTTTTTAGGGCCACAACTTACATAATAGAAACAATTCCAGAAAAATATAGTTAAAAGAAAATAAAAATTTAAGGGATTTTTATATAAAGTTTTCTTTGGTCGATATTTTAGGTTAGGAACAAGATATCGAGATGCGGTTTTCGCGAGCTTGTTTAGGCATCATTTATCTACTTCTTCATGAAAAAAAAGTCATACCAATGTATTGAATTTTTTTGCTAAAATTAACCGTTTCTGTCGGAATGTCGAACAAAGCCCTCCAGCGACGACATGTGAAACTAACAAAACTTCAAATATTATAACCTTTGAATACCCCCCACCACTTTATTTTTAGACATACGTCAAAAAATGCCAAACAAAAAAAGTTCAGATTATCTTCGACTTTAAAGATCAGTTATTCTTTTATTAGGTTAATACAGCAGAATTTACATCACTTTTTTAGATTCAAGATTGCAGTTACGCCCCTAGCGGCCATTTCAAAAACTTGAAAATATTTTCCAGGTTTTTGTATTGGCCGTTTTAGTAATAACTTTTTTTTGCGCAAGCCTCTACGATGGATAGTTTCCGAGATACAGTACCTCGCATTCTTAGTTGGCCACCCTGTACTTGATGTGAAAGTTATTCCATAAAAAGACATACAAAATATACCAATTACTCTCTAATTCGTATATTTAAGTAATATTTCTTAAAATTTTTTGCATGGATCTTCAAGGTGTTTGCGTTTTTTACATCATTTGGAAGCTCTTACAGTTTTGCAGCAGTGTCTATAAGACTGAGTTTGCCAAATTTAGTTTTACATTTTATAGTATGTATATTGTTTTGTGTCCTGGTATTATAATTATGCACATCACAATTGAGGTCCACGGAAATACTAGTCTCGATAAGGTTATCTTCCATCTTATAACATAGTTTTACATAGTCCATCTTGATCATGTCATCAATATTTAGTAATTTTAATTCATTATACAATTGAATTGTGCTTGTTATGTAAGCTTTACAAAAGAGACGCTTGAGGAGTTTATTCTGAGTGATTTAAACTCTATAAAGATCCCGTTTTCGAGCGTGACCCCAACATGGACATTGATAGCTTAGAATTGGATACACATAGGCATAGTAAATTTTATATCTTGTACTGTTGTTGAAACATTGAACACTACGTTTCAAGTAATAGCTTGTCTTCATGAGTTTATCTTGCAATTCAGTAACATGGTGTTCAAACGTAAGACGTTTGTCTAGTGTTATACCTACGTAACAGGCGTTGTGTACTTCACATAGCTTTATGTTTCTTAAAATTAAATCACACTCAGATTTGTTGAAGATAGTGTATACACATTCATTCTCATTCAATTTGATTCTATTATAAACCGTCCATTCACTTATAGTATTAAGATCAGCTTGCCCATCTCAAATTATAGAGTCCCTGGATCCGCTATAAAACAGCTTCGTATTAACTGCATACAGTTGCAACTGTCCTTGCAATTCACACTTGGCCATATTATTAATATAGAGCAGGAATAAGAGAGAACCGAATACTGACCCTTGTGACATTCCATATTTGACGGTTGTCCTTGAGCTTACTATGTCCTTGCACACTGTATATTGAGACCTGTTTGTTAGGTAACTTTCAAACACTTTTAACACTGAACCTCAAACAGTCACACTCCAAGTAATTCCATTTTTTTCAGGAGAATACTGTAATCAACGGTGTCGAACGCCTTATACAGATCTCAGAATATGTCTAACACTGATTTTCCTTCGTGTAGGCTTTGGTAGATGCAATTTAAGCAGGCGGCTACGGCACGTCGAATACTTCTCTTTTGCAGAAAGCCATGCTGGCGAATTGTGAAGAAGTCCAAGTAGCACATCAAACGATCCTTAAGAGCAGTCTCGAAAATTTTCGAGAAAATGGACAGAACACTGATTGGGCGGTAATTTTCAGGCAGAGACTTAGATCCTTTTGTATATACTGGTGTGATCTTCCCAATTTTAAGAGTATCCGGAAAATATCCTCGCTTCAGGTACTGATTCACTAATTAGAGACAATAGGAGCTCCTACGCCTACAAGTGATTTTATCACTTTTGGTTTTATGCCGTCATAGCCTGGTGAAGAATTTCGAATCATATTGATTATTATTTTCATTACTTCACTGGCAGTTGTTGGTCTGGGAAGCATTGATACATTTTCCTTCTGCTGGAGCGTTAATTTTTTATTGGATAATTTGCCTACTACTTTTTCAGCCATGTTGGTAAAATGGTCAGTAAAAATGTTAGCAACTTGCATTCTCTTCTTAGATTTATAAAATTATTTTCATGTACTTATAGTTTCGCGAGTTTCAGTGCGCTGTATTCTCTGTTTCGTTCTTTTATTTTTCTGTAAAGTTGATCTGTCATCCATCCTTTACTTAGGTTGCTTGTGTACCGTCTTGTTACCGTTGTAGTGCCATTATTAATTTCAGATTGGTACAAGGCCGTACCCAGAAAATTCGCTGTTGCACTCTCCCAAAGCCTCAATTGCACAGGATGGTTTGTCGACTTTACTTTTCTTCTCCCAGTAAATTTTCCACATTTCAAACTCTGACGGTATCAATTCTGAATCAATCTTACTATCGTACAGACATATGGAATTATATTGTACAAAGTACCAAGTACCTCCTTATAATCGCAAAATCTGGATTTCAGTTGGCTTATTAAATCATCTAGTGGTGGAATAACAATGGTTACACGGAATACTGTTCAGGCTCTTGAGTTAGAATGTTACTGCGATGTCTTTGCCTAGATGTTATTCTAGGGATGCGGATCTCTTCTTCAACATCGCAGAGTAGAACCTTTGCTGATTTTAAAGTCTCAGAAAACGTGTTTTCGATTCTGCTTCGAATATTTTCAAAATGTTCAACAATATTTTCAAAGTGATCCACTGCTGATTTTAAGTCACATTGAAGCACTTTGTACTTTGCACAGAGTGATTATAGCCGAGAAAATTTCAGCCAAAAAACAAAGGCAGATAACAAACTCACTTGGAAGTATGGACTTCAAAAATGAATATGCTTTCGATGCAGTATCAATATCTGTACTTTTACTTAGATTTTCTAAAGTGTCAACGATAGGCTTAAACAGCTCCTTAAATTTTAAGTTAAGTGGTTTCACACATAAGAGTCAAGGTTTTCCATTTTGATACAGGGAAGTTTGATGTTAAGTAAGCCTGTAACGCACTTGCCCACTTTGGAGATGCTCTTAAAAAATTCGTGTTGTATTTTGGGACTCATGTAGGGCGCATTTAAAGCAACGTTATCTGTATGCTTTAATAAATTTTTATCACCACATTAAAGTCTTATTCTTATACGGGCCTTAAAATTTCCATCATTGACAACTGGTTCTTCATCTCTGACAGAAATTGACCTGCTTATGGTGGCTATTACCTTCTTGTCCTTTTAATGTTTCCAAGACTTCCTTCCACATTATGTAAGGTTCCTTAACAAGTGACTTTACGGCTTGGTGGCCACCTTTCCCCGTGCAATCTTTAGAAAACAAAACACAGTATTTGCAAAGAGCACCGTCACTTTTTGTATAGACAAACCAGGGAAATCGAGTCAGCCGCCGACTTTGAAATCGAAGGTTCCTTTTCCCACTAGCAAGAATTTTCTGGAACCCACGTAGAAGTCAATAGTTGGAACTTGATTGATTCATCTACTGTTTTATTTACATATTTACCAACAACCATAGTGTGAAATAAAATTTCACCTTCTGCTATTTCTGCTTCAGTATTCCTAAGAATTTTCGTATCTATCTCTTCTGTTAAATAAGTCGTACTAGGAATAGTACGACTATGGCTTGTTTTTTGAGCTTTTGTAAAAAAGTTTAAGAGCGACGACTGAGTCGACTGGGCTTGACGTTTTGTCATAACTCATCTGTGGCACATGTAATAACCGAAAGTAGAATAGATATTTTTGTATCTGTTTTTTTAATTTATACCATATAACTGTTTTTGTTTAGTTTGTGCTTTCTTTGTCAGTTTTTGAATTAAATAAACGTCAGAGTTAGATCTAAAACTAATAGCATATGAAGTGATACATATGAACAAGATATAAATACTATTAATATTAGATCGGACGTTAATGGATTAGGTCCTGTATTTTTACATCTTATAGTTCAGGACAGGAAATTACTCTATATTTTAATGTAATTTTAATAATAATATACTTATACCTTTTTAAATACAATACAACAAGATAATTGTGTGAACATTGTGTAACAGATTTATATTAAAAAGTTAAACAGTCGAGTCGATCTGGTATTGACTGCAGACGGAAAGCCGCATGCCAAGACAGTGACGACCTTGCATTCTGAGCTAAGTATAAGGACTGGACTTTCCGTGAGTATACTTACTGAGCGGAAGATTCCGGAAAGTCAATTATAAATAAATTAGGATAATCCAAGGTACCAAGAGGTTATATGTTTCGGTAATAGATAATAAAATCTTTTAATTAAACACAGCATTAAAATAATTTTGCATCTTAAATTACACTATCGGTATTTTCTTGGGCGTCAATCCCAACCTCCCTCATGGTACGGCCTTGGATTGGAGTATATCGGTTAGTGTATCAAAGTCTGGTATATGTGTATCTTTCAGAATGGGAATCACGTTATTTTAAATTGTTTGTATTATCTTTGACGTGTAAGATTGTTTCAAGCTTCTCACCAGGGATCTTATTTCTGCGCTTATCTTAATGATTTTATGATCATACAGGTTCAAACTACTTCTAAAATCCATGTTTCTGAATATATGATCAATTATCGATCTTCTCTGTGTTCTTGAATCAGTTGTTGTGGCAGCTCGTTGTTACGAGAGCCTGAAAAATTCTATGTTGGCTGTGTCACTATAATTTTAGAAAAGCGAAAAGTTTTCGTTGTGAGCTTTTTACGAAAGCAGAATTCGTTAAAATTTGGAGAATATTTTACATACCCCCAAGTGAAAGACGACAGTGTAGTAGAGCCGAAACAAATATTTGGGTGCCTTGTGCAAAACAACCAAGAAGATCCTTCGTCAGCCGCAGACACTTAAATTCAACCTTATGAATTTTTTGTTGCTATAGATTTATCTTACGCTATCTGTAATAATTTTAATAACATTTTTTAGGATAATTATATTAATAATAAACAACAAAAACAAATCACATTGTAAAATAAAAACAGGTATCCATGTCAGCATGATATTTAAACTTCATATTAGATAGATAATATAAATAGACATAAACACATGGTAACTTTAAAAAATACCATGGTCATCTGCTTCTATAAGATATCAATAATACGATTTAATAATTTTCATTAATAGTTAGTTGCTGGTTACGTGCTGCAAAGGAATGACGTTAAAATGCTCGGAGTGCTATATAGTACATTATACATTACGATACCATCTATCCGTAAAATCGAAAAGATTGCATGTAGGATAATACAATTACTAATCAACTGATAAACAAGCTTTTCACTTACTTGGTGCACAGTTACTAGTGCAAAGTAACCCCCATTTAGGTAGCAACTAAAAGATTTTAAAGTCAAAATTTTTATTTATTGTTCCTTGTAATATTAAGATATAAGGAACTAATCATTGTGTGAATAGATTAAACTTTTTTTTACTCAACAACAAAAATTAATATAAAAATGATTTTGAAATTTTAAAGATAGAACTGTTTGTTGAAACCATTTTTACACAAAAGCAATAATACTATTTAAACCTTCAAGAGAATATCTATTGTGAATAATAAAAACTTATATAACAATGTTGGTTTAGAAATCACAAACAGTGATAAGAAATCAAGCGCTTTAGTTCACGAACAAACTACGATTCCATCTCACTGAAAACGCACACAAAACCAGCTTACTAGCAAAATTACTGTCATTTGTGAGATCGAGTATGCAAATGTATTTTTAGGAATCAAAACAAGCATTTAATGCAAGAAAATATTATTACTATCACCCACCTCAATTTTCAAAAAAAGAGATAATAAAGATTATGTACGTGGTAATTTATTCAAGCGGCGTAATTTTTATTCAGTTCGCCGTCAAATAAAACAACACTTAAATAATTTTAAGCACGAGAGCAAATAACATACAAGGGATTTAGTAAAACTGATAAACAAAAGAAGTCTTTTTAAAAATTATTATTAATTTTATTAAATACACAAATAAAAAGTTTACCTCGAGTAGGATTTGAACCTACGACTGTAACACCTCGTGAATGAGCATAGAAATCTAATTTTATTTCAATTTAGTATAAGAGATTTATGACTCTGCAGTACCCTGTATAAATGCTTTTATGAAAATTACCTTGTATGTTACAGATATACTGTAGTATTAAGATACGTGTGCGCAGGAAGGAGACGCTACAAGAAGCTTTTGTCGTTAATTCGCCTAGCTTTTGCAGTATCAACTGACTTTTGTTTGGTTTGAAGCTGTCACTACGGATTTGCTTAAGTGAAGAAGGAAGATCGCAAGGTTTTTGCATGTATTTTGTTTAATCCTTAGTAATTAAAAAGTAGTTTTAATAATCTAATCAACGCGTCTCCATTATTAAATTGAATTGATATCTAGAGGATTATTACGTCAGCTTTCGAGTGCGTGTTACTAGTAGTTTTAAACCGGCGTGCCTTTGGTTCACGCATCTTGGTTTTCTTTGTAATGAGGATTTAAGATTGTTTTGTATGTTTTGAATAAATTTATATTAAGGTTTTATTGCTATCATAACTGCAACTCAAAGGGATTACGATTACGCAACATGTATTTTGCTAGAGCGGTACTCTAACAAAGTACATGTCGTAAGTTCAAATCCTACTCGAGGTAAACTTTTTATTTGTGTATTTCATAAAATTAATAATAATTTTTAATTACATATTTACTTTTGAACTCATTCGTTCATAAGAAAACTTATAATAATTTAAAAGTTGTCTTGCTTATATCGATGTTCAAATGATGGAAGCGTAATGTTGCATTTCCAAAAATATGGTAGCGATTTTATTTTACGGACAATACATGTGCAATGTGTTGTAAAATTATTATTTTTAATTATTATTTATTTAATAAAATTAATAATAATTTTTAATTTAGACTTGAATCTTTTGAGTTTTAAACTGTGTCAGGTAGGGTTACCTACCTAAACAAGGCAGCAATACCTCCTGTGAATTTAAGATCAAGCTTTTATCAAAATTTGCGATAAAATATGCAAAATAGGAAATAGTCTATTAAGAAATTAGTTTCATACGAATTAGTTTAGAAAAAGAGCCGCCCATTTTTCGAACAGACGAGTCTATAATAAATCTAAATAGGTTTTATAATGTTTCACTGTGTGAAACTATACATTTTTTTTGATGTTGGTAATATATATGCTTGTGACAATAGTAATGTTTACAATGTTAGTTTTAATTTTTTTCTGCACTTTGAATTAAAATATGTAAAATTAAAAAAATATTACAAATAACTTGTTTCATATTTTAGTCGCACCTGTTCTTTAGATAAATTACCGCTACGCGGTTCTTGTTCTAAATTAGTACTCGTGCGATAAAAATGTGTTAATGCATCTTATTTTTGAATATACCTACTAATTTTTTGTTTTTTTTTTTAGTTTTTAAGGATTAATGAATAGAGATGTGTAATAACTTCGAGGAATTACTGAACCTATCAGGTTACACTGAATTTAAAAGTAATCTCGAATACAGAGTTGAAAATATTTCAAACAAATAGAAGATTAACAGACTTTTGAGAATTTAATTGCCATACTTTCAGCACCTTTCAGATTTAAATCCTATTATGGCTTAATTATACTAACATTGACATGGGATAATGTTACTTTCATTCAGAAGACTGTATCTACCTACTACAATAATAGCACTAATAACAAAGCGGTTGGTGTATTGATTTATGTAAATTCCAAATTACCACAAGATATTAAAATTTTAGAATTTTGGTTTTGTGCAGCGATAAATAATATGGATATCGCAATATCGTCAATGTTGAGACCACCTTCTTAAAGCGATGTGGATAATATATATAAAAGTGCATCTTAGGTATCTTAGAATCTCCATACATTTTAGCAGGTGATATAAACATTGACATTTATTTCACCTGGTTATGGTGCCCATCAGAGAATGATTTGAATTTATTGTTTAATTTTGATTTTCTTGATTGCATCACTAGGCTTACGAGAATATTCAGTTTATTTTATTAAACTTCATTAAAATATTAATGTATCCCTGTCATTCTATCTTACAAAAAACCTGATCCTTTTAATGTAATGGTATATATGTAGTTAACACATGCGCTAAAATAAGGTAAGAAAAAAAAAGAACTAAGAAAAACACAAATTATTAACTATAGGAAAATTAATTCATGTTTACGGAATATAGATTGGTCCAACTGAAATTAATCAGACATAAATTACGCGATGGATTACTTCATTAATACACTAACCAGCTTGATTAGTAATCATAATTTATGAATTATGGTTATTAAGATGAGATGAGATGAGATGATATGAGATGAGATGAGATCAGATCCGGGACGGGACGGGACGGGACAGGACAAAAGACAGGACAAGACAGGACAAGACAGGACAAAACAGGACAAGACAGGACAAGACAGGACAAGACAGGACAAGACAGGACAAGACAGGACAAGACAGGACAAGACAGGACAAGACAGGACAAGACAGGACAAGACAGGACAAGACAGGACAAGACAGGACAAGACAGGACAAGACAGGACAAGACAGGACAAGACAGGACAAGACAGGACAAGACAGGACAAGACAGGACAAGACAGGACAAGACAGGACAAGACAGGACAAGACAGGACAAGACAGGACAAGACAGGAGAAGGCAGGACAAGACAGAACAAGACGGGACAAGACGGGACAAGACGGGACAAGACAGGACAAGACAGGACAAGACAGGACAAGACAGGACAAGACAGGACAAGACAGGACAAGACAGGACAAGACAGGACAAGACAGGACAAGACAGGACAAGACAGGACAAGACAGGACAAAACAAGACAGGACAAGACAAGACAGGACAAGACAAGACAGGACAAGACAAGACAGGACAAGACAGGACAAGACAGGACAAGGCAGGACAAGACATAACAAGACAGGACAAGACAGTACAAGACAGGACCAGACAGGGCAAGACGGGACAAGACGAGACAAGACAGGACATGTAAGATAAGGTAAGATCAGATCAGATAAGATGAGATGAATTTATTGTTTAATTTTGATTTTCTTGATTGCATCACTAGGCTTACGAGAATATTCAGTTTATTTTATTAAACTTCATTAAAATATTAATGTATCCCTGTCATTCTATCTTACAAAAAACCTGATCCTTTTAATGTAATGGTATATATGTAGTTAACACATGCGCTAAAATAAGGTAAGAAAAAAAAAGAACTAAGAAAAACACAAATTATTAACTATAGGAAAATTAATTCATGTTTACGGAATATAGATTGGTCCAACTGAAATTAATCAGACATAAATTACGCGATGGATTACTTCATTAATACACTAACCAGTTTGATTAGTAATCATAATTTATGAATTATGGTTAAGATGAGATGAGATGAGATATGAGATGAGATGAGATCAGATCCGGGACGGGACGGGACAGGACAAAAGACAGGACAAGAAAGGATAAGACAGGACAAGACAGGACAAGACAGGACAAAACAGGACAATACAGGACAAGACAGGACAAGACAGGACAAGACAGGACAAGACAGGACAAGACAGGACAAGACAGGACAAGACAGGACAAGACAGGACAAGACAGGACAAGACAGGACAAGACAGGACAAGACAGGACAAGACAGGACAAGACAGGAGAAGACAGGAGAAGACAGGACAAGACAGGACAAGACAGGACAAGACAGGACAAGACAGGACAAGACAGGACAAGACAGGACAAGACAGGACAAGACAGGACAAGACAAGACAGGACAAGACAAGACAGGACAAGACAGGACAAGACAGGACAAGGCAGGACAAGACATAACAAGACAGGACAAGACAGTACAAGACAGGACCAGACAGGGCAAGACGGTACAAGACGAGACAAGACAGGACATGTAAGATAAGGTAAGATCAGATCAGATAAGATGAGATGAGATGAGATGAGATGAGATGAGATGAGATGAGATGAGATGAGATGAGATGAGATAAGATGAGATGAGATGAGATGAGATGAGACGAGACGAGACGAGGTGAGGTGAGGTGAGGTGAGGTGAGGTAAGGTAAGGTAAGATAAGGCAAGATAAGATAAGATGAGATAAGGTAAGAAAAGATAAGATAAGATAAGAAAAGATAAGGTAAGATAAGATAAGACCAGATAAGATAAGAAAAAAGTAAAATTTAAGTTAAAAACATTCTCAAAGCTATTTATATGAAAACTATAACGCTCAAAGAATTAGAGCGAATATATGATGTGACAAAACAATATTACTTTCATAAACTAAACAAATCCACAAATACAACAGAGCTTTGGGAAATAACAACGGAATCAAAGTAACAATAGTGAGGTAGTAGTTACACCTATTAAAGAACCCAGGGGAATGTGGTAAATAATGCGGCCCGTATTCGTCACACAATTAATGACTTCTTCGTAAACATTTCATAGAACTTGTCAAATTCTTTACCAAATAAAGACCCAAATTTTTAAGACCATGTTACAAGAAACATGGTTCCTCTATTTTGGAAAAAAATAATTGAGAGTGAGGTAAGACAATAAAATATCTGGCGTGGAATACTGCACGACCCCCCAATCCTACAAAATAGAAATTAAAAGAAATAAAATAATTTTGATAACATTTTTTTAGGATATTTATGCAACCTTTTTCATAGTAAGTTCATTACGAAAATAGGCAACATTGAAAAAACAAAAACAATAATCTATATCATGCAGACGTTTAAAACTTCATATCAGACAGAGGTTAACAGACATCTAGACGCTAACTTAAAAACAAAAGGAATGAAATAATTTTAATTACAATTTTTAAGGGTAACTATGCAACCTCTTCTTTATACGTTTATAACGAAAACAGACAACATTGTGGAAACAAAAACAACATTTTATGCCAGAATGACGTTTAAAACTTTGTCTCAGATAGAGATTAATAGACATAACTACATGTTAACTTAAAAGAAAATTCCAAAGCCGCCTGCTTCTATCAATAATACAGTTTAACCATTTTCATTCATATTTAATTAATTTTTAGACTTACCTTGCGTTATATTAAGAAACTTTAGAAAGAAAAGTTATGTAGAATTAAATTTTCTGATAAAATTAATCGTTATTCAGATATTGAAAAAATTGAACTAACACTTAAATTCTACCTTAGGAGTTTTTTGCTGCTAAATTACACGTCGCATCAAAACATTGGGTAGAACATAATCGATATGTTTAAGGTCTATATCTGGGTATTTTTATATCTTTGAAATATGCAGTTTTAGAAATATTTGTAAAAACAAAAAACTGCCCCTAATAAAACCCCCTCTGCGCCGCACACACATACGCACACGCATATGCACACCCACGCACGTACACAAGTACACACGCGCATACACACAGACATGGTCGATCTGGTGAATATTTGTCACACGTTGTAGAATGACGATTTAGCGTTAGTGAAAAAAAGTCGATTGAATAACCTTCTATACCTACACATGTTGGTATATGTAAGTTGCAAGCTAAAATGAACAAAAATAAAAAATCAGTAACAATTTAATAATGTGCTAATATACGTTAAATATAAATGTTAATGGCCGTATGGTCATGTGGTGGGGATGGTAATACAAGGAATGACAGTTCTAACCGCGGACGGGAAAACTACCTTTTTTGTTAAAGTTGATTTTAAATTTTATGTTGATATGCATTTACACTTTAAAATGGCGTACAAATTTTGTACTAACCTTCAACATTAGGAATTACATATAAACGTATTTTGACTTTTTGTTTTTTTGTTTAAATACATAATATTTGAAAGTGCATCTTAAAACACTTTAAAATATGTATTAAACAAGAAGTGAAATTCCTTATAAAGGTTATTGTAATTTTTGTTTTAGAATAGAGTTACAGTAAAGTAAAATATGAAATCAATACAATCCAGGTTGATTTTGCTATTGTACGTATAGTTTTGTTATGTAATTATACATGGTGATCGAAAATTACACGACTATATTGTGCGGGTGAGTCCTCGTCCTAAACTCTGTAGAAAACTTTCTGTAAACATAGTGTCATACACTATGTAACATAATTAAAATATGGCATTTGCTTCCATTGGCGTACATACAGGGTCGGGTCAAAGTATTATCACATTTTTTAACACCCTGTATATGATTCTTGCACCAGAAGCTTTTCAAAAAACAAGTAAAAAAGTGTTTTTAGTATTTTTCCACTTAACGTGATGTTTCGAGTAATACCTTAAATTATGCAAAGTATTCTTCTGATACCGGCGCTACACACTTTTTTAGTTTTTGTTCAAAACTGCTTCCAACTTATTTATTTAGCATTAATTAACAAATTTACTCTAAACCGTTTACTCAACACGTAAAATTTAATAGTGTTTTTACATGACAACACAATTAAACGTAATTCCTAATTAGGTATGTGACGGCACAATATTTTAAGCGAAGATTGTAGCAATACGATTTGCCATACCCCAACATACAGTACACGACAAAAAATGTTGAAAATGGCCACCTTCTGAGTTTATGTTAAAAATATCAATTCAATATCTTTAACGGTTCCTAAGAAATGAAAAATAAATTGATTTCGAAAATTTACTTGAACATTTCCGGACCTATCGTTACAGGAACTTATATTAAAATATTGAACACCTTGTATAAATTCGCTAGTTATTGGTATATATATATATATATATTTGTATACAGGAATGTTGAGTGGAGATACTCAGATTTTTAGATATAGATCGAAATATTGTGCTAATGTTTATACTCCAAAGGTTTTCCAGGCTTGAATCGTATGTAAATGCTTTTCCACGTTAGTAAGGTAACTAAAAATGCTTTTTTGGTGGTAAGAGTGGTTTTGTTTAGTTTGTCTTATGAATAAATCTATTCATATAAGGAGACGTCTTTACGCACTAACCAATTAAACTGATCGTCGCTACTACACGCGGATTTCGTAAATTTTTATCGTTATCTAAGAAGTTAACTTATTAATAAACCAAAAGGGTATTAAATCAAAATTTTATGTTGGTATTATGTACAGATTTGGTGAATGATATATATATATATATATATATATATATATATATATATATATATATTTGGTAACAGAGATACTTGTCCCGGCAAGCCCATAGCTAGCTCTTGAATGAGCAAATGGGCGTCACAAGCACTCCAGTAATGAAACATGACAGGGCCTGTGTCTTTCAAAATTTAGATTACTATTTTGATGTGCTATACCTTGAAACTTCCCTCTTCAAATGGTGACGGTTCCTACCCTTAACATTTTAGGTATGATGCAATGCTAAAGGTACGTGTTTTCGCATATAATTGTGTTTCGATCATGCGTAGATGTACCTTTCTCTAAAATGCTTTAGGGGCCTCTTTCCTCGGTGTGCAACATGTTTAAATTCTTAATACTTACTACTATCGGTTGTAATCTAGCATAACATTGATTAAATTGATTATAATATGTTAAATGTTTTTTCTAAACAATTCCTTTCTGTGATAGTTGTTTTGAAAACAAAGTCGACATGATTTAATTCATGCAAAATTGTACGTTTCATCATTGTTGATAAGTATTAAACGATTAATGAATTCTTTGTCGCTGTGCTGAGTTCTCAATTCAAAGAATAGCATTTGTGTATCTTTTACACGATACACATTTATGGAAAGGTTATTTAGTTTTTTGAATTTTTTGGTATCACAGACTAATGGGGACGTCAATTGAATCATAGTTTAAAACATTACTCAAGTAAGGATAGCTAACAGTTCTATCTGAACTGTGTGATTCAGGATGTAAAGTTGATAAAACGGCCCATATAAAACAATATTCATCACCATTTTTAACGTCAACAACAGCTTTTTTGACTGTTACGAAATTAGGTACTTAGTGTACATTTCATCTTTTAGGGGAAGGTACTTGTTAATGTTAACTTTTACATGTAAGATTTCGAACAAAGCTATTCCAGAAATCCTTTTCTGAAAATCCATCCAGTTTTGTCTGCAGCTTATTGTAGACATTAGTTGCAAGTCAATTTCCCAAATATGACTCTTTTAACATCAAAACAGCTTTCTTGCCAAAGATATTATAAAGGTGGCTTAAAAATGTTAGTGGATTTTTGATATTTATGTTCACAATAATGCCTGTAAGTATTCGATTAAAACAGGAACCAACAGTTTGGTGGATTACCGCTACCTCTTTTTAAAGGGTTTCTTTATTGTTTTAGTTTTAGCAGATAGCAGTTCATAAGAGATAAATTACTTTCTAGTTTAAGAATATTATCGTTCTTATCATCATCGTTATTTAACTTATTACTAATATATTTCTCAACTAGCCTAATATTTTTTTAAGATGCAAATTTGTTTAATTCTTTTGTCCTTACGTTAAATTAGCCTCATTGCTTTCCTCGTCAACTTGAGTACTCATATGTAAAACTGATTACATTACTATAATTTACAAGAAAAATAGAATATTTCCAGCTAAGTTCTTGTAATTTACATGGTATTATCCAATTAGGCTTACCCAATATTCCAATAACAATAATAAACACATGCAGTTTTATGCACAATAAATAACAGTTTTAGTGTACTGAATACAAATACGCAGATACGCACAGTTTTTTTAGAGAAAGACTGTTGAATTATAAAATTTAACTTTATATACAGAGTAAAACTTAAGCGCACAAACCAGTTACAACTTGATTCTCTATTTTTAGAAGCTTGTCTGTCTTGGAGGTTATATTTGCTAGAATACATTTTCAGGGTCAATGAATAAAGATATTTTCCCCCGAAAATATCTTTGGCCCAAGATAATGCACCCTCGCCATATTAACGCTGCCCTAAGTTACTGACTTTTAAGTGGCCAATGAAGTTTGATTTTTAGGTTTCTAGGAATCAACCAACAGGGTTTATGAACTTTGTACTCCCCTCCCATTTCCGGGAACTCGTTTTACTTTCAAGCTAAGGAACAAATCTTAACTCAAGTTCTCTGTCCCTCTTTCTCTCGGGTAAATTTCCTATGATTCTCTCTCTCTCTCTCTCTCTCTCCTCCTCTCCGTCTCCGTCTCCTCTCCTCTCCTCTCTCCGTCTCCGTCTCCTCTCCGTCTCCGCTCTCCTCTCCGTCTCCGTCTCTCCGTCTCCGTCTCCGTCTCCTCTCCGTCTCCGTCTCCTCTCCTCTCCGTCTCCGTCTCCGTCTCCTCTCCGTCTCCTCTCCTCTCCTCTCCTCTCCTCTCCTCTCGTCTCCTCTCCGTCTCCTCTCCGTCTCCTCTCCGTCTCCGTCTCCGTCTCCGTCTCCTCTCCGTCTCCGTCTCCTCTCCTCTCCGTCTCCCTCTCCTCTCCTCTCCTCTCCGTCT
>JARFJB010001195.1:2752500-2852500 GCA_036346205.1 Vesta saturnalis | reverse complement strand
ATCTGTGTATCTGTATATCTGTGTATCTGTGTACCTGTGTATCTGTGTATCTGTGTACCTGTATATCTGTGCATCTGTGCATCTGTATATTTGTGTAACTGTATATCTGTGTATCTGTGTATCTGTGTATCTGTGTATCTGTGTATCTGTGTACCTGCGTATCTGCGTATCTGCGCATCTGCGTATCTACGTATCTGCGTATCTGCGTATCTGCGTATCTGTGTATATGTGTATCTGCGTATCTGTGTATATGTGTATCTGTGTATCTGTGTACCAGTGTACCTGTGTACCTGTGTATCTGTGTATTTGTGTATCTGTGTATCTGTGTATCTGTGTATCTGTGTATCTGTGTACCTGTGTATCTGTGTATCTGTGTATCTGCGTATCTGCGTATCTGTGTATATGTGTATCTGTGTATCTGTGTACCAGTGTACCTGTGTACCTGTGTATCTGTGTATTTGTGTATCTGTGTATCTGTGTATCTGTGTATCTGTGTATCTGTGTATCTGTGTACCTGTACCTGTGTACCTGTACATCTGTGCATCTGTATATTTGTGTAACTCTGTATCTGTGTATCTGTGTATCTGTGTATCTGCGTATCTGCGTATCTGCGCATCTGCGCATCTGCGTATCTACGTATCTGCGTATCTGCGTATCTGCGTATCTGTGTATATGTGTATCTGCGTATCTGTGTATATGTGTATCTGTGTATCTGTGTACCAGTGTACCTGTGTACCTGTGTATCTGTGTATCTGTGTATCTGTGTATCTGTGTATCTGTGTATCTGTGTATCTGTGTATCTGTGTATCTGTGTATCTGTGTACCTGTACATCTGTGCATCTGTGCATCTGTATATTTGTGTAACTGTGTATCTGTGTATCTGTGTATCTGCGTATCTGCGATCTGCGCATCTGCGTATCTACGTATCTGCGTATCTGCGTATCTGTGTATTTGTGTATCTGTGTATCTGTGTATCTGTGTATCTGTGTATCTGTGTATCTGTGTATCTGTGTATCTGTGTATCTATAATTCTGTGTATCTGTGTATCTGTGTATCTGTGTATCTGTGTATCTGTGTATCTGTGTATCTGTGTATCTGTGTATCTGTGTATCTGTGTATCTGTGTATCTGTGATCTGTGTATCTGTGTATCTGTGTATCTGTGTATCTGTGTATCTGTGTATCTGTGTATCTGTGTATCTGTGTATCTGTGTATCTGTGTATCTGTATTGTATCTGTGTATCTGTATCTGTGTATCGTGTATCTGTGTATCTGCGTATCTGTGTATCTGTGTATCTGTGTATCTGCGTATCTGCGTATCTGCGTATTTGGGTATCTGCGTATCTGTGTAACTGCATACCTGTGTATTTGTGTATCTGCATTGCGCACCCACACACACACGCACACGCACAAGTACATGCACACGCGTACGAACACGCATACGCACCCACACACGCACAGACTCACTGGCATACGCATACGCACCCACTCACGCACGCATGCACACAAGCACACACTCGCACGCATGCACACACATACACACACTCTCACACATACATACACTCACACACACACTCACACACACACATACACGCGCACGCACACGAACTGGCACACGCACAGGCAACCGCACGCACGTACGCGCAAAGGCACACGCATATGCGCACGCACACCCACACGCACAAACGCACCCACACACCAGCGTACGTACGCGCCCACGCACGCACTCACGCTCGCATACACGCTCGCACACACTCACACACAAACACACAAACAGACACACACACACACACACACACACACACACACCACACGAACACACACGAACACACATAACACACATAAACACACACAAACACACACAATCACACACAAACACCCACAAACACACAAACACACACAAACACACACAAACACACACAAACACACACAAACACACACAACACACACAAACACACACACACACACACACACACACACACACAAACACACACACACACACACACACACAACACACACACACACACACACACACACACACACATACACACAAACAAACACAAACAAACACACACAAACACACAAAAACACACACAAACATACACAAACACGCACAGACATGCACAAACACGCACAAACAAGCACAAACACGTACAAACACGCACAAACACGCACAAACACGCACAAGCACGCACGAACACGCTCAAACACGCACAAACCCGCACACACACGAACAAACGCGCACAAGCGCGCTCAAACGCGCACAAATGCGTACACACGCGCACAAACACGCATAAATAAGCATAAACCCGCACACACACTCACTCACTCACGCACGCACGCACGCACGTACACACGAACACACGCAGGCTCGCACCCGTAAGCGCAAGCGCAAGCACTAGCACAAGCACAAGCAAACCACAAGCATAAGCACAAGCACAAGCACAATCACAAGCACAGGCACTGGCACTGGCGCAGGCATAGGTACAGGAACAGGCACAGGCACAAGCACAAGCACAAGCACAAGCACAAGCGCAAGCACAAGCACAAGCACAGACACAAGCACAAGCACATGCACATGCACAAGCAGACACAGACACAGACACAGACACAGACACAGACACAGAGACAGACACAGACACAGACACAAACACAAACACAAACACGAACACGAACATAAACACAAACACAAACACAAAGACAAACACAAACACAAACACAAACACAAACACAAACACAAACACAAACACAAACACAAACACAAACACAAACACAAACACAAACACAAACACAAACACAAACACAAACACAAACACAAGCCAAACACAAACAAACACAAACACAAACACAAACACAAACACAAACACAAACACAAACACAAACACAAACACAAACACAAACACAAACACAAACACAAACACAAACACAAACACAAACACAAACACAAACACAAACGCAAACGCAAACGCAAACACAAACACAAACACAAACACAAACACAAACCCAAACGCAAACGCAAACGCAAACGCAAACTCAAACGCAAAGGCAAACGAAAACGCAAACGCAAACGCAATCACTAACACGAACACGAACACGAACACGAACACAAACACAAACACGAAATCGAACACGAACACGAACACGACCACGAACAAGAACTCGAACATGAACACGAACACGACCACGAGCAAGAACACGAGCACGAACACGAACACGAACACGATCACGAACACGAACAAGAACACTAACACGAACACGAACACGAACATGAAGACGAACACCAACAATAACACGAACACGAACACGAACACGAACACGAACACAAACACAAACACAAACACAAACACAAACACAAACACCAACACCCACACATACACACACAAACCCAAACGCAAACCCAAACGCAAAAGCAAATGCAAACTCAAAC
Organism: Vesta saturnalis; assembly: GCA_036346205.1. NCBI lineage: Eukaryota > Metazoa > Arthropoda > Insecta > Coleoptera > Lampyridae > Vesta > Vesta saturnalis. The sequence goes on along the minus strand of JARFJB010001195.1, from coordinate 2,849,075 downwards.
TCAAACGCAAACGTAAATGCAAACGCAAACGCAAACGGAAACGAAGCGCAAACGCGAACGCAATCACAAACACGAACACGAACACGAACACGACCACGAACAAGACCTTGAACACGGACACGATCTCGAGCAAGAACACGAACACGAACAAGAACACTAACACGAACACGAACATGAACACGAACACGATCACGAACACGAACACGAACACAACCACGAACACGAACACGAGCACGAGCACAGCACAGCACAAGCACAAGCACAAGCACAAGCACAAGCACAATCACAAACACAAACACAAACACAAACACAAACACAAACACAAACACAAACACAAACACAAACACAAACACAAACACAAACACAAACACAAACACAAACACAAACAAAACACAAACACAAACACAAACACAAACACAAACACAAACACAAACACAAACACAAACCAAACCAAACGCAAACACAGACACAAACACAAACACAAACACAAACCAAACCAAACGCAAACGCAAACGCAAACGCAACAAACGCAAACGCAAACGCAAACGAACAAACACGAACACGAACACGAACACAAACACAAACACGAAATCGAACACGAACACGAACACGACCACGAACAAGAACTCGAACATGAACACGAACACGACCACGAGCAAGAACACGAGCACGAACACGAACACGAACACGATCACGAACACGAACAAGAACACTAACACGAACACGAACACGAACATGAAGACGAACACCAACAATAACACGAACACGAACACGAACACGAACACGAACACGAACACAAACACAAACACAAACACAAACAAACACCAACACCCACACAAACCCAAACGCAAACCCAAACGCAAACGCAATGCAAACTCAAACTCAAACGCAAACGCAAATGCAAACGCAAACGCAAACGGAAACGCAAGCGCAAACGCGAACGCAATCACAAACACGAACACGAACACGAACGACCACGAACAAGACCTTGAACACGAACACGATCTCGAGCAAGAACACGAACACGAACAAGAACACTAACACGAACACGAACAGAACACGAACACGATCACGAACACGAACACGAACACAACCACGAACACGAACACGAGCACGAGCACGCACAAGCACAAGCACAAGCACAAGCACAAGCACAAGCACAATCACAAACACAAACACAACACAAACACACACAAACACAAACACAAACACAAACACAAACACAAACACAAACACAAACACAAACACAAACACAAACACAAACACAAACCCAAACACAAACACAAACACAAACACAAACACAAACATAAACACAAACCAAACAAACACAACACAAACACAAACACAAACACAACAACGCAAACCAAACGCAAACAAACGCGAAGCAAACCAAACCAAACGCAAACGCAATCAACACAACACGAACACGAACACAAACACAAACACGAAATCGAACACGAACACGAACACGACCACGAACAAGAACTCGAACATGAACACGAACACGACCACGAGCAAGAACACGAGCACGAACACGAACACGAACACGATCACGAACACGAACAAGAACACTAACACGAACACGAACACGAACATGAAGACGAACACCAACAATAACACGAACACGAACACGAACACGAACACGAACACGGACACGAACACGAACACGAACACAAACACAAACACCACACAAACCCAAACGCAAACCCAAACGCAAAAGCAAATGCAAACTCAAACTCAAACGCAAACGTAAACGCAAATGCAAACGCAAACGCAAACGGAAACGCAAGCGCAAACGCGAACGCAACCACAAACACGAACACGAACACGAACACGACCACGAACAAGACCTTGAACACGAACACGAACACGATCTCGAGCGAGATCACGAACACGAACACGAACACGACCACGAACACGAACACGATCTCGAGCGAGATCACGAACACGAACACGAACACGACCACGAACACGAACACGAGCACGAGCACGAGCACTAGCACAAGCACAAGCACAAGCACAAGCACAATCACAAACACAAACGCAAACACAAACAAAAACACAAACACAAACACAAACACAAACACCAACACAAACACAAACACAAAATACAAACACAAACACAAACAAAAACACAAACACAAACACAAACACAAACACAAACACAAACACAAACACAAACACAATCACAAACACAAAACACAAACACAAACACAAACAAAAATACAACACAAACACAAACACAAACACAAATACAAACACAAACACAAACACAAACACAAACACAAACACAAACACAAACACAAACACAAACACAAACACAAACACAAACACAAACACAAACACAAACACAAGCACAAACACAGTCACAAACACAAGCACAAACGCAAACACAAACACAAACAAACACAAACACAAACACAAACACAAACACAAACACAAACACAGACACAGACACAAACACAAACACAAACACAAACACAAACACAAACACAAACACAAACACAAACACAAACACAAACACAAACACAAACACAAACACAAACACAAACACAAACACACGAATGTCTTTGCTGGCAGCATCATATCATGTCATGTTGGCAGCAGTGAACATCTACATGTCAAACGGCTCTTATATGTATCTTGATATATATGGTAAATGGCAGCAATTTCTCATGTATGAAAAGTCTTTGGTACCAAACACTTAGTGGCCTGAAACGGTGGGACAATTTTGAGGCTTAGAAGGAAAGTTCAGTCGGTCATAAAAATTATTAATTTAGGAATTATGTAGCTATTTGAATAATAAGCGACATATAATAGTAATTTATGTAACAAAGCAGTTTATTTTTTAAGATGAATGTGGAGAATGGTCGCCGAGGCCCTCAAAGCGAGGCAAATAAATCACAAAATGTTAAAAAATAGCGTCATTGCCGAGTTGTATGCAATATTTTTTTCCGAAACCGGAATCATTTAGTAAAAAGGATAAAACGTTTAAATTTATTAACTAATGTTACAGTTAAATTGCAAATTGCATTGTCTTTATAAGTTGTTAAGACTACGGAATTTTGTTCTGAAATTATAACGGCTTCGGAAGCATAATTTTTATTTATAACGTATTACCATCTAAAGCTCGTTTTCTAGCAAGTACACATATCCTAGCAGCCTTTAAAGGATCATACTTCATAGTTTCTTGAGCTTCAAGTAGTAAAGTTTTATATAGCATTATACAACACTCTACGAACAGGATATCTTGTGGATCTCCCAATTCAAGTCTTGCGGACCACAGCTGGCCGGTACAAAGCTTTCGACACTCTATTAGATATGATTGGGCTTTTTCCCAATCGGACACTGCGTACACACAAAACTATATGTATAGATATTAGAGTAAAATATTTATAACTATATCTTATTTTTCTAATGCAATTGACTATTACGCAAACAGTAACATCAAATGTTGCTAAATAGGTACTGAAAAAAAAAACATTCATGTTTTGCAGCATTAAACACAACATGAAAATTAATTATGAAGGTGCTATTAGGCCAACTATCACAAAATTTCTTACAATCATTATTTAATGGACTTTTTAGCAGCAAGTTATGATTTTTTTTGTGAAATGAGTTTGAGAGTGAAAAAACTAACTATTTTCGAATAAAAATTTTCCGTAAATATATTTTATAATTGCTTGTTTTCTTCCTCCATCTTTCATAAAGTTCGCACTAATACTATCCCCTTGTATTAGTATTTGTTCACCCAACCACCACCATTCAACCGGTCCTAATACAAAATGCACTCCCAAACGTATAAATTCTTGAATTTCCCTCGAAGCATTACCTAAATATCAAGTTTTTACAAATCTATTGCATAACATGTACCTTTACCTTTATAATGAGCAATTTCTGCATTAGCTAAACCTTCACGAAGAAAATCTAGTACATCTTTAGCTTCATTTAAGCGAGGTCTTATACTTACAATTGATTGAGGACCACTTTCCTTTCTCAATTCTTCATGATATTGTACTAGTTGACGAAGAAATTGTTCAGTATTCGTTAAACCTTTTTCAACTAACTCAGCTAACGTGGCCTCATAGTAAGGCATACGATACCTGCAACAGTGAAAACATTATAACTACGACGGAAAAACTGTACTCACTTTCTTATTTGATCTCTTGTCAATACTGGTAATGATGCTCTCATATTTTGTTTTAATAGTAACATTTTTTGCTTTTTTAGTTTTTCCCGTTTAATTGGAGATAAAGGTACTGAACTATCCATCGCGTAAGATTGTATGTAACAATAATAATATCAAGCACGGAAGTTAAAATGACATTTTACTCATTGAAATGAGACGTTTTCATGGATAACGTATCGCATTAGATTCTTTGATTTTTAATCTGCACTTTTTTTTAGTAAGTGTAGTCTGGAAACGTCAAAATTTGATAAAGATAGTAACAGTTTACTTTGACTAAAAACTATACAACTAAGTTGCAGTTGCGCCACTAATATTAATACTGTCTCAGGACGTCGCTGTTGTCAGAATGTGAAAAATAACAGTTTCAAATTTCAGCTTCAGGGGTTATGTTTATGTTTATTTTACACACCAACAAAATATCGTAAAATATATGTTCTGTCAAATGTTTAATGTCAGAAATGCTTGGCAACACCGGACAGAATTGCCAACCTAAATCAGTTCTATCTGCATCCTCTCGTGCACAATAGACGGGTTCTAAAGGTGTTAATGAAACAAAGTTAGTTATGACGCAACTGCTATGATTCGTGAAAATTCATATAGATACTTATTTGAACATTGGAACTAGAATTGAAATTTTTTGGAAGGGCGGCAATTTAAAACATGTATAAGAAATTTTTAAGAAAAAATAAGGTTATTTATCAGGGTGGCAAACGAAGGGACTAATTTAACATCAAATGCAGTCCTTCAATTATCTCCTGTTAATATATCTGTGACCGTCTGCACCTATAGGTCTGGGTTAAATTATTTAACCCATAATTTAATCATTTACAATGCAGTCTGCAAATACCAATACATCTTTTGAGTATAATAAAGCTTAGATTTTATATAATGTAACATTTTAGAATTGAATTGCATTGCGCATTACACAAAATTTAAATTATACTATCATACCACTGTGACGAGAAGCAATGTGGCCTGGGTGAACTGTGAATACTACTCTCCGCCGTACGAATCCCGGCATTGGCATGGGCGTTTTGTAAGTGTGTAGTGGGTTAAGTCCAAGAGTAGCCTTTGGCTAAGCTTAGCCCACTGTAAAAAAATCTGGTGATGAACAACACACAACCATTCCACCTAATAAAAGGAAACGAAATAATTTTAACCTTCCTAGTACCGGGTGGGGTGAATCGTCATCCCAGTTTATCTCATCTTGTGTATTGATTTTATTTAAGGCATTATATTTGGGTCTTATTTTTTACATAGTTCATTGAACATTAAATACCATGGTTGAATAAAAATTTATTCGATAGCACAAGAAACTTCCAAGAAATTTTAAAAATTAGAGACGAAAACACGGCTAGGGCGAGAATTTACCCCACGTGGTCGCGTGTGCTTTAAAATTTTACAAAGTGGTTTGTGCAACTTTCGCTGATATTCCTCCAGAAATCGAATATCAGATTACCTGAATACAATACCTTGTTTCGCCACTAATTAGCCGGCTATAATAATGGAATTATTAGTCTAAGTGGTAATTAAGTAGTATTTTTCCCCTTCTTCCGTAATCAAGAAATCGTTTAAGATTTCGAAGCAAGAACACCACTTCATTTTTGGTGCAATCCCGTACGATCGCGAATTAAATCATTATCCAGTCACGTTAGAGTTCGGACTATATAAGAGGAATTGCGACGCGAGATTAATTATCTTAGCGCTTCTGCCCTCAAGCCTTCAACATCTCTTGTCGCTTCCATCATGAGGTCTTCACCGCCCTACTGAACCGCCGCATTTATTTTAGTTGTACCTGCCGGCCCATTTGGGTAATTTATAGAATCTTCTATCACATTTATCCGAGCAGTTTCTAGTTGGAAAGATTTCTTTTCTGCCTTTGGTAGATTATACATCGATCTTGTCTGTAAAATTATTCCCTAAGGCGTATGCCTGTAGAGGTGATTCTTTTAACGCATCATCAACCGCTTCCTGAAAGAAAATAAATTCTTTAAACAGTAAATACCATTTCTATTCCGATATAGTTCTCCCTTTCCTTCATAAGGTTCTGAGAAACGATAAAAATTAATCGCGTACAGTATGTAAAAATCTACTTCCAGAAAGAGAAATTAAATTTCTTTAATTTTATATATATTTATTTGAAAGTAGAGATCCCGATTTAATTTTTTCTAAAAAGAATCCCATTTGTATAATATTTCCCAATAAGCGATAAAATCAATCGCATAGGAAGTAAAATATTAAAACTCCTGTATATCATTTTAAAACTTACGAAAATTATCATATTTCTTAAAAGCGCCGAAGATAACATCTGCATACATCTTTAAATTTACGTGTCATGTTACTTCTTTTGTATAAACAAACAACATAATTATTACAACCCCTAGAAACTCTAGACTGCTAATTAAATAAATGCAGTATTCGTAATTCATTTTTAAAGGTAAATATCAATAACACTTAATGGCCCGGTGACCGAGATATAAAATCTTTGTCCTTCTTAAAGCCGTTAACCTTACCAGTCCATTGTACAAAATTTCTAAGAATAGAATAAAATAAATACTCTTCATATTTACGAGTGCTTGGATCCTTTTTGAAATTAATTTTCAAAGAAACTACGATAAACCAACCACATTGAGTTGTGTGAATAAATTATTTGCGTAAATAGCAATTATTTAACAATAGATAAAATCCCCCAAGGGAATTGCTACCGTAAAATACCATAAAATAGGCAATTCGATCAAGACTAAATAAGAAGACCATTCAAAACATTATCAAAATATTAGATGACATTCCAAACCAACCTAGCCTAATGTACATCGGCAAGAACCACGGGCGTGAATCTACAAAAAGAGGAAGGTGCCACGTGTGCAGTAGGGCTACAGATAAGAAGGTGACATCGAAATATGCAGAATGTAAAACCTATGTATGTCCAGCCCTCAGCAATTCGACAAAAATATGTTAAGAATGTAATATGTAAGTTGTAACATTAAATCTCATTGAATTTTTATAAATAAATGCATTTCTGTCAATACCTTAGTTTTTTATTATATAAAAATCAGGTAAACGTAATTAATAATCATATAACATGTGTAAGTAATTAAGAAGACTAAGACAGAGTATGGGGTGAAAATTCGCCCCACGATGATGTAAATCAGTATTTTAATAGAGATTGATAGAGGCTCCACCTAGTGGTACATTTTTAAAAGTAGATTAGAGGTTGACCACGGCTCCATCTAGTGGTATATTTTTAAAAGTAGATCTAGGTTCCTGTAATTGTTATAGCAGGAAAACTCGAAATTTTAAATAGGTTCTAATAAGGAGCATACTATTCTGTACTCCCGTTTACAATTGTCTGGAACTGATGTTTCCAGACGTATAACTTGCGGTGACAGACGCCTATCTTACGGTTCCTGACGCATACCTACCGGTTCCAGACGCCTGGCTTCCGGTATATAGATTTTCCTATAACATTTTGTAACAGGTGTGAAAAATCAAAGGCATATTATGTAAAACAGTATTTTATTAATGATAATAATAATAATGTAATTCAATATACAATTTTATCCAGTTTCATATGATAAAATAATATATTACGTTTCACGTACAAAGCTAGTAGGTGGTTCATGCTCAATTAATACATCATGCCAGATAACGCAATATGCCGAAGTATCGGCGGCAAAGGTTGAAGATGCTTCGACTTTCAACTTCAAATCAATAACTACGACGAATGCTCTAGTTTTGACGAGTGTAGTTAATTACAAACATCGTCTGACTCTTAAATTGTTCGTAACTAAGCGTAGAAGCTTGTAGCGGATTATATTGATACCGAAAGTTTAAATATTCTTCGTAAGCATTCACCTACTTGTTATCAGCGAAAACGAGGTTTTGCTGCTCGTATGGATATTTTCTATTATTAATATTTGCTTTTATATTCGAGATATTTAAGTGATCGAATTTTGCTGAACTCTCTTCCCTATTATTACGCTTCTTGGTATGGAAAGTAACTAGTAACCATTGAGGATGATGAAAACCAGTACTGCTCTTCACCGCCCAAACGATTGACGTTGATGAGGGTAAGGATGGATATATGTACAAATCTCGAGCGTGAAACGCAACTTGTATCGGTGAATTTTTATTAATCTTCTGATAGATAGACAACTTCATAGCATTATTAGGAATTACATACGGAACTTTCCATGTAACTTTCGTTAAGTCAATCTTAACATCCGTTTCGCCGCTGTAGCAGTCTACATCGGTTTTGGAGCGGACCAATAACATTTCTTGGCGTATGTTGACTAGAGGCTTGCTATAACCCTTTGCAAATCCCGGCACATGCTTGAGCGGTATGGAATCGCAGAAGGCGGTCTTGGTGCTTTTTAACAGAGGCTTGTTTTGCGGGTCTATTCTGCATGCGATAAACTTCAGTCTGCTGTACATGAGCAAAATCCTTTAATGGTGCTGTTATTGCCAGGTAAACGTACAGTTTCAATCACCTGGTCACCTAACATGAACCGAATCTCATCGAAGAGAAAGAGGAGCGCATTATTCGTAAGGTTATACTCTTTGTATAACACTATCGTAAGTAGCTGTAATGTGATCAGCTTTTTGAATAACCAGATAATCTCGTCGGAGTTGCTGGATGCGTTTATGTACGCATGATAAGTTCGACGATCGCATTCCACGATCATATCCTCGTACCTGACCCCGTTGAATAAAATTTTCAACGCTTCTCCTATATCGTCTTAGTACTTTATAGCCGAGATATTGTAGAAACAACTTCGTCTTCGGTTAGCGATGTCCTTTCGTCTGCAGATAGAGAGCTACTACCGAAAACCTTAAGGCTCATATTTCTTCAGTTCCAATCTAATAGTTGCCTTCTCGTTACCAAAGTCTGCTAATCGACACTCTTGATCAACGAATTTCAAGGTTATGTTATCTATACGTCATGTAATTACAGGTAAAGAAGTAACTGCAGACGGCTACTTGATTAATTTATAACCTGGTTGAACGTGTACATCAAACTCGAAGATGGTGTGCGACTGCTTACTGTTCCTGTACGCGCATCCTGTTAAATTACACTCTACATGTATATTTGTGGCATGAATTATTTGAACATCCAAATCCGATTCGTGGGCGTGGCCTGCTATGTACACGTTAGGTGAGAAGCCGAGCATGCGCCCAATGGAATCCGCCTGTCTAAAGTCCACGTTATGTATGGATTTAACATTTTGGCGTATTATTGTTTTCTCCTAAAATAGAGTTGATCATGTTATGCGGGTTACTCTTACGCTGTAGAAATTTGTTAATCTCCACAATTTCATATACACCACTCGGAATCGTAATCTCTTTATGCTCGCCAGTTTGCGTGATATAGTAAAACGTGTTGTTATCCTCATGAATACTTTGTATGGAATTGTAACCGTAGAATCCTATCAATCCTAATCCATACTGGTAATTAGGATGAAGTTCGATTAGTACAAAATACATTCCACTGAGCACGTTTCCCGTACCCGTCAACGTGAACGTTTGGGACATGACTACAAATAAACAATTCATATTGTAAGCTATTTATTATATAGAAAATCTAGACATAAAAGTCTACATGTAAATGTATTACAATTATGCTCCGTATCAAGATTATTTGTAATTTTACAGCCTCTTAAATATCTAATTTCAGGTGGTGGCGCTAAACCTTTGAAGCTATCGTAGTGGATGGCATTATCGCCGCGTTTCTTGAAAGCAACTCAATGAGTTCTCCTCTATTATCGTCAAGATTTACGATAGCACATTCATTAAGATGAGGTTTATGGGGCAAGGTATCGCTCATAAAGGCTCCTCTAAAGAATGGAACTTCTTTAGCTTATTTACTTAGATCGGAATCGGTTAGTGCTCTTCGCGGCAAGTTTATGAGTTTTTTGGATACAGTTCCAAGTATAAAGCACATCCCTTCCTATAAAGCTTCAAAGAAAGTCCTCTGCCGCTTCTTAAAGCTACCGCCTCCATTGTTTGGTTATGACGTTGAACCTCCTAAAATTGCTTCTTCGCAGCCGAAGCGTCGTTGACCGCTTCAGGTATGCCACTCGCACGGCTGACAAAACCACCTGAAGCTGAGAGACCGGCGAATAAGGGTATTAAGAATGGAAGAAAACCATCAGTGTTAGGTATCGGAATGATTCTAGGCGCTTCTCCTTTCCACCGGCAATCTTAACAGCCTTCTTATCGGTTGACAAAAACAAGATTCTTCAGGTTACCATCTTTAATCAGACGTTTGACAGATTTTCGAATAGGTTGTAAAACTCCTCCTCTAAACGAGCACCTCTTCCTCGTTTCCTTAGCACCCATGCCCAACGTGGTTTTAACCTTCATGGCGTTCGATACGGCTAAGGCTGATGTTTTTCACCAAAACTTGAATCCTTTGAGCGTACACGATTCCAAGGTTGACGTCAAAGCACACTATCTGCTTTATCACGACTTGTTATATCGTTAGAATTATTATAGGCGATCGTGTTGTTTTCAAGCTTCGCCAAGAGGATTTATACCGGGATCGCCGCGAGCTAAACGTTTCTGTAGCTTGGTTCCTGGTCCGCAATATCGATAACCCGGAATATGCAGTTCAACAGGTAATTTGTTTATTAAGGTATTTAATACTCCACTCCCTAGCAGCATGTAAACTGATCGCTATACTATCACCAATTGAATTATGACATTTACGAGACAGTCTTAAGAACTACCTGTGGACGGTCACGATTTCCTGAAATCTGAAGTTGCGGGGAAGCATGGTCGTCTGCTTCCTTTCTCAATTACAGCAATTATTTGCGAACCTTCGGGGCGCGAGAAGACTAATGTAATGCTTAGCTTATTGGAGACACCGCATGGCTTAAAATTTGAAAATGTATACGTTTACTCCAAGTCGTTTGAGCATCCAAAGTATAAATACCTAGAGCATAAACTTAAGCCAATAAGAAGAATTAAGTATAATGCGTTTAACGATAAGGCGAATGTACTCAAGCCGAAAGAGAACACTAAGTATTCCATAATGATCTTCGACATCTTGTCTCTCAATTAAGATATAATTCGCGATTATTTCAGTAGAGGGCGACACTCGGGCGTGGACTCTTTCTACCTCTGTCAAACATATTCGAAGATTCCTAAACATTTGATTCGCGATAATGTGAATATGGTTGTGCTATTTAAACAGGATTGCATAAATTTGAAGCATATAGGTCCAGATATGATTTCGATCAATTTAAATCAATGTGCTCGCAATGTTGGCGGACTAAACACGTGCATTGTAAAAGACTGTGATTACTGGAGATACCGAAGCGGATTTGATTGCTATATCACCTGCTTGTAATGCTGATTCAGTTAGTAGCAATGGATCTTCGAGGTAAGGTGGCTAAGCGGAAGTTAACGTAAATTCGTAATGCAATCAAACGTTAGCTCGAATTATTGAAGAGAGGGGAACTCGAAACACATTGTTTAGCGGAAACTGCATATAAACCTATAGTGGATCCTACCGCAACGTCAACACCTGCCACGTTCAAGTTCAAACCTCCCGTTGCACCTACATTCGTTGAAACCGGTGTAGAACCAACACCTGCTACGTTTAACTCCTCTGTTGCACAATCATTCATTGAAGAGGACGTAATTGCTAAAACAGATCCTGTTGAAGAGGAGGAGGAAGAGGAGCCAATTAATTTAACGCAATTACTCGATGACGCAGACGTTGCTGATAAAATCTTAGAGCAATATGATCCTTTACTCCGTCACTATGTAGAATTACTGATCCGCGGGAACCAAGAGCAAGTTGATAATACATACGGTCTTCGTTATGATGCAAACTTAGATAAATGGCCCATCGGAGATTCTCCGGTGGATATAGAAGAACCTAATCTAATTATGAAGGATGAGATATACTACGCCACTCCCGGACTATACGAGCTGCTTATATTGAAAGAGCCGAAGAAGTCTACGCTGAGGGATGAGACGGTCTACGTCGATATTGTAGCTAAAACTAACGCATATAGGAAGAATAATGGCCCTCACGGATCAATTATAGGCACCAAGTTATCTAAATACTAGAAGATTATTAAGCCGCAAATCAGCACGAAACGTTTCGGTCGCGACATCATGAAGAAGTTATCGAATAGAGTGAAATTATATGTATATTGGGATACTACTCGCGAATTTGTTGAACGGCTCAGGCTGTGGAAAGCAGCAGGTTACAGGTCAGTATTGAGGAAGAGCTCCGAGAAGAAGGTATAATTGCATAACAATGTCCATCGATAAGTTTGGCAGACATTCGCTATCGCATTTAAAACATGCAACTACCAATATCAAATTAACCTGGAATGATAATTACGATATGCAAGGTAAAAGACTTTGAACCTATCCTAGAAGATGATGTTGCAACTAGGAGATAAGTAGATAAGGCGAATTTAAAATTGACTGAGGATGGTAATTACGATATGTAGGGTAGAAAAGTGTGCAATGTCGTCGATCCAATCCGAGATGCGGATGTAGCCACCAAAAACTATGTTGTGTAACGTGCTACATTCCGTTGCAACTAAAACAACTCATAATGTAAGAATTCGTTGACGTATTTTTATTTTTTACTTATACGAAAGTACCTAGGTACGCCATCTATCATCGATTGGCGGAATCCTCAAATGATGTAACTATTTTAGAAACAATTTAATATACTAGTTTAGGGAACCCTCGGTAGAGGGCAATACGATGAAACAATTTCAAATACGATAAATCAATTTTATATATTATCAATATATGTAACAAAGGTATCGGTATTAACCATTTTTCTGGTTTTAATAAGCGCTAACGTCTTCTTGTTCTTTTCGGCCGATCGCCATTTTGAAAACGCCGTGAAAATTGTTAAGTTCTTCTAAAATTGCTAAAATCGAATATAATTGGATGTAATTAGAAGAGTTGCTTGGCAACAAAACACATTTTGGACTTCCCTGAACAATTTCGGTACAACATTTTGTTGCTCGCAATCACTTGCGAATGTAAAATAATTTTCCATTGAAATAGTGGGGTAAGCTATCCTTAAATCTGGTAATACCTGGTTTTCTTTTGTTAGCGGTCCAAGGCAGACACCAATAACAACTTTCGAATGCTTCCGATCTACTAGCTTAAGACAGTACCACTTCATTTTGCCCGCATGACACCTTAGGGGTTAACGATGTTAATCTCACCTAGTGTAATTTTTACATGCCTTTTCTTTTAGTACGATACCCTTTTAATCCGAGATCTTTGAGTACGAGACTTTCTTTGCGCGTCATTTTTTTTACTTTTACTTATTCCTAGTTGCTGGTACAAATGAATATATGTACTAAAATTTAGAAAGGGGCAAACCAAACGGTCTCTCCGAAAACCTTTTTCTGAAAATTTCAAATGCATATGTTTACTTAGACTATAATTATTTCTGGGTAGTGCACAATGCAGCAAGTGTATTAATTAGAGGCTGCCTATTTGTGTTTTTCTTTCCGCTTCACCGAAAAATTAAAGATCTTTCATTCTAGGGAAGACAAACGATCATAAAAGGTTTGTTTCTTTTGGGTCTCTTTTAAACCCGCCTTTTTGCTTGCGAGCGTTAACAGTTTGCTTTGTGGGTCAAATTTAGGAATTAAAATTTTTGTTTATGTTACTATTGGTGTGTAACCAAAGCATTAAGTTCAGTGATTACAACATTTACTATTCGTATAGAAATTACAGCTTTACGTTACTAGATTGTTCCTTATTTCTCATCCCTCTGTACTTTCCTTTCCTGTCTTTCAATACTCATCTCCTTTACCATCGCTATCCAGGAGCCAGGATAGTGGTGCTGCTTCTACAATAGGGGAGCGGCTTCTGGCGCCTGTTTTTACCATATATTTTAGGTGAGTAAAGAACCCCATTTCCTTTTCCCCTGCTTGAGGAAAAAATTAATCGTATGTATGGTGATATAAGCATCCTTAGCAGGGATATTTATAACGTTGAGAATAAGTTACACTAGTAGTAATGTCTTTAAAGCTAGCGGTTGTCGAAGAATTGCATAAGCCTGCGCGGAAGAATTTAATAAGGAAATGAACCATCGTTAAGCATCGGGATGACATCTGGCAGACGGATTTAGCCGAATATACTCCGTACTAAAGTGAACCGCAATCATAAGTATATTCTAACAGTGATAGACTGCTTTAAATATCTATTCCATTTTCAGGGAGGATGGAGCTCCGGGTAACTTGCAATCAGATCAAGGACGTGAATTCTATAATAAACATTTTGAAGGGTTGATGAAGTTACGCAATACATCATTACTCAACGTATAGTGTGAAAAAGGCAGCTATTGTTGAAAGGGTTATAAGAACTTTGAAAAATGTATTATACAAACGATTTAGCTTTAGAGGTAACTTATGTGGCTAGATGTGTTGCTGGAAGTTACATCTGAGTATAATAATAAAGTACATTCCACGATTAAAATGAAGCCTAAAGATGTAACGGCATCAACGTACTTACCGATGTTTCATAATATTAAGGTAGGTAAAGGTGATAGCAAAATTTAAAATTGGTGATTACGTCCCGATTTCTAGATATAAATCAATATTTGGGAAAGGCCATACTCCTAATTTTTCCTCTGGACTATTTAAGATTGACAAGATGAAGGTTGGTAATCCCGTTACGTATTTACTGGAGGATCTGCAAGCTAAACCGGTACTAGGTCAATTTTACTCTGAAGAACTGCAGAAAACACCTCAGCCGGACATATTTCTCGTTGAGAAGGTGATACGGCGTAAGGGGGACCGACTATATGTTTGATGGACATTCTTGAGATAAGTAATAGTACATTCCACGATTAAATAAGCTAACAGATTGTAACGGCATCAATTTCTACTATAAGATGATTTGCATAATATACATGGTAATAGGTTGATAGCAATAATTTAACATTAATGATTAACGTCTGATTAATCTAGATATAATATCAATAATTTGGAAGGCCTATAACTAATTTCCGCTGGACTATTTAAGATTGACATAGATGAATGTTGGTAATCTTACGTATTTACTGGAGTATCTGCACAGTCAAACTGTCCTGGTACCATATTTTACATTTAAGAACTAAAAATATCTTACTATAAACAACATTTCAACTTGAGAAGAGTGATGGAGCTGTAAGTACGTCTAATTAAGTAAATAATAATGCATAATTTTGATAAGTACATGATTTCCTGGATTACATAAAGTTTACAGAAATGAATTATGATAGTACGTTTGCATATTTTCTAAATAAATGATTTAGTTACCTATAACATGATGATATAATTTACAATAGAAACAATATTTCATTAATAAATTACTTCTATATACACTAATTTAATAAAAATTCTAAATAAATAAAAATAATAATAATAATAATAATAATAATAATAATAATAAGTAGACACATTAGACTTGACACATTAATTCTACACTTGTAAATTGAATATCCTTTTTTACAATTAATCAAGTATTAAATTGTAAATGGACTTCACAAGAAGAAACAGCAAGCGTTGTGGTTCAAGTAAAAATATTGGCGCAAATGTCCTTTCGCGCATTATAAATCCTGACAGTGAAATGGAGTTTGACAGTGCCTCCATTTCATTTACACCTGAATCTGTCAATGAAACGGAAACAATTATAATACCCGATATGGAAAATATTACACCAAGCTTGCCTTCTGTTATTAACCAGGAAGCCGCTATTCATAATGATAATTGTAAACGCATAAAATGGTCTAAACCAATGAATATGGAAATTATGCGTACGTTTTATGAAATAAATAATTGTTTAGATATACCTTTACCGAATTGGAGAAAAAATTTCATTTAGCTGTCATCTTCTAAATTTAACTGAACAAAATGTTGTTGACAGAAGAAATGTCATTATGAAAAGAAAATTTATAAGTGAATTAGAAATTCAAGATATTAAAAAAACAGTTGGAAATACTATTTATCAAAATGAACAATTTAACCAAACCTGTAGCACTAGTTTAGTTTCTAATCTAAATGATAATTCCGAAAATCTAAATTGTGATAATGAAGTTTTTAAACAGGTAAAACAAGAATTTTTAGATAAAATCATTTTATTTAGAGACACAAACCCTTTAGTCCGACCTAAAATTCCTAATCTAAATTTCACAACATTTTATAAAATTAAACCTATTTTTCAAATTCTAAATAAGGTAATAGAAAATTTTTTACAAAATTGTAGTTCTTTTTATGATATACATTTAGCTGTTTACTGTGCAGCTACTATTATAGTAGAAAGGAATTACCAAAATTTGTACAATGTTAATTATCAGAATTTACATAATAAAAAACCTGCCTGGAAACTTCGTTTAGAAGAAAGGATATTAAAATTACGTAAAGATATTGGAATTTTAACAGCATGTTTGGACAATCAGAGAAATATTTCAAGATAAACCAAATTTTAAAAAAATTTAAAATTAACATTAATGACACAGAGATTTATCCAAAACTAATTATTATTTTAGATAATTTAAAACAAAAATTAAAGGTTACTGCTAATCGTCTTAGACGATATAGCTCCTGCACAAATAGAAAATTTGAAAACAAGTTATTTTCTGGAAATACTTCAAAATTTTTAGAAATCTAAGTAAAATTGTAATCATAAATTTCCAGAAAATAAAGATATGTGGCAATTCCTTGTAATTATAAATACAAATGCAATTTGGATTGATGACTTAGAAAATAATACTCAAAATTTACAGTGGAATGAAGACAATTCTATATCTTTGAGTGAATTTTCAAACTCTTTAATGTGTTGCTCAAATTGGAGTTGTCCTGGTTTAGACAACATACAAAATTTTTGGTTAAAGAAATTCAATGCTATCCATTTACCACTTCTTTTTTGGTTTAACGAAGTGTTGAATGATCCATCAATAATTCCGGAATTCTTATGTACGGGTGTTACCTACATGCTTTATAAAAATGGAGAGCCTTCGGATCCCAAAACTTTCGACCAATTACATGTTTAACTATTTATAAATACTAATTTCTAATAAAATTCAAAATCATTGTAAAATTAATAATATCATTAATATTGAACAAAGTGGAGCATTAAAAAAAACACAAGGATGTCGACAACAACTAATATTAGATACCATTATTACTAAATTAACCAACGTAAGTAAAAGAAATTTAAATATCTGTTATATTGATTATAAAAAAGCCTATGATTCTGTTCCACATGACTGGCTTTTGAAAATCTTACGAATTTATAAAATTAACGATAAGTTCATAAATATATTATCATTTATGATGTCACTGTGGAACACGACTATAATCAATAGCAAAAATAATCTAAATAAAATCAAAATTAATCGTGGTATTTTTCAAGGAGACTCATTAAGTCCTCTTTGGTTTTGTTTAGCTTTAAATCCTCTTTCAAAATTATTAAATCACTCGTCATCTGGTTTTACTACAAATTTTAAATCTAATAAAGTTATTACCCATTTGTTATATATGGACGACCTTAAATTATTTGCACGTTCGACCTACCATCTTGAAAACTTAATCAAAATTACTAAATTATTTAGTAGAGACATTTCGATGAATTTTGGATTAGATAAATGTGCAAAATTAGATATAGTAAAAGGAACACCCATTAACAACTCTGATATTGTTAATGAAATTCCGAAATTGTTACCGGACCAATTTTATAAATATTTAGGAATAAAACAAAATTTTGTTATAAATCATAATTTTTAAAAATGAATTTAGACTAAAATATATTGATAGATTAAAATTATATTAAAATCTAAATTATACTCAAAAATATGTTTTTGGCAATTAACATTTGGTGGTTCCTACATTTCATATTTTAATTTTAAATGGTCGGATACTGATTTAAATGCTTTAGATACATTAACCAGAAAAATGTTACAAAAATATAGATATCTACATCCAAATTCCGCAATTGAAAGATTATATATTAAAAGAAAGGATGGTGGTCGTGGATTAATAAATTTATTTAATTTGTGTAAAAAACAAATTAAATCACTAAGACAATATTTTTATTCCTTACAAAATCCATTCTTTCTTAATATAATTAATTTAGACAAAAACTATTCGGCACTAAATTTAAGTAATAAAAATTTAGAATGTGACGAAAAATTAATTTTGAATTAAATTGGAAACGCAAAATTTTACATAGTAAGTATCCGACAATTTTGGATTCGAAAGGAATTGATAGAAAGATGTCAGTGGGTTGGTTAGCGAGTGGAGCATTATATTCAGAAACTGAAGGATTCATGTGTGCAATACAGGATTATGTTATTGCAACACGGAATTATAGAAAGCATATCATGGGTCTAGATGTTTCTGATAATTGTCGAAGATGTAATGTTCCAAATGAAACTATTGAACACATTATAGCTGGTTGTTCGACTCTCGCTCCCACTGATTACCTTTCCAGACATAACCAAATTTGCAAAATTCTACACCAACAAATTGCTAAGAAATGTGATTTATTAAACAATGTCAGTCCGTATTACAAATATTTTCCGGAATCGGTTATAGAAAATACTGAATATTTACTATACTGGGACCGATTAATATTAACCGATAAACAAATTTCCCATAACAGACCTGACATTCTACTAATAAACAAAATTTTTAAATATGCTGTCATTATTGAAATAGCCATACCACTATCCTCAAATCTTATGAAAACAGAATCTGAAAAAATAAAAAAATATGAAGAATTAGCTATAGAAATGATGACAGTATGGAAATTAACAAAAGTTCATATAATACCAATAGTTATTTCGACCACAGATGTAGTATCGTCCAAATTTAAAACCCATTTACTAAAATTAAATTTAGACCGAAATATCTTTCCATTATTGCAAAAAACCGTTTTACTAGAAACATGCCACATAGTTCGTAAATTTTTGTCTATAAATTCATAATACTAATATTTAATGTATTTACTATAGTTATCTTTTAATTTTATATAATTACAAATCTAGGTATAATATCTCTTAAAAACAAAATGTAGTATTATAGTTGTTGTAATTCCCCTGTAATATTTAGAATCTCCACTGTATGTGAGTTAGAAAATAAATAATAATAATAATAATAATAATGACAATAGCTTGCTATATATTAGCAATAAATAATTTCTTAATCTATAACTTAATAACGATAATATTGATGATCATAATAGCTTATAAGAATTAATTTGTTAAATAAATAATTGGATAATCTATGATATAATAATGATTGTTATAACAGCTAATTTCTTAACCTAAATCCATAGTAGCGAGGATATTGCAATGTTTCCAAGGCAGAGTATCGATGCCATTAGGCAGCAAATTCCTCTTCTCATCGCGATTGCTTTTCGATATGATGCTTCTTTGCGTGACGCTTGTAATATCCCCGCTTCTTAGGCATTTTAAGTGATCATTAAAACCAATCCTATCTTTAACAACATAATCCCTAACGCCTTTTAATTTTTAATCCTTAAGTCTAAAGCTGTGCATTTTAGACACCCTTTCATTAATTACCCTTTGACTCACTTCATCTTTCATCAAGCCAATTACTTTCCTATTGTACCTCGGAATGTTATATGGGTTGTCTGCAAGATAATCAGAAGTGTCGAAACGCGAAATGTTATTACGTATAAGATGACACGCGTCCTCACATTGTATCTCGTACACTAGGCTATCGGTACCTATATATAATAATTTCATGTATTCATCATTGCATGAAATTATAGTGGAAATCGTACATTAACGTTTTAGATAAGTCTGAAATAGCCATTCCCGTATGTAGTGGCTTACTAAAGCAGATTTCCACCTTAGATAATTCAATAGCCTCATCAAATATCTCTCTCATGTGGAAATTCGGCTGGGAAATATAATAATTGGCTCCATATCTACCACTCATGATTTCTCACATTTATAGTTTTGCCGAAATTTGCGTTATTTAAGAGTATGTACAAGTTTTTCTCGAAGGGGTTAATGGATTCTACTCGCAATCTTGTATTTAAGTCTATATATGGTTTTGGCCAACGTGATTGATTGAAGCTAATGACCATTTTCAAGCACAAGGCCTTTTTGAAGGCATTGCTTCAAATTGCGGTAATGAATCTTAGAATGCCGCGTTGCGAGCAGTTTACTGTTTTTACTATCAGGTGGAGTACCGTGTTCAACGCAGAATGGAATATATTTATGACGATCATGAAAATTGTCCGGATATAATAGATCCACCTCTAGGATTAATCCTTTGCATGCATCATCCGGTAAATTCAAAAGCGATTCAGGGCCTTGCTAAGCCACATGGAGTCATCACGCGGCAAACATTGACTTTGAGCCCATCCATATACATTAGCCATATCTGTGTAAAGGATATCAGAGGATGGTTTGATGGGATCGTAATCGTTCATATACTTATTGTTAGCCTTGCTATATTTAGTACAGCATTGCGTTATTCCTCCTCCTATACCCTTTTCCACGAACAATAACATATCTACACCGGTGAGCAGCTCGAGTCTACCTTTAATGTAATTTAGCATGTACTGCCAGGTGTATTCGGGAGCGGTGTAAAAGAATACCGGATCTAACTTGTGCGTTGTTATGCACTTATTTTTAAAATTGGTAAATGCGTCAGCAAGTAGAACCACATCACATGTCAATTAAACATCGCTATATTGACATAAATTTTGAATTTGAAAGTTTTGCTAAACGTTTTGAGCCTGCGTATAATCATTATCTGTGATATGTGATTGCCTCAACTTGCTGTAAAATTTCTCTTTATCTGGAAGATAAGTTTCGTTAAATTTAGCCCACGTATCTACATACTCATACGGATACACCCCTTTTTTAGTTAATAACTGGAGCTGTTCATCATTCAAATGACTTACCGTGCTGCGTAAAATTTTGAAATCGTTAAATGAGAACTAAGAAGATAATTCATCCAGGGACTCGTTCATGAAGCGGTATGAATCTCCAAATCTAAATTTAACTATTGTATAAATGTCTTTGTTGAATGATATATATCGTTCTTTAGTCTTTGGTAATAATGTAATGTTACTGGGGATGGCTTGGGCAATATCTTTTATTAGAAAGTGTGAATTATAACTGGAAAAATTATGGGAAAAAAACTGGTATTATTCGCGGGTCTTATACAGGATGCTTGATGAGCGCTACCTCTAAACCGACCGGTGAAATGACAATGATCTCTTACTTTAACATCATGATCTAGGAAGGGATGTTCGACAATATGGCAGTAGTTGAATGCATTACATTCCAGAATTTGCATGTTGCTTAGTGTTTCCATCGTGGATGATCAAAATACTGCTGCAGGCTACCCGCAATATCTAGTAATTCATTACTGAACCAATTAATGCACTCCTCACCCCTCCGAAACAGAAATTTGTAAGGTTATTTTGACGCAACATGTGTGTGCACCATTTTGATAACGTATGTAACGCATTTTGAGTGCAGCTGAAGTGAGTTTGCATGAAAAGAATTTTTTTTGTATATGCGTAATGTAAGTTGGTGTAAATGACACGCCACTGGATTTTTAATGAAGCCTTAGTTATCGTATGAAGGAATATTTGAATATTATAGAAAGATTTTTGTGCTGAAAGCGTTGAATTTTGTTGAGAACTAATGTTTTGAGTAAATTTTTATTGATACGACACTGGTAAAACTACGGGTCTTTTTACCACTGTGTACGAAAGAATTTGAACTAAAGAAATGGTTTTAGACGTACGAATGAGTGAGTTTGTGGTATATTGAAATTGTATTAACGTGCAGTAAGGAATATAGATGCATGTTTTTGATTGTGGAAATGTTTGGTAACGTTGTGCAATATTGGTAAATTGAATGCGTATGTGTGCATAAAGGGACATTAAAAAGGGATGCTGAAATAAGATTCGCGCCATGCAAGACATGTATGAAAAGACGAAGAAAGACCTCGTGAATATATTGAATGCATGTGGTGAGGATAGATGATTTCCTCGAGGAGATTTTATAAATTTTCACGTAAAATAAAGCTGACGGCGGGTGCCGTACAGGGTAGCGTGGTTGAGTCCATGTTGGACATTGTGACGCGTTGTAGAGACGCAGTGAATACGCGATTATGATAGGTATATTTTGAATATAGCGCGAAATGCATTTGGAAAGGAGGGCTAAAAGCATATTATAAGGGAGTACCCGTCTTGAGATAAGGGGAAGAGAAGCTTAAGCGTTGACTAGAGTAGACGTCACGCGCGACGAGTTATGAATAACGCTTAGAATGTTTTAGTGCGGGAGTTTAGTTTATGAAAATCGTAATGTGTATAAGTAGAACGACTGCAATAACCCTTAGTGGGATTGATAAGAAGTAGACATTCATAAATAAACCAAGTAGTAAATTGAGGATTGAGGAAAAAACTATTTTATATTATTTTTCTTCAATAAATTAAAAGTACTTATGCAGATCTGAAAGTTAAGCAATATGTAAAAAGTGTTTAGTACAGCGCGTGATATTACAAAACTTTTATAAGCTTAAGTAACCACTTAAGTTAACGGACCGAAAATTGTAAAGTAGCTTAAGAAGTGGTGGTTTTATGAACGTTCGAAGTATATTCGTACAATCATCACCAAATACAATTCCATTGTATACGAAGCACATAAGAGATTCGACATGCAAAGGGGAAGCAAACATACCCTTTGTGTTAAACACGTGTGTAGTGATGAGCTAACATCTATACATAAATACGATGTTATGGTAATATTAAAGAAAAACAAAAGGACCATGATATGTGAATGAAGAACTGTTCGTGGGTGCGTTAAAGGAATACGGTTGTTTTTTGTGTACCCAAAGTGTTGGCCAATTTAAAGGCCGTTAGCAAATAAAGGATTACGTCTCACCGATTAAATGGACTACATATCATACCGGCACAACACGGATTAAATGACCCTTATTGTAAGAATTAGCTATAAGACTTATTGCCGAATACGAGCACAATCGCCTTTTTAAGATAATTTTCTTTCTTTGCTTTGATGATTATTCATATAAAAAAAGAGATAGTCGAGCTCTATCCATATTTTTTTGTATATGTTTAGTTCTAAGATTTGGGGATTTTTTTAAAATTAGGGCTATTGGTTTCGACTACGGTTGTGAAAATATTTATCCACAATATATGTACAGAGTGTTTAAATTATTTCGTTTTTTGTTTGTGATATTGACTTGACTGGTTACAAATTTTTAATAATTGAAAGTAATATTTACCTTATTTTATTTTTGAGATTAAGGATCGATTTGACAACTTGTATTAGCCAGATCGTTCACAAAATTTCTGTAAAACCTTGGAAAGTAAAGCAGAACATTAGTAACAAAGTACTCAATTTTGATTTAGTACTTCCATAAAGCAGAACGTTTATATTTGAAGTGATAAAGCATAAATATATTTATGAATGTCTAACTACCGTCACTAAAGTTGGTATTTTAATAAAATATAAAGAAATCATTAATGAGGAGTTATTTAGCAATTAATGAGTAGTTTCCATTGGGATAACGAATATCATTAAATCGTTTCGTTTATTCATTTTGTGTTAGAGGATTTTCTAAATTGGGCATTACTATGGAATAAATATTTAAAATTTTCATATTCTAGGTTAGATCTTAAAATGTTAAAATTAGATTATCATCATCATCATTTAAAGATGGTTTAACGAATTCTGCACAGAATTCTAAATTAACTTTTAAAATATAACTATAAATGCTAAAATGTTCCTAATCTTAATTGAAAGTAACTTAAAACTATCGTGAAAAAATGTCCTATGCCCTAAATTAATTGTAATACCAATGCTCATCCTGGATTTAAAGGCTGTAGTTAAATCCCTCCATTCAAATGTACCCCCCCCAACAGCGGCAAAGAACCCGTCCGCAAGGCCCATCAACATGCGACATCCCTATAGGGAGACACCGGAAGCAACAATGACAAAAAAGCTCCGCAAGCTGAAGAAGAAGACATCGAGGATCAACACCAGAAGCTCAAGAAAACATCTTCAGCAGCGAAGCAATACCTACAAGGCCCCGCATCATGCGACATCTACATAAGAAGACGCCGAGCAACAATGCCAAAGAAGCTATCGGAAGCTCCTGTCTACAAGGCCCTGCGACATACTAACGTTGAAGAACACTGCCGAAGAAGCCACCAGAGGCTGCAGAAAACGTTTCAAGAAGCCACCAGAAGCCGATGAAACAATCCAAAATGGCCGCCACGTCTCTCATTGGCCAACGGCTGAGCCACCCCCCTCGCTAATACTAACAGGGGCGGGGCCGCAACTTTCGGTAGGAGCAAACACGCCCTCTTCTCCATTGGTCCTTAAACCGCAAACTTCCTGAGGGGGCGGAGCTTAACTGCTCGATCACGTCGCTGAGTGTTGTGACGTCACTTCCTGGTCTAGAACCCGCTTAACTTTACTGCTATAAGTCATTTTCAAACTGGTTTCATTTTAACCGTATTAGCAAATAAACATTTGTAATGTGATTTTAAAAGACGGTCCTGATATTTTTTTCTTTGATTATTTGACAATATGGTGCAATGTTTTGTAATTTCGCAATAATGCCCATAACTCTGATAATTTGTTATAAAATGTGATCTGGATAATTTTCATATGAGCTTCCGGCCCAAACATATGTAACACACAAAAGGGATATATATATATATATATATATATATATATATATATATATATATATATATATATATATATATATATATATAATATATATATATATCCCTTTTTACCGACAGACAGGTCGTAATATCGATTTTTTACTAAATTACAGTGAAAAGCGCATTCCTAACTATATTGCTACAAAAATAACCTAGTCGGCATTATTCATTTGCGAAGGTAATATGTGACTGTTACCATGGACAATCTTGTAATTTAAATTGTTTATTCTGTTATAATTAAGTGGTAGTTTATATATGTATTCCTTTTATTTTTGAATTGTAAATTGAATTTATTTTTAACTCCGATCAGTGTCGTATCATGAATTTTAACTATCCTTAAACTTTATATGACTAAAATCAAAATTGCATAACTATAAGTAAATACTATAATAAACTTCAATAAACAACTAAGCTTAATTACACGAAACGTGTTTCCTACCATGAACTTATACCTATTACACCTCTTTGATTAGTCGCCTTTTACAAGCAGTTGGCCTTTGCTGCAGAAACATCCTTATGCCTTCCCTACACAGCAATAAAAGCAATGAACAAATTGCCATGTTGCCATAGCTCGATAATTTTATCATGATGGTAGTGATTTGCTTTGTGCAAGTAATAGCGGATGTTCATTTCTTTATTAACTATTGTATTTCTTTTCAGGAATTGCAACTTTTCCTAAGTGTTACTGAATACTTCAGAATACTGTTTTGTTTTTAGACTTAGGTTAGTGTGCTAACCAATAGAAGAATACGGTATATAAGAGATAAAAGAAATGATTGATTGGAATTTGACGTTAAACGGTAAGTTTGCACCTCGGTCTAGCTCAGCAAGGTACATTGCTTACGAAACTCACTGTAGGTTGAGAACTAATTTATTTTATTAGGTTGTGAGGGAGATATATTCACCGGTATAATCAGTAAATCATTTGATTTCTTAGACGCTCCTCAATTTTATAGGTTAAATGATTAAAATACGACAAAAATTGAGAAAATTGTACATTAATACCACAAGTAATCTGAATAACATTAAACAGCTGTATGTATTTGAATATTTAATAAAATAAAATAATGCATAGATCCTACTAAAACAGTACTCGTAAAACTGTACGATATTAACTAATTTCTAATTCAGCACAAACATATAACTTATCTTTACGCAGAATTCAAAATGAAAGATGATCAACACTGTATATCTTTCGTAATAACGTATACTTGACTTATGTGAACAAACATTAAAGTTACTAGGTTATGCACTCAAATGTTTTTATCTTAGAAGCCGAAGTAAGCTGTTTCTTTTCATTATAATCGTATCAAAACAACACTATATCTACTTGTTATTTACTTAAAACGTACTTTGATTTAAAATGATACGTACTTACATTTTTTACACTCAAAATAAATATAATGTATTAACTTTATTTTGAAACGAACTGCAACTTGAGAACTTTATTTCACATCAATGTAATAAACATGCTGTACGGTAAAGTAAGGTAATTTCAACTGTCTTCATTAACGGACAAATAACATAAACGAAATGTAGACTAGACTACAAAAGCACACAAACCAACAGCATGAGGCAATGATAGAGGCATCTCCATTTTTACCTCTTCAAGATAAAAAATTGCATTATCATGCTCGCCATTTTATTTTATTTCGTGACGTCATCAACTACGCTTCCTATATCATCGATTACACAATACGAAATTCATTTTCATATTGAATGTTTCGTAATAAATGAGGATTTTCCCAATGCCAGTGGCTTTCCCTATTAAATATAATATATATAAAATGTAATCAAAAGCCGTTACATACCTTATAGAGTAAAACTTAAAAAAGTATAACGTACAAGGTAGATAGAACGGAAATGAATTAAGTTCAGTTCGCGTTTGCAGTATGTACACGAACGTTCGTAATTATCTACACTAAAGAGAAAATATTGACATATACCAAAATCTGTTATTGAGAGAAAAAAAGAAATGCCTTTAAATACCAAGGTAATATAAATATATCTAGCACCAACACAAATTCAAAACTTAAATTCAGGTAACGATAGCCAAGAATTGGCACGTTACATGTACGAAAATAAATCATTTAAGTTGTTTGTTACTTTTGACTCGTTACCAAAAATCCGCTTTTGCAGTACATTTGAATGGTTATCGACTCGGGTTTTTGATAACATTTAACAAAAACGGCTACATTGGTTCTGCTGCTTCTGTATTGGTCGCACACTATAAAATACTATTTGTGATGGGGAATAACATAGAACGCATCTCTAAAATTAATCTTAGTTACCAAATTGGGCGTTCTTAATACTTAATTTCTCGAGAATTTTAGATTTATTTCTTTAATGCCTACACTAATTGAAGGTATATTAATGAAACAAAATGAATGGTTTTCTGGATGTTCATCTAACTTCTACTTCTTTTGGTTTATTTTCAAAGTACAATTTATATCTACAGATAGCTTAAAATAATTCATTGTATATAAATATGATACTTTTTTAGAAATCTACTATGCTTTGATCAATCGCTTTCTTGATTCCATACTTACTTGGAAACCTTCTTCACGCTTAAGAATAATATCACCTTGTAGTTTAAAATCCTTTTCCTTTAAATGGGAACGTATACGGAAGTTTCTCATTATTGTCGATAGTAAAATTTTTAATTTCAACATGGCATATTTACGACCTACAATTATGAACTTAGCAATCAATTATAAAAAAGTTTGCTGTAAATAATCCTACCAACACAACTTCGAGGACCTGCACTGAATGGTATAAATCCATAATAATGTCTATTAGCTGCACGTTCCGGGAGGAAGTTATCGGGATCATATTTATTTGGATTAGGATATATATCTTCGCGACGATGTATTTTGAAAGTACCAATTACTACCGTGCAACCTGCTGGAATAGTGTAATCTCCACTTGCTAAAACAACATTAATCAATCAACAATAAAAGTTAAAATAACTCACATACCAAGCTTGACATCTCGTTTCAATGTTCTAGCGATTATTGGCACCGGAGGATACATTCTGAGAGTTTCTAATAGACACCTTTCTAAATATTTCATTTCTAACGTATCAGCAAAAGTTGCTGGGCGATCTGAGTCTCCAAAAATTTCATCCATTTCTTGAATTACTTTTTCTTGTATCTCTGGGTGATCAGCCATTAATGATAAAAAGAAACTGCTTCCAGCAGCAGTAGTATCGTGACCTTCAAACATAATAGTATCAACTTGCTCCTTAATTTCTTCACTTGTTATTACAACTCCATTTTGGGACGCCTCTATCATTAGATCTAAGAAAGCTAATCTTTTTTTTTCTCCCACATCATTGTCTTCCACATCTAAATCATCTTTTAGACCAACTGATTGTCCAAACGATACTCCTTCAATAACTGTTTTAGCTTGCTTTCCTTCTTTTGTATAATTTGATTTAAGTCGCACTTCATCTGGTACTTCTGCCATTGAACCTCTAAATCCTTTATTCCATGCTTCAGTTTTGCTTTTAACAACTTTTCGTGTTAGGCTGTGAATAGTGTTCAGTAATTTTTCTTGGATATTTCCATATTTTGTAAATTTAAAAATCCAATCCGGCTTTAACCATATTTTTGTGTGTCGTATGTGTAATATGTCACACATTTTCATTACAGCCATCGCGTAATCATATCCGCTTTGGTCTTGGGTTTTTTTGCTGACACCCATTGCAGTTTCTAAATTTCGGATAAATACAATTTTATCGGGGGTAATACCATAAGAGCTTGTGTTTATCCGGACAAACTTCCACTTTGAACGAAAGCTTTGTTGCTTGGTAATTGACTAGAGCAAATAACCTTCGGTGTTGCGATTTTACCTTTTGCTATTTGCTTGAGTCATATTACCCAAAAGCAACAAAGCTTGAGTTTCGTCAGAATGAAAGTTTGTCCCGGAAATAAACACAAGCTCGAATCGTATTTGGTAAGACCATTTAATTAAAAATAAGAAACTATATTTTAAGCGTTACTGATAGAATTTAACTATCGTTACCATGGAAACATATCAACATGTAGTTTATCCACTTGGAAATATACCTGCTAGCGGTATATCCGATGTGAAAGTGACAAAACGTATACCAGAATGCATTATTTTTGACAGATGGATCAAATTGTCGTAGGTAAGTACATAAGTAAAGTTTGATTCAAATAAAGTTGGGTATGACTCATCGATGTAAAACCCTATAATAAAATTACATTTATATATATATATATATATATATATATATATATATATATATATATATATATATATATATGTATATATCTTTCTCTCTCAACTACATGTATTAGAGAAGGATCGCCATAAAAACATAAATCTGCTGTACAATTCATATTACATGATATAAAATCTCTACTTATTCATAATTTTATTGAATTATATAATTTAAGACAACATAATTGTATATTGAATATCAACAATAGGTGTCTAGATCTACACACAATGTGTGACTTAACACACGATTGTGCGCCACTAGTGGCTGAAGATACATATCATCCTGCTTTAAATGTTTTTCTCCATTTAACCGTAAAACCACTACGTTGTTTTCCTAGCAATCAATTAAAGCGGCGCTATAATTTTAAAAAAGCTGATTATAGGAAATTATACAACGATCTATTGCTTGTAGACTGGCCTTTTCTTGTTACCATTCACGATGTGAATACTGCCTGTGTTAGATTTTACAATATTCTTTATTCTTTATTTAATACACACATTCCAATGAGTATTAATAAATCGTCGCTATAGCCAAAGTGATATACTAGCGAAATGATTAAAAACATTAAATTAAAAGCTAAATGTTTAAAGAAGTATCATAGAAAACAATTCCAATCAGATTTAACAGAATATAAAAATCTAAGAAGAATTATAAAATTCCAAATTCCTGCAGCATATAGAAATTATATATCTGTGGTTGAAAATTCGTTGAGGAATAATCTTAAAGATGTTTGGAGCTACATTAACTCCGAAAAATCAAATACACGTATTCCAGGTTGCCAACTATGACAATAAAGTACAAACTATTGTAAATGCCTTTGCTACCTATTTCAATACTTTTTACGTTCAGAGAACTGCTAATAAATTAAACGATTCCGTAAATTTTAACATGCCCAATATTTTAATTAGGCACACCTCAGAACAAGACGTGTCATATGGGATTGATAAATTAAAATCTAAAAAAGTTTCTGCGATGATCTCCCTAGCTTTTTGGTCAAAGACTGTATAGCCATTTTTATCAAACCTTTAACCATTATCTTTAATAAAGCTATTAAGACTGGTACTTTTCCCGACGTTTGGAAGACCGCATTTATTAAGCCCATCCGAAAAAGTGGTGATGCCACTGACGTCACCAATTACAGACCCATTTGTATTTTAAATAATTTTTCTAAAGTGGTGGAGATTGATAAATTAAAATCTAAAAAAGTTTCTGGCGACGATCTAATCCCTAGCTTTTTAGTCAAAGACTGTAAAGCCATTTTTATCAAACCTTTAACCATTATCTTTAATAAAGCTATTAAGACTGGTACTTTTCCCGACGTTTGGAAGACCGCATTTATTAAGCCCATCCGAAAAAGTGGTGATGCCACTGACGTCACCAATTACAGACCCATTTGTATTTTAAATAATTTTTCTAAAGTGGTGGAGATTGATAAATTAAAATCTAAAAAAGTTTCTGGCGACGATCTAATCCCTAGCTTTTTAGTCAAAGACTGTAAAGCCATTTTTATCAAACCTTTAACCATTATCTTTAATAAAGCTATTAAGACTGGTACTTTTCCCGACGTTTGGAAGACCGCATTTATTAATTCCATCCGAAAAAGTGGTGATGCCACTGACGTCACCAATTACACAACCATTTGTATTTTAAATAATTTTTCTAAAGTGGTTGAGATCATTTTACATTGTAAAATTTATCCTTTTGTTAAAAACTATGTATCTGAAGATCAGCATGGTTTCATGAAGAAACGGTCAACATTAACCAACCTCGCATGCTTTGTCCATACACATCCGAAGTAATTGATGATAGGGAACAAGTTGATTTTGTTTATACGGATATCACTAAAGCATTTGATCAGATTCCTCACAATTTACTCATAGCTAAGTTGTAACTATTTGGTTTTCATCAAAATTTCCTAACTTTTTTTATATCTTATTTAGAAAACCGCCTCCAGTATGTTACGTTTAATAACTTTAATTCTTTTCCGATACATACAATTTAAGGAGTACCTCAAGGGTCTAATCTAGGTCCGTTGCTTTTTATTTTGTACATTAACGATGTAACTAATATCTAACCTTGCCGTAAACTATTGTTTGCCGATGATTTAAATATGTATTCTTCTATATCTAACATCGATGACTGTTTAGAACTCCAAAAACGCCTTGATTTACTATCAGAATGATGTAATAGCAATTTCGTAACACTTAATCAAGCCCAATATTATACGATTATTCTATCAGTAGTACTGTAATACAGAATTCTACATCAGTCAAAGATTTTGGCGTGACATTTGATAGTAAATTAAATTTCTCTAGTCATATCAGTGAAGTATGTCATTCCGCTAATCGAACTGTGGGATTTATGGTTAGGAATTGTAAAAACTTTTCAAATCAATATAATCAATATAACACTCATAAAATTGCGTTGGAAACTATACAAAGAAAATTTTTAAAGTTTTTACACTACAAATCATACGGAGTTTATCCCATCAGAGCAGTTGATCATAACGAGTTATTATTAATGTTCAACTTCCAATCACTAGATTCTAGAAGGGTAATGCACAGTATCGTTTTTCTGTACAATCTGCTGCACAACCATATTGACTGTCCTGAGCTTCTAAGCTATGTTGTATTCCAAATACCACGTACCTCTTCTCGAAACATAAAAACTTTTTATTATCCTACTCCTGGAACAGAGATATTATTTAGATTCCCCATCGTTACTGTTTGTCGCAACTTTAATTCCATTAGTCATTCAAACATAATATGTAATCAATTTTTGTATTCTTTTTTTCTTTTGTTGTATTTTTTTTCTACATTAGATTTATTTTTGTATATTGTTTTTTAGTGTGAAATCACACTGTATTGTAGTATTTCAGTTACACTACAAATTTTGTATTAATTTATATTTATTGTCCTATTAATGGATGTATTATCTGTTGGACATTAAACCTTATTATTATTATTAGCGCACTAAAACGTGTGTCGTGATTAAGAGGCAGCATCTGTTACTCCTGTCATTTTTTTAAATTATTGTTTATGCGTTGTTGCTTTACTTTTTATAAAAAAAAGTTTTTTCAAAACTATCTACAACTTGTTCAGTGAATTATCGGTAATTTAGTAACATTTTTACATAATTTATATAAAATTTTCAAAACCTTAGATATGCTACTTGATAAGCACCTTAAATCTCGTTGTTACGAACGTGCTTAATTATTTTGAACGTGAACGTGGCAATCAAAGGGCACTCGTTCCAATTGAATCGGTTATGCAGGTATGTAGTACATTGTTGTGTAAAATATGATACTTGGAAGGACTGCTTAGCGCACGTCTGAAGCGTGTGGAGTTAGTATAAATACAATTAGTGCCATAAAAAAGGGTTACAGAAGCCCAAAAAGAAAATAAACCGCCACAGTCACCAGCTAAGCGGAGAAAACGTACGAAATCTAAGTCCACCGAAGTTGGTGACTATGTGAAGGATGCTGTAAAAAGAAAAATTTATTAAATGCATTCAAATGTAAATACAAACATGTAAGACATGTCCAGTACTATACCTGTTTTTGTAGGTATACATGTTACGCCGGCATCGCCACAAAAAGAATTAAGCAATAATCAAGTTTTCGATTTCAGTAGATCAAGTTTAAGAGGTCTCTTACATTCCATTGATTTTTCATCTAAAGTAAATGATGGTAGGAGAGGTTTACTGGAACATTCACATATTGCTGCCAATCGTGTACGATTCTTAAGAGAATATTACAAAAATAAATAAGAAAAATTATACAATCCTGTATTCTTAGATAAAACTTGAATTTCCAGCCGAGGATCGCACCAAAGAAGATGACGTAATAAATCTAAGGACAGCGTGAAGAAGAAGCCAATGGGCGAAGGAAACAGGTTTGTTGTAATTTAGTTATTACATTATAATTCGTTATAAAAGAACTGTATTATACAATATAAACGTTTCGATAACACTTACAGTTATCCTCGTCAGTAGTAATATCTATTAAAATTGCTAAAGACGAAACAATTTTGTCAAAGTTGAAACATTAAAGATGTTTCAAACCTATTATCATCTTCAGGAGTGTATAAGTAATCTTGTTCATGTGGAAAAGTATACATTGAAACCACAAAACGTAGCTTTGATACAAGACCTAAAGCACATATGAGATTTTGTAGATTAGGTCAACCAGAGAAGTCTGAGATAGCTGACCATGTCTTAAATAATCTAAATCATGCCATTCAATTTGACAATATGGAAATATTGTCAAGACAAAATCATTATTATATTCGTTTACAACGTAAAGCTATTGAGATATATAAACAAGAAAATCTCCGTTTAAATAAGTATTGCATCTTATAATTAAAAAAAGGCATAATGATACGTCTTGATTTTGATTTTAATTGTGACTTTTGGTATGTCTAGGTTTTTTGCTGTTTTTCCTAGACCTTGAAGCAAATGCTTTACCAATTATATGTTAAATTACCACAGCACTTTAATTTAACATACGTAGTTGAAATTAAGATTGAAATTTAAAAAAATTACAAAAAACGTTGTGCATTATGCTTTTCATTGTTAATAACACTTGGAATTATTGACAAAGCTATCTCTTTATTAGATTTAACTGGATTATTTTAATCGATGTCATGTTTATGTTTGTGGATGCTTCTATCATTTTCAAATTGAAGTTTTTCACAACTTAACACTTACATCATAACTTGATTAAATTATGTTAAATGTGTTTCTTGGCTGACATTTTTCATTGTTAGCCTTCGACCGTTAGATGGTGTTCTGGTTTGTCATCTTTAAGACAGTTTAACAATATTTAATTTTTAATGGCCTAGTTATTCTTTACTAAAATTTAATTCTATAGTTGTACCTTTTTCAAACTGTTATATTAATAGCAGGCTGAAGTTTATGTTTTAATTTTTCAACTTCTAGGAAACATTCCAAATAATTCATCTAAGAAGGAAGAAATATGTAATTTTCTATTAAAGCACAACATAGCTTATGAACCTAGCGTGTTTAAAAACGAATTACTGCAATTAGTTGCAGTGAGTGCGATACCGAAGGTGTACAAAATCGATGAAATAGCACACAAGTGTGGACACAGAGTATTGCGCTTACCACCATATTACTGTCAATTTAATTCAATTGAAATGGTGTGGGAAAACTGCAAAGAATACTACAACAAAAATATAGGAAGATATTATTCCAAATTTAACGACGACCATGTAAAAGAAATATGGATAGAATATTTTTTTTAATTTAAATGTTTTAATTCCAATGTAATATAAGTATTCTAATTTTTACATATTGATAACTCTACAATAGGTGGACTGAATACATGTACTGATTTATGTGCTAAATTAAAATATTAAACATCTATAATTTCGTTGAACTTCGAACTACATGATACTTATACACTTTCTTCTACAACAATAAAATAATCACAAACGTATCGATATTTATGTTATCGTAAAGTATCTACAAGAAGTATGTTGATTACAAAGGAATAATTATACTTCTAGAAGGGTTGTTATAAATCTTGATAATAACAAACTAATTTCAACTTTTATCAATTTTTCCACCCGAAATGATTTAATGTATAATAAACGATAAACTATTTGTTTACTTACAAATATATGCGTTATCTATTACGATAGTATGTAATTATAATCAAACCATGTGCTAAATTATAACAATTTACTGTCGCAGCAAAATATTTTTGACTATCAATAACATAAGTGGATATAATGGATAATTTTTCTAGTTTAAAAGATAAAAAACACTCAATAATTTTCAACTTTCTTTGACGTTTAATGGAAATTTGTGTGGAGACATCTGCCGATAAAAATATTAACTAAAAGATACTTTGCTGATTGAATAAGGACTTACGTCGCCTAAATCTTAGTTCGTATAATTTTAAGAATGAGTCATACCCAACTTTATTTCAATCAAGCTATAGTGATTTTTTTTACCGGGTAAATGCATTTTTAGCAGGAAATATTTTTGTCATGAGAATCGAAGGAATGAAAAAATCCCAAGAGCTTTCTCGAGCGATTTCTTCTATTTCCCTTGTTAAGCAATAATTAAATGCTTACTTTACTACTTCACCTATTTTATCGCTTATTCAAATGGCTTAACCGATACCTCACTTGTATATTTAAAAAAATTAGAAACTCCTGATTTGTTTTAATCGACGGTGTGTATTAATCTTTATAAAATCACTTACCTAACAAAATTTCAACGGTTGCTTCGGACATGTAATCGTGGCAGTCAAATGTTTTTCCTTCTTCTTTACGTAGTTTTTCAACAGTTTCTCTACTATTAGCGTTAAACAATTCAATGAAACTTTTTAAAACGTTTAAGTGAAATGTGGGAGCTATTAATTTTCTGTGCGCTCTCCATTTTTGACCTGAGAATTACTATTGCATTAATTATGCACACGAAATTTCTATTGTTTTCATACCGCTACTTATAAGAAGACCGTTTCCCAACCATGGTTCAAAAAGACGATATTCCGTTGATTTATCAATATGCACATTGCTACTTAAAATAAGTTCAGCATCTCGAGGATCAGAAAGAAGAACAAATAATTTGGATCCAATCCATATTTTGAATGCAGAGTTATAGCTTTCTGAATGATTGTATAGTGTTTTAAATATATCTGTTCAAACTATTATTAGGAAAGAGTGATTTATTTTATTAAATACATTACCATGTGGCGAACCTCGAAAATCTAAAGCGTTTCCTAATATAGGCCAGCCTTTGGGTCCTGGTATTTTCTCAGCAAGGCTTAACATTTGGCGTCTAGATAATCTCCAATATACATACCATAATACCAAAGCAGGAATTAACAAAGTGTAAAATATACTAGTAGGTAATAGAAGATACGCATTTGATGCAATCTCAGGTGGCGAAGTGTCAACCATTTTGTTAGCTACAAGAAAAACCTTTAAGAACTTGTTCGTGGAGTTATGGTTTATACCTGGGTTAAACCTCTTACAAACTGTGGAAGTGAATTCAAAACTTTCAATTTATGTAGGTGAGGTTTAGAAATATTTACGTCATGTCGTTAACAATAAGAAAAAAAGTGATAACCTTCTGGAATTGTATTTAAATTGCAAACGTCAACAAAATACACGGTTTATGCATAAATGTTTAAATTGTAATGCAGAAAATATTGATTTATTTTAATTTTATTTTGTTTTTACATTTAATTTCAACCTGTATGTACTGTTAACTGATTAACACGGGATAAAGTTAATTTTATGAAAGAATTAAAAACGACTGTATGTCCTACAGTTTCTGCACATATACAAATGTTATTTACTTAAATAATACACATAAATAATTATATCAATTATGCAAGGGTTACTGAATAATTGTGATTTATAACAATGCTATTTATTATTGACTTATAAAGTTATAATCGAGCACACCTGTTAAGTATGTTATCTATTTAGCTCTTAATTAGTCAAACCATATTACAGTGAAAAATGCACTTATGCGCGGGGCATTTAAGTAACATAGATAATTTTTAGCGCATACTACTCCTTCATTTTGAGTGTTTTTGATATGTACTAGGTCTAATTCGAATCGGATTATGTTTTTTTTGATTAAAAAACGGCGACACGACGGAACAAAGCACTGGTGTTGTTTCGGTTCTTGCAAAAATGCAAATCAAAAGTGGTTAGGGTAAGATGGGGCTAACTGGACACCCTGTAAAAGGAATGCTACAAAATATTGGTTTTATATTCATATATGTGGACTATAAAGCATTGCAAACAAACAGCACAATCAAATTCAGCGAAATCAATGTTAAAAATTAATATGTTGGCATATCTTGCAGTACTACTTTTTACTGGTGCTGGTAAGGGAGAACATCCTTTGTGACGTAGTGTCGACAGTTGGACGTTGTTTTCCCGTATACAACAACAACGCAGTAGTCACCAATTTTGAGTTATTTTTCTTCTTTCAAATTGCTCTCAAATTCTACGGTTTCTTCCTCAGATGACGAACTGAATTCTACTACCTTTCTCTTGACGTTGTTTCGCTTTGCTATAGCTTTACGAATTGGCGCTTCTTCTTTAACTGAAGTATCGGTTAAAACCATTGATCGTCGTTTTTTGCGCGCACTTTTATTTGGCTTCCTAGGTGCAGCTTTTGGATGGAGACCAACTTCTTCCAGGGTAATAAATGTTGATGGTCCAGCCTGTGTGTCTTGAACCAAATTAGGATGAAAATTATCTTGCTGTTGTAACACATAGTTCCCCTGCAGGGTTTGATCTAACACATTTTGATTTCCTTGATTTCTTCTTGCACTGTTTCTAAACTTTGAGGCTCTCTCTATCCGTAGCATAAGAAGATGCAAAATCAATATCCGAAAATATCATCAAAAGGTTCGATACCAGTAGCCTTAAAAGCACTAAACATATTTTTTGACATGAATGTTGCAGGAAATGCTTGTCCCACTAAACCTGCTACGTCTTGTATAGTGATACGCGTTCGAGGATGATTCACCATCCATTTATCAACTGCAGCATTGTATAATTTTATAAAAGGGCAAATACGCCGATGTCTAACGGTTGCAAATTGTGTCTGCAATGGAGAGATAACGTTAACAAGACAATGCCGTTTTCTTTGGCAGAATCATGTGCGGAAATGTTTAGATTACTCTCGTGATTATCGAGCAGAATAGGTTTCGAATTCTCTTTTGTAAGTGTCTCTTGTTTTGCAAAATGTTGTAGAAGTGGTAAAGATAACAAACTGTTCATCCAACCCGTAGCTGTTGCAACACTTTTACTTCCAGGGGCTCCATGTAGCATATGCTCTTTAAAATTAACCCGTCGAAAGACGAAAAATAGTGGAGCCTTTGGAGGTTTATGTACTGTAGTTGCAGTAGTTTCATATAGATTATAAATGTCTGTTGCCTCTAAATTATATTTTGTTTTAAGGGTACGCAAACTTTTGAAGTAAGCTTCAACATTGTTTTGTTAAAACTAATTGCCCTACTTAAACTAGTTTGTTCAGGAGTTCGTAATGTAAGATTATACATTTGACGAAATCCAAACAACCATTCCTTACTCCCCATATTATTCTTCAGCTTGCAGCAATAGGTTTGTTATTGGCAACTGCGAACTCATAACTTAAAACACGGATTTGTTTATTACCTAAACCGTGATGAATACAACAGGCACGTACAATGTAATCTTTTAACGAAAGTTCTTCTGCGTGGGAAAAAAAAATAAATGTTCATTTTTCGGTCGAAAGTTAACTAAACTTAAATCAACATCCTTGCTTTTTTCAACATACCTGTTTAAATTGATTCGAGGAATTTGAAATTGTTCGGAAGTACGTTTTACGGAACAACCTTCTTCTAACACCATTCTAACAGCGTGTTTGAGCTGTTCTTTGGTGTAAGTCCTTTGATTGGTAGTACGCCTTCTAATCCATGGCATTTTCACGAGGTCTTCTCGAAAGAAGAAAAATTTAATGTATAAATTCCCTGCAAATTGAATGCAGGTTAAGTGGACATATTCACACAACCCCATATTGATAATGTTCAGTTAACCCCACACATTGTTTTTTCACTAAATGAAAAAATAACATATGAAATGCACTAAGTAGAAATAACTACAAACATAAGAACTACCGACCAATTGCAATCACTTCCATTTTGTCTAAAATCATAGAAAAAGGCATCAATCAGCAACCGCTCTCGTTCCATGAAACTAACAAACCACCAATATGAATTTAGACAGAGTCGTTCAACAGGTGATCTTCTTTCATATGTGACCCATGTTTGGAATAATACATTAGAACAATCCGGTGAAACAGTTATAGTCGGTTTAGATACGTCAAAGGCATTTGACCAATTTTGGCATAAGTGTTTACTTGCCAAACTCACCTCGTTTGGGTTAAACGATATGCTCCTCAACTGGTTTTCTAGTTTCCTTGATAAAAGACGAATACGTCTCGTAATTGATGACTGTTTTTCAAAAGAAGTTAGAATTGACGCGGGCGTACCACAGGGATCAGTTATAGCGCCTACACTTTTCCTGGTATACATAAATGACCTTATTTCTTCAAAAACTAATCCGATCCATTGCTTTGCTGACGACAGCACTCTTCATTGTAGTTCATCTCAGTCTACTCATAATGGTAAGCTACCTTCTATCTCTCAAGGCATTAAAGCTGAAATGGCAAATTCAATTAGCAAAGACATTCAATGTGTTCTCAAATGGGGAAGCAATAATCTAGTTAAAATTAATACTAAAGAACTGTTTTCTTGGGTCCGCCAAAAAATCGATCATTTTTTGTTGTAAGTATGAATGGCTCAGATCTTAAGTTTTCAGACTCTATCAGCTACCAAAACAGCTGCTCGTAAAATAGGCTTTTTGTACAGATCTAAGCAGTACTTTACCTCCCGACAACGCTTTCTGCTGTATAAAGCCCAAGTTCGACCTCATATAGAATATAATTCTCACCTCTGAGTTGGTGCTCCCCAATACGACCTCGATATTGTTGATCGTATTCAAAAGAGAGCGATTAGGTTTATAAATGACCCGTCCTTAACTTCTGACACAGTCCCTTGAGCATAGAAGAATCGTTTCAGTTCATTCTTTGTATTATCGGTATTACAATGGCTATTGCACTACTGAATTACATTCTTTGATACCATCTCGGGCTACCTTTGCTAGAAACACTCGGTCACACCATCAGTATCAGAACAAATCTCCACTTGTACCAAACGGGCGCAATCCACATTCTTTTACACGGCTTCTAAACTCTGGAATGCGAATGATCTCCCTAGTTCCTGCTTTCTTCTCACTTACGATATGAAAAAATTTAAGGTAGCTGTTCATAGGCATCACTTGGCAATTCAATGTCCTTCTATCCATCCTCCTAAGTGTTCCTAAGTGCTTTAGCACGATAGGCCAAATTTAGCCTATTCAGGTCCACAATTACTAAAAAAATACACAAGAGTATAGTAAATACTTACGTCTTTGCGTTGATAAGATAAATCTCAAAACTACAAAGATTGTAGAAGTAAAACAAAAAACCGCCGAAATCCAGATTTTACTTTGTCACACCACAATCACTCAACCTCAATTGAATATTCTTAGATTGGTAATATCCGAATACTTTCGAAATAAGAGATGGCAGATACGGCAAGCTGTTCAGTAAGCCTGCATGTCCAGTTAATCCCACCTTACCCTAGTCACCTAAAATGTGCAAAATGTGAAAAAATGCTTTATGTTGTCCTAAATTAATGAAATCTGTTAATTTTCTCACTGACGATTCAATTATATGTTGTGAACAACCTGTTATTAACGATAATGAAATTGATAAGCAATTCTTTGAAGCTTTAAAAAATGTACTGATGATGATAATAAAATTGATGTACTTATATCGAATTACATTACCAAACAAAAAGATGGTATTATCGTTGAATTGCGAAACCAAATTGCAACAATACAGTCAAACTTTAAAAAGTGTTGCGACCGAAGATAAAGGCCAATAAGTACCGAAATCTGAATCAGTGGTTATCAATCAAAGTGATATGAAACTAAATGATATGAGTAAACAAAGTACTGATACGGTGATAATAGTAATAAAGTGCAATCTGCAGTAGATAACACCGTTAGATCGAAGTGTGATCAGTATATCACAATTACAGAAGATTCTGGTATTTTCCAAATGGGAAAATCGGAATGGACTGAAGTTGTGAATAAAAAAAGATCAAAGAGAGCTCTAGTAGTAGGTTCAGTTGGGAAAATTAAAAAAAAATTGATTTGCTCGTATATAGATTGTCACCGGGGACGACACCTAAACGATTAAACAAAATTTTACAACCAAATTTTTCGGAAACACAATGTGAAATTTTAATATTCTGTAAATCTGAATTATGTGCTTCGTTCAAGTTATCAGCAAGTCTAAAGAACTACCAAAAAGCCATGGATTTAAAGGTTTGGCCCGACTATGTATGCGTCAGACGTTTTTTATACAAAAGAGCTTTCGAAGAAAAAAGGGCCACATAATATATAATGTTAAGTGTATGAGCGGGAAAATAATACTTTACATTACAAGCCAGGTAAAATAGTTTTTACTGGCGATAGAATGGGGATGTAACATCCTTGAGCCAGTAAAAACGGTTACCTGGCGTGTCGTGTATAATATTATTATTTGTTTTTCATTTGTAAATAAACCGAAAACTCATAATGAAATAACATTTTCCCTTTATACAAATCATTATATTTTCAAAAATGACTCGTTACCTTTGGAGTCATTATACTGACAATGGCGTTTATCGTTTATTTTACAGTTTATTATTTTTCTAATACAGTAGTCATCATAGATCAAAGAAAGAAGGTAGATGTTCAAGCAGAATTACACAGCCGTATTAGTTTATGTAATCTAGGAGGGGGTGCCTAAAGTTTTTCACCTTGCCTTTAGGGGACGTTTGGATCACCGAAATAATCAGAATAAATCTCGTTTATTCTTGAATCATCGTTGAAATGTCGTTTTTATCTTTGTTTTTCAAACTTAACATTGATTTTAAAAATGTATAGTTACAATTCTTCTCCAACAAATTGTTTATTTTATAACACTGCTTATGTTTCGGACCTCTTAATAAAATAGGACCATCATCCCGTGTTATAAATTTTTGAAACAAACACATATATTTACCGAAACATGTAGTGCTTTAGAATAAACAATGGGGAAGAATTGTATACTTTAATGTATCTAATTAACTCCACTAGTATTGTACTATTAATCTTTAAACACTTAATAATAATAAAAATAATATTCTTCTTGTAAAAAAGTGAACATAGTGTTTTTTTAAATAATAATTGTATTAAAATTAATTTAAATTATTAGAATTATTTAAAAAAAATTTTTACTTTTATACAAAAATAACATTGTGTTTATATGCTTTATACTTAAACACGTCTTATTACTGAATTTAAATTTCGCGCGCTTTTAAAACAACTTGTCCCCGGTTGTTTGGTGGCACTTTTGCTGTCAACTTGTAAAGTCATTTGTATGGACATATACTTTCTTTTCCTTTATCTATCAAAGTCACACAATTCAAATTATAAAAAATGAACGTACCAGCAACCATAAAAAGCGAAGCGACCAGGGTTGTAGCAAATTTATTGACGCAGAAATCGTCTGCAAGGTACCGGGAATACGCAGATTTCAAAAAATGGCATTATTTATTATTTAAAA
This sequence comes from Vesta saturnalis, assembly GCA_036346205.1. NCBI lineage: Eukaryota > Metazoa > Arthropoda > Insecta > Coleoptera > Lampyridae > Vesta > Vesta saturnalis. Next base: position 2,806,671 of record JARFJB010001195.1, on the reverse strand, counting down.
CAAGGTTTAATCCAAATTCGCTATGGTTCAAATGGAGCATGTTGAAGAGCTGTTCAAAAATGACGAAAAATTTTCAAGATATCAGGTTTGTAAGTGATTTACAGAAAAAACACAAATTTTTAATTGTTATTTATAGATATCGCAATATATTTTCATTCCTAAAACGGAAAAGGCGAAGTTATTAACGAAGAAAGAAGTTGAAAAGTTCCCGTTAGAAGCTCCCGATTACGATTGGTTGCTTGCTTTTGAGTGTTGTCGATCTGACGAATTACTTTCTTTAAAACCCAAACCACAAGTGTGCCCACCGATAAGGCATTAACTATCATAAGGGACAAGCTGGAAGAGGATGAAACGCTAGACGAACGCACGCAACTCTCGGTAAACACAATAAACCTTCCACTGCAAAGCCCGTGATAACGTAATACCCACTGGGCTCAACATCAAAACGCCGATACACAGCCGAAAAATATCACTAATCGCAAAGAGAGATGGCAAAACGTTAGTCAAAGAACAAATCAGACGTCACCGTTTCAAAAAATACCAGCTGGAACACCAATCCAACGAGATTAGAGAAACCATTCGAAATCGAGTGAATGAAGAAGACTTTGATAGGATAAATACGGCCACCAGAAGTAAATATTCGAAGACCAAGGCAATGCACAAGGAAATTCAGCAGAAGTAACTCGAAAAGCTAATGAAGGAGAAGAAAGAACCAACCAACATCAATCGCAAAAACACTGTCATAAACATCTCTAAACGACAGTTGAATGAGAATAAACTGAAGGTTCTGCACAAAGGCTTGCACTATGCGATATCACCGAGGTATATTCCGAAAGTAGATTTAATAACCGCAGTTAAAGAAACAGCTAGAAATCAGATCTTGAAGAAACCGAAGAATACAGAAGTAAGGTTAAATCAGTCTTAGATTCATCTAGGCGAACTAAACCTAACCTCTCTAACCTAGAAAGGAGAGCAGTCAGTCCCTTAAGAAAAACCCAACGACCAAAATTCTCCCGACAGACACGGGAAACGCGGCTGTGGTAATGGATATGGACACATATAATAGTAAGATCCAATAACTACTGGACAGGGGCCGGACAAACAAATATCAAAAGACCCCACATCATCAATCGAAAGACGGATATACCTGACGCTGACAAAACATGAGTTCTTCGATTACTACCCCATACTACAGCCCCTAGGTCGTACTACTATACGGTCTACCAAAGATTCATAAGCAAGGAATTCCTCTGAGACCACTTGTGATATCGAGAAATTTACCGTCACCCATTAGCACATTATCTGCATCATCACACCCTTATCGGGAAAAACCCGGTCAAGAATACGCAGCACTTCGTGGAAACCATGAGAACCTTCCAACCAAACCACGAAGAAATACTGGTAAGCCTCGACATTGTGAACCTATTCACAAATGTGCCCACCAATAAGTCACTAACTATCGTAACCGACAAGCTGGAAAAGGATGAATCGTTAGACGAACGCACGCAACTCTCGGTAAACACAATAATGGAACTTCTGCATTATGCATTAGAACTACATATTTCCAGGTAGAAGACAAATTCTACCAACAAGAGTTTGGGATGGCGATGGGTTCCCCGTTATCACCCATAGTGAGCAATATATATATGGAAGACTGAAGATCAATCGGTATCCGAATTCACGGAAAAGCTAAGGATGTGGACGATAATTTCGTAGTTTTGCAACACGGCAAGCATAAGCTAGATGAATTCCTAGATCATCTAAATAGACGCGCACCCTCCATAAAATTCACAATGGAATTGAAGTCGGAACAAAAAGTGCCATTCCTGGATGTACGTGTACACAAGAGTGACAACACTTTCACGATAAGTGTGTATAGGAAATCTACCCACGCGGGGAGGTACCTACGCTACAACTCCAATCACCCTAAAAACGTAAAGCTAGGCGTGGACAAAGAAAAAGAAAATATCGCTAAAACACTCAACGTAAATGACTACCACGATCTAACCTAAACAGGGAAAGGGTAACCGGAAAAGTAAAACCTTAATATACAGCAATAATACCATATATACAAGGTACCTCAGACAAAATACGAAGGATAGGGAGCAAATACCAAATACGCGCTGCCTTCAAATGGACCAGAACGCTCAGGGGAATACCAACCAAAACCAAACCACACAATGAAGATCAGAATTCCAAGAACATAAGAAGAACGTTCGCAAGGGCGAAACAGAAAAATCAAGAATCGCCGAACACCACCGCATACCATGGGATAGCATACAGATAGTGGCAAAAGACGAGAACAATAAGCCAAAATAGTGTCGAAATGAAACCCATATGTATTCCAATAACGCGCGAAGAGCTTAAGTGCAATACACCTGCGCAATAAGTAACAGCGCAACATGCGCGATCACAAAAAAGTTTTACACACACACACACACACACACACACACACACACACACACACACACACACACACACACACACACACACACACACACACACACACACACACACACACACACACACACACACACACACACACACACACACACACACACACACACACACACATATATATATATATATATATATATATATATATATATATATATATATATATATATATATTGGATTACTCAGTGTCTCAGCGGTAAAGGTGTCAGACTAGTAAATGAAGGGTACCAAGTTCGAATCTGAGAGTAGTGATTGGGAAAAAATCATAACATATGAATTCCGCTTCCGAAACGACTCCGCGCTCAAAAAGCATAAACTGTGGAAATAGGCCGAACAACTCAACTAATATTTTCTTTGAAGATGGACGACGTGAAAAGCACTGGTAAATACATTGTTGTAAAATTACGGGAAACAAAATATTTGACAACGAAAAATTATAACCGTTGATGGGGGTTGCTTTCAGCCTCGTGCTTTATATGTGCAAGTATACGCCCCCCTGCTGCAGTTAGTTGGCGTAAAAATGTATTTCTCTTATTGCTGGCCAACATACGATTAGTGGAATACCAAAGAAAATTGCGAAGTATTTGGGATTAAAAGACCCGGAATTGTATACTTACCACATTTTTCGTCGGACCGGAACCACCATGCTTGTTGATGTGGGTGGCGATATTTTGTCAATGAAACGAACAGGAGGATGCAAGTCAGCATAAACATAAATATATGCTAACGTAAAAAAAATTCCAAAGCCTCCCGCTTCTATAAAAATATCGATAATACAGCTTAAGCATTCTTAATCATCTTTATTTAATTTTTACATTTATTCAACAAGCGATGGTCTCGCAATCTGGGTGATTAAATGATCCAATTATGTTAATATAGGAGATTATTTGAAAGTTTAATAAAGTAATTCAACAAAATTAGTATTAGGCAAGTTTCTAATCAGTACCAATGTGAACAAGGTACGCCTTCGTATAAAAATTCCCACGAGTCCAGAATAAACACTCATGCAAGCTTAATGTACACTATTTTGCCTACGACCCTGAAAAAACACAGTTTCCTTAATGTTTTATTGATCACAAAATAAACAATTACGAAACATACTTAGTCTAATATTTCAATTTTTTTATTAAGAAATCATAGTCATGCCAATTACAAATACTGTAGTTCGTAATTATTATGAATTTAAAGACCATTACCTGAATATTTAAACTGGTCAAATAATAAAAGTCAAATAATTTAAAAACCACTGTGGTACTGCCACCAGCTTGCTCACATTATTTATGTGAATAGCAGTAAACGTGGCGAGTTTGATCGTGGTCGAAGTCCTTGTCAGGCCGATGACAACAGCGATGACAAATGCGAAAGTAAAAGGCACACGTTTTCTATTTTCGTATTGGGGTACAATGAGAAGATGAAACGCACTAGTGTGCGAAAGTATTATTTTCTGTACCGTTAATTGTGCGATATGAATAACTTTCGTACATGGTCGTAGGAAAATTTCGTAACTAGAGCTAACTTGTTACGGTCGACTTTCAACGGCAACCAGCTGACTTGATAAATTGACTTTTACAAATGAGTAACACATAAATCATTTAATTTGTTACTCATTTGTAAACGTCAATTTATCAGTGAGCGTATTGACGTTGAAAGTCGTTCTTAACAAGCTAGTTACTAATTAAAAATTTACAGGTTAGAGACGAAAGTTGATGATAGAGACGACCGTGTGGTAACGAGAAATTGTTGCAAGTTTTACAAATTAGTAGCATTATTTACATTCGAAAATTGTGTTCTGTTTGCATCATAAATGAGTAACAAATAAATTATATAACAGTACACGTAAGGTAACGGGCTTCACTGGCTCCAGAAGGTAACTGGCGAGCCGAAGGCGAGCCAGTTATATCCTTCTGTCCGCCAGTAAAACCCTTTTTACCTTGCTAGTAATGTTATATACTATAAAAGATTCAAGCAATCAAGTAGTTACTAGTCATAATAATTTAAGGATTTTAGGAAATGACAGATTTAATCATTTTAATACAAAACTTTTATATACACGTAAGTCTAATAACAATAATAATAATAATAATAATAATAATAATAATCCTAGGGGTTGGACTACCTACTAGGCGCGTCCCCAGGTGGCGGATAGGGGAATGACCTTGCAAATGATTGTAAGTGATGCAAGGCCAACACCGAAATATGAGCTCGTGGCAGCAAACCACCACTGTTAGCTCTAGAGAATACGGTGTCGCGGACCAGTCTACGTGGGCCCTCGTATCTAACGAGGTCAGGGATGGCAACCCTGCGCCCCCCTTGCTGGAAGTACACTTTTCTTATACTAGTCTTGAATGACTTCCCTTACTTTAATTCTTTCCTGTCGGAGCACCTTCGCTCCAACTCTTGTTCTCTTCAGGCTCCCAGCGAAAGCTGAGAGACCACTTCCTTTTCTCTCTACTCTTCCCAGGACATGCGCCATCAAAAGCGTATACGGGTGTGGCTAGCCCGGGATGTCCTGGCTGGGGGCGGCTGAGCGCTAGTCGTCTCCTAATACCGCAACTGCGAACTGTACTTCAGAGACCCTAGCAGGGCGTGGCTAGGGAACGTCGTACAGCTAGTGGTCGGTGGTCTTGGCTTTACCGCTCGGGCTACGAGGAAGGTAACCTCTATAAAAAATCCCCCAATCCCAAGGTCGTTTGGCAGTTTTAGGTGCTGACGGGATTGCGCGAGGGGAAACTTGAGCGTGACCTGGTTTCTAACGTTGAAACGCCTGTGGGGGAAGAGGCGCCCTCCACAGTATAAATGCCCTCTTGCAGTATACCGGCTTTGCTACAAGTGACATTTTTTCCGAGTTATCTCGTGGGACTTGCATGAGTTTTTTAAATCAACCCCCCCTTATAGAGGTGTCCACGCCTCAAAACATGGACGTTGGTGCTGGACCAACTGAAAAACCTGCAATCAAAACGAGCCAAGAAAAGGTACCCCTGTTCTTGGTCATTAAAAGGAAAGGAAACGAAGACTCTGACAATTTTGATAAGATTAGCCCCTTTGCGATTAATAGAAGTTTATTTGGTCAATTTGGAACAGTTAAGATGGCGAGGAAGATAAAAGATGGCCTTTTAATAGAAACTACGTCTATCAGCCAAGCAAAATGTATGTTACGAACAAATAAGTTTTTAAATTACGACGTTGAAGTATTTGCACATAAAACTTTAAACATTTCGAAAGGTGTCATCTACTGTCAAGACCTACTGAACTGCTCAACTAATGAGATATGTGAAGAACTTCGTACTCGAAGTCCGCCGATTGAAATCCAGGAGGGATGGAAAACTACTAGAGAGTCCGGTGCACGTCCTCACTTTCAGTATGCCAACGCTACCTAAAACAATTAAAGTGGCCTTCTACTCTCTAAACGTACGTTTATATGTACCACCTCCCCTTAGATGCTTTAAATGCCAAAGATTTGGCCACTCTTCTTTAAACTGTGTTTTACCACAAGTATGTGTTTGCGGAAAGAAACTACATGAAGGCAGCAGTTGTGAAGACCCAGTTACATGCATAAACTGTAACGGCCCTCATTCAGCGAGGTCCAACAAATGTCCTAAATTTAAAGTCGAGGCTGCAATACAAGAGTTAAAAGTCAAAGAAAAAATTACTTATGCCGAAGCAAGAAAAAAAGTGATAATACCAACACCCACACCGGGAGTAAGCTATGCCAAAGCTACCACTGAAAGTATACCAGCAATTGATATTAAGTCATTGGCCAAAGAGCTAATTCCATTAATGGTTGAAGCCCTTAAACCATTGATGTCAACAAGCCCAAGTAATGCACATCAATCTCCTGCTATGCTGCAAGTTCCTTCGTTTTTACCGCCAAGTAGTCGCTCAGGGAACTAGCTGTCAGAAGCACTATCATCAGATGCCAGGAAGAGAGCAGTTAATGAGATTGGTTCCTCTAGTGACTCTCAATCCTCCCTAGCAAGCAGAGAAAGTGCAAGAAAAAGAAAGAAAGGGTGGCCGAAGGGAAAACCGCGGAAACCACCTAAAGAGGATCTGTGATTAATTTTAATTCAAAGTGATAATTTACTATGATATTTTATTTTTGCTTATCTAGTCATTTTACTATTTATGTGTCTTGTCATTTAATCGTTATTTATTTTGTGCCGTCATTTTATCCATACAACATTAGTTAAGTATCCCTTATTTTTATCTATTTAGTTTTCTTTTTTTTTATAAACTAAAAATGGATACATTCATATTACAATGGAATTGTAATGGCATAAACAACCGTTATTGCGATTTAAAGCTATTACTAAGGGATTATTCACCATTATACATTTGTGTACAAGAATCCCATTTAAAAGTAGATCAGCAATACAATTTAAAAGGTTTCTCGGTCCATAGAAATGACTTCCAGTACCATCTGCGCGCTTGTGGTGGCGTTGCAATTCTGATTAGAAACGGTATTAAAGCAACCAGAATAAACATACAATCGCCACTTCAAGCAATAGCAATGCGGGTATCCTATCCCGTAGATATCACCATATGCAATATATACTTACCGGAATTTAACTGGGAACTACAAGATCTATACAACCTCATAAGTCAATTACCCACACCGTTTATCCTTTTGGGAGATTTCAACGCAAACAGCAATTTATGGGGTTCTAGTAGAATAGACACTAGTGGGCGAGTTATTGAAAATTTTATTGAAAGAGCGGATTTGGTTTTGCTAAATGTGGGATCAGCAACTCACCTCTCAGCCCGAGGAGGCAATTTCTCGGCTGTTGATTTAACTTTGGTTACTCCAACTATGGCACCACGTTTGGCTTGGAAAACTGCAGACCATCTATATGGCAGTGACCACTTTCCAATCATAATCAACCATAATAGCAATAAGGAAGAAAGCCAACCTTTTCCTAAAAAAAATGGATTATAAATAAAGCTAACTGGCCACTGTATAAACAATCTTCCATCCACTCTTAGATCGTTGGCCTTAGATGCTGACCTTTCTTTGCTAGTTTCTGCTATTGTAAACGCGGCTTCTATGTCGGTTCCGCAAACTAGTGGAAAAGCTCATAAGCATGGAGTACCATGGTGGTGTGACGAGCTAGCGACTGCGATCAAAGAAAAGAAACGAACGTTCAATCGGTTCCGTCGAAATCCAACAATGGAAAACTTAATTAATTTCAAAAAAATGAGAGCTAAAGCTAGGCGTGTAATTTTAAAAAATAAAAGGGAATCGTGGAAACAATACGTGAGTACACTTACTTCTAGCTCATCGACTTTACAGATCTGGAGGAAAATTAAAGCCATGAGTGGCACAGGCTCAAGTACACAAATCTTGCAGCTTATTGTAGAAAACAAATCCATTACTGGAACTTTTGAGATCTGTGAAGCTATGGCTAATCAGTTCGAGAGTTCCAGCAGATCTGACAACTACGAAAACTCCTTTTTGTCAGGTAAAGAGCAAAGAGAAACTCAAATAGATTTTTCTACGGATCAAACTTTAGAATATAATTTATCCTTTGCCATGTTTGAGTTAGACCACGCCTTAAAATATGTGAAACCATCTGCAGTTGGGCCGGACAACATCAATTACGAATTTATAAAACACTTAAACGTAGGACTTAAAATATACCTTTTAAATATTTATAACAAAATATGGTCAGAAGGTATCTACCCTACTGAATGGAGATTGGCGACTGTAGTCCCAATTCTTAAAGAAAACAAAGACCCAACAAACCCAAACAGTTATAGACCTATTAGCCTTACTTGCTGTTTTAGCAAAATCTTTGAGAGGATGATTAATTTAAGGTTAGTGTACGTACTAGAAAACAAAAATTTACTTACGCCTCATCAGTATGGTTTCCGTAAGGGTAGATCCACTGTAGATTGTATGGTCCAACTAGAAAACGCGGTTCAAGACTCATTCAAGGAAAGATCACACTTAGCAGCAATCTTTTTTGACATACAAAAAGCGTGTGACATGACCTGGAGATATGGAATACTCGACAAGTTATACAATTGGGGTTTTCGAGGAAATCTTCCTATGTTCGTAGAAGCCTTCCTCTCAGATCGTAGGTTTAGGGTAAGGGTTGGGAGTAGATTATCCTCTTCCCGCAAACTTGAAAATGGAGTTCCGCAGGGATCCACACTAAGCGTGACTCTCTTTGCTGTTGCCATAAATGGAATAATGGCAAACCTCCCTGAAGAAATCGGGAGATGCTTGTATGTCGACGATTTATGCATATATGCTAAGGGGAAAATAATACCTCAAGTTAATTCAATTTTACAAAGATCTGTAAATATTGTGTTAGATAATCTAGAGAGTGTGGGTTATAAACTCTCGCAGGAAAAAACGTCATGCGTTCACTTCTGCAGACTAAGACGTCCGCATCTCGATCCCAAAATATATATAGGTGAGGCCCAGATCAAATGTGTTCAAACAATCCGCTTTTTAGGCATTATTTTTGACGCTGCTTTACGATGGTGCATACAGATAGATGATCTGACGTTGAAATGTCGCCGTACTTTGAATATTATACGGTGTTTGGCTGGTATTAAATGGGGAGCAGATAAAGAAGTTTTATTAAAAGTATACAAATCAATGATTTTGTCTTGGGTTGATTATGGTTGCATTGTATACAGCTCTGCCAGAAAAACTACGTTAGATCGACTTAACAACATACATCACTCGGGACTTAGGTATTGTACTGGAGCTTTTTATACCAGCCCCATTTCAAGCATCTTGGTAGAAGCAGGAGTTCCTTCCCTTGCCAAAAGACGAGACCGAATGCTTCTTTCCTACGTAGTCAGAATAAAAGCTCAACCGTTACATCCAAATCACAAGATCATTTTTCGTAAAAGGCATTCATATGCAGAACGCCCTACTATTACTAGACCGGTCAGAGTACGGGCACATGAGGAGCTTAATAAATATCAAATCAGAATACCGACACTTTTAAAGTCTGATAATTTGGAAGTACTATCATGGAAGATACGACTACCTATTGTGCGAAATATTAGTAATTTGCAAAATAGTTTCAATGTAAATGAACCTCCTAATGGAAAAGTACTGTATGCACTAGGAGTTAAAACTGAAAATAGTGTTGGTTGTCCATTTGTGGTAGGAAATGACTCCCACTTTTGGTCGCTACCTCCACAAAGCTCAAAAATCATGGCCGAGATGTACTCCATCTATCAGGCGTTACTGTATTGCCATTCTTCTAGTCAATATACGAGGTATATCATCGTAAGCAGGTGCAGGTTTGTGATGCAACGCATTGTTAATAGGTTTACTACACATCCCATGGCTCAACTAATACTTTCATTGCTGCAAGCTCTGTATACGTCAGTACAACTAATTACGTTTTATACTGTGTCTGATTACGAAAAGATACACTCTATGCGCTTGGCTCAGGAAGCTGCTTTAAACGCAGCAAATGATGAGGGAGCCGTTGATGTAATGCTATGTACATATGAAGATACAGCCAAACAGTTAATCCAGACAGTACTAAGCTCTTGGCAAACCGAATGGGATACATCAGATACTGCACTTCGACGTATTAAACAAAGTGTAATGCCGTGGAGAAGCCTTAATAATATTTCTCGTGAAGAACACGTCAAGTTGACTAGACTGGGTATAGGTCACACTAACATAACCTTGCAACATTACCTTACGGGAAGTGATCCACCAAAAGGTGTTAATTGTAACGTGCCTATAACAGTCACTCATCTGCTAATAGATTGTCCACTGTTTTTCATTGAAAGGCAACGTAGTACTCTCGAGAGAAACTTAGAAAGTATACTCGGAAACAACCAAGTAGCAATTAAAAAGGTGATGAATTATCTTAGAAATACAAATTTATTGCATAAAATATAATGGTATTTGTAAAAGCGCTAATGACCCAAGATGTTAAAGCGCAAAAAAAAAAAAAAAAAAAATAATAATAATAATAATGTAGTTTATTGTCAAGGATCAAAGAAATTGATATAGACATTGTCGGGCATACAAATAACATGTAAAGTGTTAATAAACATAAGACACGAAACAATGATAATACTACAAACTATAATTTGACAGATATAAAAAAAAATAAGAACAAATATAAATTACAGAAACTGTTGCTAGATGGTGTCGGTGCATCTGAAGAATTCGTCTAAATTATAAAATGTATGTTCAATTAATAAACATCTTAATGAGCATTTAAAATTTTTTTTATTTCGTATGGTTTTCATGGTATCAGGCACACCATTGAAAAGTCCCATTACACTAGACGCTCTAAGAGTAGAATTACATCTTGCAAAAGGAACGTAATACTTATTTTTATTTCTAGTATTGAAGAAATGAATATATTTACTGCAGGTGTATTCTGTTTTGCGTTTAAAAACATACAAGTATACCTCAAATATATACAGGGTGGCCCAACAGTGCGTGGGTGGAAGATTGTGGGTTTATTAAGGAATATTCCTAAAGTTTGTTGATGGGATGTGGTGGGGTATCCTTAAGGCTACAAACCTAAAATATTCTCACTTGAATCGCAAAGTCTATATAATATTATATCAAAGTTACATTTTTTTTTTTTAATAGAACCATCTGTATATTATTGCATATTTGGATTCCTTGGTCAATTCTAGTGCGACTGTATGTATCATATATAGTACCTAAAACGAACCATTTAGCCGCAATTCGTTATTTCTACAAAAAGTAGATGTCTGAAAAAAACTAGATATCGCTGTGATCATAAAACTTAGAAGGCCATGACTCTACGATGTTTTGCATCAAATGCGAAATTTTTTTACCTTTCTAATGGTATAAATTAGTTGGTATCTATCTTCGGTAGATTTCCTTTAATTTCACAATTTCTGATTAATTTGATGTATTTTTCAATGTGTTTTAGTATTACGTAGTAACCCATGGAAACTAAAGAAAAAACGATTAACATTATAAAACATTATTTATTAAGTAGAAAAATACATTAACACAAAAAACAAAATTTCGAGCTGAAATAAAAATAAAAATAATTTTAATAAATGTTCAAAATGTCTACCACCTTGTTCTAAGCAAATTTTAATTCTGAAAAAAATGATTTTTAACCCTATTTAACATTACTGGGTTAATATTTACAAAAACGTTTCGGATTCTATTTTTCATATCTTCCGCAGTGGTTGGTAGTTCAGCACATACTTTTTGCTTGCTGTACTCCCACAAAAAGAAATCGAGGAGGGAAATATCTGGAGACTTCGCTGGTCATCGTATTGGTCCATTTCCTTCTATCCAATTTGCAACAAATGCTTTATTAAGCCACCCACTTACTACACGGGCACGTTGTAAAAATGCATGTCCCTAATTTGAGTGAGCGGGGCATCTTCAAGGAGTCCAAATAATTTATCATCCAGGAAATTCAAGTACAAATCCGAATCTAGAATACCGTCGAAGAAAAAGGGGCCAACAACTGAAGTACCGAATATGCCTACCCAAACATTAATCGACCATTTCTCTTGGCTATGAACTCGGAAATAGTGTGGATTTTAATCTGAGTAATAACGAAAATTGGGCTTATTCAAAAATTGTACAATTTCATTTAACTTTTGTTCTACCCAATTGCAAAGATTAATCCTGTTTTGAAAATCGGTCTCCTTGAGCTCTTGATAAAGTTAGATGTGCTAAGGATGAAATTTTTTTTTAATTATTCCTCTTTTTATTTTATTTTCTTATTTAGCTCGTAATTTTGTTTTTGTGTTTATGTGTTTTTCTACTTAATAAATAATGTTTTATAATGTAAATAGTTTTTTGTTTATTTTCCAAGGCTTACTAGAGAATAAAAATTAAAAATTGAAAAACACATGAAATTAAACAGAAATTGTGAAACCTACTGAATAGAGATACAGGCCAATTTATACCGTTGGAAAGGTAAAAACATGACCGTTCCGTTTGAAAAAATCAAGTTACCATTGATTGAAATGCTCTAAATTGACAAAGTAATTTCTCTAAACACAAGAAGAATTCAAATTTGACCATTCGGTTTACGCTAGTACATTTCATGTCTAGTAATATCCCACAGTCATGGCCCTCTAAGTTTTGTAATCACAGCGATATTTAGTTTTTTCAGACCTCTACTTTTTGTAAAAATGACGAATTGCGGCTAAACGATTCGTTTTAGGTACTATGTGTGATACATAAAGTTGCACTAGAATTGACCAAGGAATCCAAATATGCAATAATAGACAAGGGGGTTCCATTTAAAAAAAATGTAACCTTGGTATAAATCGCCCTGTACAAACTTTGCGATTCAAATGAAAATATTTTGGATTTGTAGCCTTGAGGATACCTTACCACATCCCATCAACAAACTTTAGAAATATTCCCTAATAAACCTACAATCTTCCACCCACACTCTATTGAGCCACCCTGTATATGGTGACTAATGTCAAATTTTTGAAAATATTTCGACAGGATTCTGTACTACAAACGTTTGCCATTATTCGTACAATCCCTTTTTGGGCTATCAAAACTAATTTGACACGAGAAGAGATGTCCTACTGACATAGCATAACGTAATCGACATCAATTTGCGCGTGGTAAATAGAGATTAGTTGTTTTGTAAACGTTTTGGAGATCCCTAAAAGCGTATGATAAAGTACTTAATTTAGAGCCCAACCTATCACAATGTAGATGGAATGATAGAGTGCTATCAAGATAAATGCCAAGAAATTTAGGGCATGATATGACATTGCCATTAACAAAGATATTTAACCTACAGGTTTTCTTTTGAGGGTTATTTATGGAACTGCGTAAGCAAAGTCTTTTCCGTATTGAAGTACAGTCCAATATTATTTATATTGTTAGCAATATTAGTTAATGACATTGTACATTTCGTTTCAAGTAGGGTATTGTTCGAATCGGAAACTAATAGAGAGATTTCATCAGCGTACAAGACATGCTCACCACGGATTACCTTACTTATTTGATTAACATATAAAATAAATAATACCGCGCCGAAGACAGATCTTTGAGGGACCCCCATCGTGACCGGCAATTTTTCAGAAATGACACGTTAGTAGTATTTGAATTTAAGCAGGAGACAAACTGGTACCTATCAGATAATAAGGAGGATACCCAAGTAAGAGACACACCTCTCACCCCATAGTCGTCCAAATTTTGTATAAATGTAGAATGATTGACACAGTCCAATGCCCTACTTAAATCGCAAAAAATTCCTGCAGGGCATCCACCTGCCTCTATATATTGCATAAGTGTGAAATAAAAATTGTACAAAGCTGTGAAGGTTGATTTATCTTTCCGGAAACCATGTTGGTTAGTCTTAAGGATATTAGACTCTTCCACAAACTTTGTAAGTCGATCTAAGGAAGCATATTCAAAAACTTTTGATAAACTTTCAGATAATGTTATGGGTCTATAGTTGACTAATGAGGAAGGATCACCATTTTCGTAAATAGGTCACCTTACCAGTTGATCTCCCCGGAAAATTACTCGTCATAAAAGACAAATTAACCAGCTGGGCTCAATATAAAACAAAGGTTCCTTTTAACAATAAATATCGGGATCTCATCAGGACGTGCTGAACGTTTATTTTTTAATTTTGAATTAAGTAAGTTAAATAATTCAATTTCACTGAATGGATGCAAAAACAATGTACGCTCATTACACATTTCTTTAAAAAAAGATAAGTATTTTATTTTAGTATTAAAAGCATCTTTAAAATCATTATGGCTTTTCACTGCGGTCCATTTCTCGCATCCAAGAGCATCCACAAAACGCCCAACGTTCGATGTACAAAAGTTCCTTTTAAAAAGATATTTACCGTTAACGCAATATTTTTGTGATAAAAATATGTTTAATCCAAACAGCACATGTCTGTGGCCAGATATCTCGTTATCTAAAATACAACACGTGCCATCATTAGAGAAATTTATGAAAATTTGATCAATTATAGTCGAGGACGAACGTGAGATTCGTGGGAGCCAATTTACTATCGGCTTACAATTGTAACCGGCTAACAAATTGCATGATATTTTAAAAGATTTGTTTTTATACTGTCGAAATTGAAATCACCCCAAATTAAAATATTCATAGTTGAGCTGTAAACATTTTCTAGAACACACGTTAAATTGTTAAAGAAAATGTTTTCATCACCAGAAGGACGCCTATAAAAATTTAGTGTGTAATTCTTATTACTTACTTTAAATGAAACAGCGTATATTTCAAAGTGTTTTTCAACACAGTACTCGTTGAAATCAATTGATGAAGCATTTATAGATTTTTTACTCCAGATGTTCACAACACCGCAAGTATGTAATTTTCCACAGTAAAAATTTACTAGTTCGTACCCATAAATGACGCGATTCTCTAAAACATTTAACTTGACACCTATTTCAACTAAACACAAAAAATACAGGTTATCACAGTTTGAAGTAAATCTAGTTTACATGAGTTAATGGTATTTATATTGAGTAGTAAAAGTCTAGGATTAAAACCCAACTAATTGCTGCTCCGCATGGCCAAATATCCGGATTCATAGCATCCTTATGATGCTTCGTTTTAGAAATACAGGGCGTCAAAGTTAATAACCTGCCCAAGCAGTTGGTAATAAATACCTAAAAATGCAAATATCTTAAAAATTGTTAAAGTTATCGATTTAGACAAAGTATACCTTTTTTTATCTGAAAAACATCAAGGTTTCATATTTTAATAAAGGAATCCAGTTTACTCTATTGGCTTAGTAATTATGGATTAAAAGGTTGCTCTACCCCTTACGTTCTACGCTATTGTACATAATAAAAGCATGTTGATAAGCTAAAATCAATGTACTTTATAGCTATATTCATTATACTAAGAATGAGAAAAGTACCTTTTTTCGTTTTGGAGATATTTAAAAAATCAGCATTTTTTCTTGAAACTTTGAAACCCTGTATCTTTTCTATTATTAATATTAAAGAAAATTGCGCCAGATCGTAATATTTTACGGCCGAGAACCTTACCTTTCACTATAGACTTACGGACTACCCCGTACTTGGATACATAATACACTACGTTTTAAATGAAATGCACCACTTAGAAATAATAATGCTATGGTCTTGAAAGTATGGTAAAATAATGCTTTATTAACGTGTATAAGATGATAAAATTTTGAAGGCAAAATATTAACAGTTAACAAGAAAATGTTAATAGTGTGTAGCATCACCACGCACAGCAATGCAGGCGTTCACTCTCCGAGGCATGCTTTCTATGAGATGGTCTATATCCTCCCGAGGCATTTCATCCCAGGCTACCTGGAGATGATGTCGTAATTCATCCAAGTTTTTTGGGGGCCTTGGTAGTTGCCTTAGTCTTCGACCCGTCATATTCCATACATGTTCAATAGGCGAAAGATCTGACAATCGCGCAGGCCACGGCAATACTGGTTGCTGCACTTGATCCAGAAACCTTCTTGTAACATGTGCGGTATGTGGTCTAGCATTATCTTGTTGCCAAATGCCATTTGGCAACGTCTGCATTAACGGTACTACCACTGGATCCAAAACATTATCAATGTAACGCTGAGCACTTAATGTGCCTAGAATGAACACAAGAGGAGATATTCCACCAAGACATATGGCGCCCCAAACCATGACTCCAGGTGTTAAGCCTGTGGGTCGTCTTTCAACAAACTCTAAATTTCGACGTTCTTCTCGAAACCGCCGCGCCTTCTGGCGACCATCGTTTCGCCACAAACAAAAACGCGATTCGTCGTTGAAGACGATGTTGTTCCATTGAAGGCCCGTCGTTCTTGACACCATGCCAATCTAGCAGTCTTATGTTCTTGGGGTCGTCGGTACCGACAATACGAATGTAAGTCAAAAGACTTAATTCTCCTGTAGATTGTTGACATTGATAGGTGACTACCAATAGCTCCTATCTAGTTCACCGCAACAGACCTTGTTGACTAAAACCGATCTCTTGTGGCCATCCGCCTAAGAACTCGTTCTTCACGATCATTGGTGGTCTTCCACTGGGACGAGGTCGTTGAATGCCTTCTTCAGACCAAGAAGACCAAATGCGGGCCACCGTGGTGTGGTCTCCATTAAGGCTTCTGCCGATTTCTCGAAATGACAAAACTGCTTCTTTCATGCCGATAACTCTACCCCTGTCAAAATCTGAAACTTGGGCAAAGTTTCGTCGTTGTCTTACTGAGGGCATTTTTTCAGAATAAATGTGTCAGTTAAATAACAAAAAATTGACATTAGGCGACTAAATTTCATAAAATGTATAAATAAAAATTGTTGATAATTGATGTTAATAGTGGTGCAAAGTACATAATGACTTGTTCTTTTTCAATGAAACTTCCATCGTTTTCTATATGATACCGAAACATTGTTTTGCCAAAATTTCAAAATCATAGCATTATTATTTCTAAGTGGTGCACTTCATTTGAAACGTAGTGTATAACTTTGATGTCTTGTGCCTGTCAGAACATTGTATGACCGAAAACCAGATAAAATTTTATAAATTAGATTACAATATTGGTATTTACTTTTTTTACTAGACAGAATCATATTCATGGAGGGTAAGTATATTTATCCGTAATAGCATTAAGTACAAACATATCTTTTAGAGAAGTTGAGCTCGTCTACTAGCGGTTGGCGAGACTACCTGACTGTTCCGACCCTAAATAAATATTCTTAAGCTTCTTAGGATAATTGAAATTAACATAAAAGTGGAAGTTCAAGAAATCCAGTGGCGTCACAGTTTTTAAAAATTTGTTTAACTAAAATGTTTTTTACTTTTTATTAGATGCTATTATATGTACAAACTACTACATACATAGATAAGGGCAACTAATTAAAGAACATTTAATATTTTAACGTTAATCACAGTCATTATAATAATATAATAGTGCAATTAGACTACTAATTGCAATGCAATTGCAGACGGTATTCAAATGACTTTCGTTTAAGAAACTTTTTCAGTACGAATTCATATTCTCTAAGAAGCAGTTGAAGTGTATTGAATATGTCTACAATCGAACACAAACCGCCGAATACATGCAGAAACGTGATAGAAATGGAAAACATGTATTTAGATCGTGAACAGACATTAGATTTGCACATCGAACCATTAATTATTTCTACTAATGGTGACTCTTCTAGTGAAAGTGATGACAAATATTATAATGACAGTGATTAACGTTAAAATAGTACATGTTCATTAATTGGTTGCCCTTATCTATGCATGTAGTAGTTTGTACATATAATAGAATCTAATAAAAAGTAAAAACCCTTTTAATTTACAAATTTTGTGTAATCACTAACACGCCACTGGATTTCTTGCACTTTTATGTTAATTTCAATTATCCTAAGAAGCTTAAGAATGAGTATTTGGGGTCAGAACCGCCAGGTAGTCTCGCCAACTGCTAGTAGACGGCCTCTATAAAATAGAAATCCATGTCGAATTATACGCGGTTGAAATAATTCCGATTAAATTAATTTTTATTGGTTTATACGGACCGTGTTCGGGATCTGTTCATAATTTCATTGAAAACCTGTAAAAATTATCGCAGGATCTTAGTAAAAAGTATAATAAACTTGGTTGAGTTGATCGGCCTATTTCCAAAGTTTTTGCTTTTTAAGCGCGACGTTTCGGAAGTGGACTCTGCTTTCGTCATCAGGCTTAGTCCTGAGAACGACTGTTTTCGGACTTGAGTAAAATTCATATGTTATGATTTTTTGCCAAGCACTTGACTACTCTCAGATTCGAACTTGGTACCTTTCACTTGCAAGCCTGACACATTTACCCCTGAGTCACTGAGTAATCCAATATATATTTTTTAGAACACGCAGGTGTATTCTCCTTAAGCTCTTTATGCATTATTTGAATCCACGTGGGTTTCATTTCCACACTAGCTTGGCTTATTAGATTTGCTGCTAGTGCGACGTATTTGGCTTCATTGAGTTTCCGGCGAGTTGTACTCTCGTTCTTCGCCACTATCTGTATGTTATCGTTCCACACATGTTCGGCGATTCTTCATTTTTCTGTTTCGCCCTTGCGGACATTGTTCTTATGTTCCTTTGTTCTCACCTTGAGTGACCCACTGCTCTCTCCTAAGTATGCTCTACCGCATTCGCGTGGTAGGTTGTATACACAATTCTTGGAATTATGATTTTCATTGCGTTCTGGTCGGTTTGAAAGCAGTGCGTATCTTGTGTTTGTTGCCTATCCTTCGTATTTTGTCTGAGGTACCTTGTATACATGGTATTATCGCTGTATTATATGGTTCTTCTTTTTCGGTTACCTTTTCCCTGTTTAGGTTAGGTGTTAGATCGGGGTAGCCATTTACGTTAAGTGTTTTAGCAATATTTCCTTTTATTTGTTCAGGTCCTCTTGTTCTGAGCATATTGTTTTCGCTCTATCGTAGAAGTATTTTGCAACCCCTAACTTCACGCTTTTGCGGTGATTGAAGTAGTAATGTAGGTACTTCCCCGTGTGGATAGGTTTCCTGTCGTAAAAGTGTTGTCATTCCTGTGTACAAGTACATCCATCCAGGAATGGCAGTTTTTGTTCCGACTCCAATCACACTGTGAATTCTATGAAGGGTGCGCATCTATTTAGATGATCTAGGAATTCATCTAGCTTATACTTGCGTGTTGCCAAATTACGAAAGTATCGGCCACACATCTAAGCTACAACTTTGATCTTTTCCGTGACTTCGTATATAAAAACACACACACACACACACACGCACATGCACGCACGCACGCACGCACGCATGCACACACGCACACACCCACACACGCACACACGTACACACGCACACACACACACACACACACACACACACGCACACACGCACACACGCATACACACACACACTCACTCACGCACTCACACGCACACATACGCACACATGCACACATGCACACACGCACACAAGCACATACGCACACACACACGCACACACACACACACACACACGCAAACACACAAACACACGCACACGCGCACACACGAACACACGCACACACACACACGCACTCCGTACGCACGCACGCACGCACTCACACACGCACAAACGCACGCACACACGCACACACGCACACACGCACACACTCACACACGCACACACGTACCCACACACAGACACAAACACAGAGACACACAGACGCACAGACACCCAGACACACAGATACACAGACACACAGATACACAGATACACAGACACACAGACACACAGACACACAGACACACAGACACACAGACACACAGACACACAGACACACAGACACACAGACACACAGACACACAGACACAGACACATACACAGATACAGACACATACACAGACACAGACACAGACACAGTCACAGACACAGAAACAGACACAGACACACACAGACACATACACAGACACAGGCACAGACACAGACACAGACACAGACACAGACACAGACGCAGTCGCAGACCCAGACGCATGCGCAGACGCAGACGCAGACCCAGACACAGACACAGACACGGACACAGACACACACGCACACGCACGTCATGTGCTGGGACGTCAGACTTGTATTACACTTACGCTTATAGTGCGATGTGTTGTGCAAGTTTTAATTTTAAAAGTAATTGCGTGACTAATAACCTTGGTAAAGAAATTAAAATACTAACTGTAGTTCAAGGTAAAAACATAATCTTGTCACAAAATAACAATTAACTAATTGAAGAGTTTGTTTGTTAAGTAAACAATGTGATTAAAAAAAGGTTTGATTCTTATATTAGCGGCATGTCTAATTTTTATTCTAAATTGTGAACTCGCAAGTTATTTATATTTTATTATTTTACTATTAAACCAAAAAATATCAATATAAAGCTGAACTATAAAATTATCCTACTGTGTGAAAATTAAGTAGCGGATAAATTCTGTAACTCCGCTATTCTGTATGATAGACAAAATCTAATCTAACCAATTGTTTTGAAACTTGCGACGTCATCAATATTTTTTGTAAATGACAAACTTTTTTGTTTTTTATTTCGGTAGAGTTTTTTAATCTCTTTCTATGATATAAAATTTTGAATGGGGTACATGAAAACAGTCTTACAGTTAAAAAAATTAATGAATTAATTTAAAAGACTGATTCTAGTTATCGAAATTTTAATAACAAACAAAAACTTTTTAGACTTCGTAAATTACATTAAATGTACAAACATGGCCCGGCACCGTCTGACAATACCTAAGACGGTTATGAAATGCATTCACTACGTTTTGAAGCATGCGAGTCATTATTAACCTACACTCATGTCGAATTCTTTCTTGAAGGTCCTGTAAATTGTTAGGTCGGTTTTTGTATACCAAGCTTTTTAAGTGGCTTCACAGAAAAAAGTTTAATGGTGTTAGATCAGAGAACCTAGCCGGACATTCCTCTTCTTCCTATCTATTATCTTTCTGGGAACACGTCGTCTAAATAACGCCGCACATCTACTGCATAGTGTGGCGGAGTACCATCATGATGCAGCCTAATGTTATTGTTTGGTACGTCGAGGTCGTTTTCATTCGGAAATTATCGCTAATGCAGGTAGTAATTCAAATTGTAAAAAGTTTAGGTATCTTTCCCTAGTCCAATTAGTGTCGAAAAAGAGTGGCCCTAAAATTCTGTCACCAACAATTCCTGCCCATACGTTGAGCTTTTGGGGATATTGGGTATGAGTTTCCAGCATCCAGTGTGGATTTTTCCCCAGACCAATATCGAAAATTCTGCCTATTGACAATTCCATGTAAGGAAAAACTTGCTTCATCGGAAAATATTATATGCCGCAAGAACATTGTATCAAGATTGCACATTTCCACATTTGCTCACAGAATTGTTACCTAACATCAAAGTCGTTCTCTGATAGCTTATGGATCAATTTTACCTTCTAAGGATGAATTTTTATTTAAATGTTTCAGTACTGAAGTATAGCTCACATTGTGTTCTAAAGCGACAAGTTGTATGCGGATTATCTTGAAATTCCAGTAAAGCGTTAAGCTGCACATCTTCGTTTAATTTTGTCACAGGACGGCCAGTTTTTGGAAGCTCCCTCACAATACCCTGTTTTTGAAATTTATTTTCTATTCTTCTGAGTGTATATTGGCTTATTTGCTTATCAGGATATTTGTCTCTGAAAAGTCGACATACCTCTAGACGGGTTCTAATTCGATCGCCATACCCATTCATCATTAAACCTTCAATTCTTTGTTGTTCTGTGAGCGATGCCATTTTGGTCAAACAAGGTTATCAATACGGTAAATACTAGTACTATACACAGGGAATTAAAAACGCACTAAACACATCGCTTGTCAAGATGAAAACAGGTTTTTTTTTGTTATTAACACCCCGGTAACAAGGATTAGTGTGTTAATTTAATTCATTAATTTGTTAAACTGTAAGACCGTTTTTCTTGAATTTTTTTATGCAACCTATTCAAAATTTTATAGCGTTAGAAAGAGATTAAAAAACTCTCCGAAATAAAAAATAAAAAATATAGGTTGTCATTTAAAAAAGAATATTGATGACGCCACAACTTCCAAAACAATAGATGGAAACATCTGAAAAAACCTTTTTTATATGTGTTGTAATTTAAATTGCTACACCCCTTTTAGGTTTTGTCTCTATCATACAGATTAACGGAGTTATCGAATTTATACGCTACTTAATTTCCACACTGTATGTGTAGCGAATTCCTTGCGAACATTGTAACACTAGTTACAGAGGATGTTTTTAAATAATTACGTAAACTACTTTATTATATTTAAGTTATTTTTGGCAGTGATCAATATACGCTTAAAACGTAGTATAAAAATTAATCACTCATTTTATTAATGAGGTGCATGCTTTAAAACATTTTGAACTTAGGAAGTTTAGCGAATGTCATACATGCATTAAAATAAACAACAAAATTCTAGGGGCTCCTTTCATTCATTGATAACTAACCATTGGTATTATAGATTGTGCATAAAAATCAAAAGAAATAATTGCCACTTACCTTAAAAATGAATGTCAATCATTTACAATGTTATAGTAGTGATCTTATGTTAACAATACACATTGCCTATTTTGTTCATTGCCGGAAACTTAAATTTCCCGGATATTAGCGGTAAGCTGCATTCAAATGTTTCTATAGACCCGTTAATGCATTAATTATTCAGTAAGGCATTATTTAACGTACTTAATGATTGTATAACAATAATGTTGTACTCATTGTTAGGTACCATAACAATTTTCGGCAATTAGTTATTTTAACATGTATGAAATAAATTGCGATATACGATCTTATCACTAGTAGGTATCTTAAAACGGTTTAAGCTAAAGGCACGTAATGAAAGCGCTCAAGCTATGGAAAAAGAATGCGTACAAGATAACAGTGAAGATGATGACGAAACCAACAAAACTTTTCTACTATACGTAAAATGGCCTACAGAAAAAATGGGTAGAACACAATATCAATACGATATTCAGAACAGAAACAAGGATTTGTACGGTTTTGAAAAAACAAAATTGACTTAGAAGACGAAGGAATTTGCGAAATGCTTGTCAAGATTGCCAGCAAACATATATTGGACCAACAGAAAAATGAATCAGCGTGAGACGAGAAATCATTTAGCAGTGAAGAAAAATATACCAATATCGTCGTTAGCACAATACAGGCACAATACTATACTTACCGTAAACTTTGATAAAACAAAAAGGATCGCAACCATCAACCATCTGATCAAACGAATAATAAGGGAAGACAACAGATTAGAGAAACTATCACTCAGCCTCACACAATTTATGGAGAAAATTCAATCATCTTTTTGTGTTGTATTTCGTTAGTCAGAGATGATGTTTTGGTTTCCATTGAAGAGGACCAGTGTTGATTTTAGTGCTATATTCTCATATTTGGGTTAAATAGCGCTTTGGCGGATTCTTATATCGTAAAGTTCAGTAAACTTATTTATGCATCACGAAAGTACATACGAGTTCACAGCTGTTCAAACAAATAAAAGGTTGTTGTAAATATAATTATCGGTGGTAATACTATAAGAGCTTATATTTATTCGGACAAACCTTCATTTTGAAACGAACGAAAGCATTGTTGCTTGGTAATTAATGAGAGCAAATAACATGGTAAAATTTTACCTTTTGCTATTTGCTCGAATTGTGTTACCTAAATGCAACAAATCCTGAGTTCTGTCTAAATGAAAGTTTGTCCCGGGGATAAACACAAGCTCGAATGGTATTTGGTAAGACAATTTAATGAATCATGTAATTAAAAATAATAAATTATCTTTTAAGAGTTACTGATAATATATCGTTACCATGGAAACATATCAACATGTAATTTACCCACTTGGAAACATACCTACAGTATATGTGATGTGAAAGTGATAAAACTATACTAGAATGCATTGTTTTTGACGTATGAATTAAATTGTCGCTATAGTAAATCTCGTGTATATAAAGACCAAAGAACGTTTTGTAAATAAATTAAGTTGTATAGTGCTAGGTGTCTCAGTTGTGCTGTTCCAAAGTCATACCTCCGTTGTTCCGAAAAATTAAAAATCAAAACTTTAAGCGTTTTATATGCATCTAACGTCCTCAATAATAAGCTTAATAACAAAATTCAGCCACTTCCGGTTTGACCGGAAATGCATCTAACATTTGGAAATTCAAAAGACACCCTGTATACTTAATTCGAAATTTGAATTCTGCCCAAAATTTCCTTTTAAACGGTGCATCATACTTTATATTAAGGCTTAATAGTAATGAATAAATCAAATTAAATTATTTTATATAACCCAGTTATAAATTACGGTTATGTAATACTGAAACAGTTTTAACGAAACATTGAATTCTTAAACTTTAAAGTAGATGTTCAAAATGCGCTCCTTGTTGTTCCAGGCAACATTCTGTTCTACGTAAAAGTTCACGAGACGTTACTGGTCTCAATACTTCCGGAGCAACATTATAGTCTGTCCTTCAGATAACCCCATAAAAAATAATCTAAAGGTATTACATCCGGAGATCTTGCGCAAAATTTCCTTTTTAACGGTGTATCACACTTTATTAAGGCTTAATAGTAATGAATAAATCAAATTTAAAAAATTTGGTATTAAACCACTATTTAACATTGAGATATTGAAACAGTTTAGATGCACCACTAAGTAGGCGTTGTAATCAAATGACGTAAGTTAATTGTTTGTTTGATAGTTGTCGTTGACAGTGTTTAAAACGTATTTATTTGTAAATTTAAACGTGTCTAGTTATTCAAGATGAATATTGATGCTTATACAAATCAAGAAAAATTTGATATGATCTTAATTTATGGGGAATGTCGAAAAAACCCCCGAAATGCGTTAAATGTTTACCGACAGCGTTATCCCGGTAGACGCATGCCGAGCGCTATGTACAGGCTGTCCCAAATTCGAGGGCAAGCATGGGGATCTCGCTTATTATAAGAGATAGGGTATAGGTTTAAATTCGGCACTTTTGCTAAACTCGATGCCGAGTAATAATCTGAAAAGAAATGTGAGCTAACTCGAATGGATTTGGTTTTATGCTCAAAAAACTAAAAATTTCGATTTTCGTTTTTCGCGTTTGGCTACCTTATTATTAGGAATTTTCAAAATTCGATTAAACATTATTAAGACAACTTTTTACGCACAAGATTAATACGCTATTAAAAATATGATGCGACGTTTTGTTTATTCTGAACCATCATCAGGTTTATTTTTTCTTATCGGGGTTAAGACATATTTTTATGGCGTTGGATGGAGAATGTTATGCTGATTTTAGCAATATATAACACTTCATGGTTTGATCGACTGCGAATTAAAATACTCTTAAATTAAAAACTTAATATTACATTATCACGATATCACCCATGAATCAAACAAAACTCAGGAGTTGGCTTTTGTTATGTCATTTTCTAATTGTAAAAAGGGTAATAACTGCAAGATCCTTCGTGTTAGTGCTTTAAAATTTGCAAGTTTCTTTAGAATGTTTTCAAATTCAGAAAAACGAGACATGATAAGGATATTTTATAGCTGCAATAGAAATAGTGTCAGAGCAGAACAAAGATATTTAGAGGAACATCCGGAGAGGCAGCAACCAAACCAGAGATATTTTTTAAAATTAGACCAAAATTTGCGAGAATTTGGATGTTTTCAGAAACCTCGAAATGCATATGGTAGCAGACTAGACAGAGATGCCGAAGAAGAAATATTACATCAGGTACTATTTGTGAGTATTATACTAATTATAAGAATTTCCACTCACTTCACTGCTAATTTCAGCAGACATTTTTTTGGAGAGTTATGACTTTATGTTATCCATTTTAGGTTCAAGAAAATCCATCATCTACCAGAGAAATAGAGCAAACTATTGAAGTGCCAAAAACGACAGTTTGGCGAGTGTTAAAGCAACACCGTTATAAACCATTTAAGTTACACGTTAGTCAAACTCTTCGGCCTGGGGACGATATGAGACGGTTGGATTTTTGTAACCAACTTAATACCAAAATGCTGGAAAATCGCAACTTTCTCAATCAAATCATTTGGACGGATGAGTGCAATTTTTCCACTAATGGAATGTTTAATCGTAATAACGACCACTACTGGTCCGTTGAAAATCCACGAATTAACAGGCAAATGCGAGGACAAGGCCACCGGTCATTTAATGTGTGGGTTGGAATCTGGAAGGACAGGCTCTTTGGGCCAATTATTTACGACGGTGTCCTAACGTCTCAACGCTACCTCGCATTTCTAACACACGAAATATCAGACCTTTTGGATGATGTTCCGCTAAACGAAAGATGGACTCTCTGGTGGCAAATGGACGGAGCTCCTCCTCATAATGCTGCGATAATAAGTGAATATCTTAACGGCGAATTTTCTGATAAATGGATGGGAAAATGGGGTACCACATAGGTGGCCAGCAAGAAGTCCAGATTTAACCCCTTTAGATTACTTCCCCTGGGGCTATTTAAAAAATATGATTTATAAGACGCCACTGCAAAATATAGAAGAACTCCAGAATAGGGTTATTAATGAACTTCGTCAAATTCCCAGGCGAACCATTCAAAGAAGCGTAAACAATTGTAGAAGAAGAATTCGTTACTGTATTCAAGAATGCGGAAACTTGTTCGAATATTTATTATAATAATTTTTGTTTGTTTGTCTGTGTAATTATTTTGTTGTTACCTATCGATAAATTTGCGTTGTCGCTATTATGACCGTGTTACATAGACATACTTGTTTGAGTTGTTTGTTAATGTTTTTTTTTAAATTGTTTAAATGTTTTTATATTTTTTTGGATGTTCTAACGAGTTTAACAAATTAAATAAGTAGAACTACTGTAATTATTCCTTGCTGGATCCAAGAAGGCGGAATCTTGTTCTTCGTATTTTTCTCATTATTTTAGTTCGCAGTCGATCAAACCATAAAGTGTTATATATTGCTAAAATCAGCATAACATTCTCCATCCAACGACATAAAAATATATCTTAACCCCCATAAGAAAAAATAAACCTGATGATGGTTCAGAATAAACGAAACGTCACATAATATTTTTAATACCGTATTAGTATATTGTGCGTAAAAAGGCTCCTTAATAATGTTTAATCGAATTTTGAAAATTCCTAATAATAAGGTGGCCAAACGCGAAAAACGAAAATCGAAATTTTTAGTTTTTTGAGCATAAAACCAAGTCCATTCGAGTTAGCTCAAATTTCTTTTCAGATTATTACTCGGCATCGAATTTAGCAAAAGTGCCGAATTTAAACCTATATCCTATCTCTTATAATAAGCGAGATCCCCATGCTTGCCCTCGAATTTGGGACAGCCTGTACTTTACCCGCTTAGCATCTAATTTATCAACAAGTGGATCATTCTCCAAGAAACCAACTGTTCTTAAAAGAAAGACTGCTACTGATGATGGTCACAGTGCTGATATTTTAAGCAGAGTTCTTATTGATGTACATATTTCTATAAGACAAACTGAAATAGAGTGTGATATATCGCGATCTTCCATATAACAAGTTCTAAAAATTTACAAATTGAAACCATATAAAATACATCTACACCAAGGACTAGAAAAAAGAGATAACAGAAGACTTAATTTTCTTTCGTGGTTAACGCCAACACAATTCAATTTTGTGGTCAGGTGAGAGCCTGTTTAACAACGATGGAATAGTGAACCGACATATTTGCATTACTGGTCTCAAAATAATCCGCACTGTATACGGGAAACTAATTTTCAAAGAATTTGGGGAATTAATGTATGGTGTGGGATTATTAATGGAGTTACAATTGGACCGAAATTTTATGAAAGTACGTTAACTGGTAATAATTATTTAGAATTCCTACAAGACGATTTGCCTGTGCTGTTGGAAGTTCTTCCACTTAATATGCATACCAACATGTACTTTCAGCAGGATGGAGCACCCGCACACAATTCTGCTATGGTAGCTAATTATTTAAACCAAATATTTCAAAACCGATGAATCGGCACATATGGACCATTAAGGTGGCCCGCAAGATCTCCCGATGTAACACTCTTGGATTATTTTTATGGGGTTATTTGAAGGACAGAGTATACCAAACACCACTTGTAGATTTAGATGATTTAAAAAGTAGAATACGAAACGATATTGAAACACTTAATGCTGCTCCGGAAGTGTTCAGATCTGTAACGTCTCGTGAACTTTTACGTAGAGCAGAATGTTGGCTTGGACAACAAGGAGCGCATTTTGAACATTTACATTAAAGTGTAAGAATTCAATTTTTCGTTAGAACTGTTTCAGTATTACATAACATTAGTTTTTAAGTGGGTTAAATAAAGTAATTTAATATTTTTTTTTAAATATGATTTATTCAATACTATTAAGCCTTAATATAAAGTGTAATACACCGTTTAAAAGGAATTAGATATGTAGGATGTCATTTAAATTTAAAAAGTTAGGTGCATTTCCGGTCAAACCAGAAGTGGCTGAATCTTGTTATTATGCTTATTTTTGAGGAAGTTAGGTGTATATAAAACGATTAAAATTTTTATTTTTAATTTTTCTGCACAACGGAGATGTGATGTTGGAACAACACATCTGAGGCACCTAATATACATTAAACCAGTTCGCATAGTTATGTATCACCAGGGTTTGGCTTAAATATTTTCGCCACTAAGTTCTTATTATAATTTCAAAATAGTTGTGTTGGAATTTGACGACCGTGAAGATGCCGCATTGGAAAGTTGTATCAAAGAGGTTGAAGAGTATTTGTATCCACCGATCAATTACCAAAAGGGTCAATTACTCGAGTATTGCCTTACCGATGTGAAAAGGAAAGGGGGAATTTAGACTGATCATTTTGTGCAAATTAAATTATCAATTGCTTTCCTACGTTTAATTCTTTTTGTTGGTGTTTTTAATGAAAGTTGCATAAAATCCTTTCAAGCGATTAAGATAATTTTACAAACGCGTATTCACCCGTGTATCGTATCATTACATACTGTGAGTGTTTTTTATATAATTCTGATTACTGTATACCCAATTTATATTACGAAAATTTGTCAAATTTGTGTTTTGAGAGCTTATTATTATTCCTTTCCGGTGTTAATTAAAATGAATGTAATAAGAATAGATGATTTTGGGAATTTGAACCTTACAAGAGTCATCCAGATCTAACTATTAGATGTTACATAAGAAAGATTGCGCTTTACTCCTTTCCGGAAGTAAATTTAATGGTTTGACAACTGTATAAATACTCTCATAGTTTATTACTTTATTATTATTATAATATCTGAATAGCGTTACTGAATTTGAGAGTACGTTACTGAGCGTAATGTTATATGTGACTCCATTCCCATTTCATGTTAACGTTTACGTGGTACTATTGATTTTTTGATTACGTTCAAGTTACTGAGTGGATAATTTTTTTATGGAATTTTTTGATCTTCACAACCTTACAGTGGCAACGTTCATACATTTATTTTTTTGTTTTATGAATTTGATGATAGCTTTTAACGTAATAATTTGTGAGAGTTTTCTCTATTAGATTATTTTCTAATTCTTTTTGTTTTTTTTTATAATTGTATTTTAAGATATAAAGTTTTGAGATTTAACGTAACGTAAAAGTAGAGTAAATAAGATTGATGACCGATCAGCTGGTCTATTAGCACGCCATTTTATGATGAATTTTTGAAGCTTTACAGGAAACGAAATATAATTTACCTACTCACTTGGTTGTGCGATGTAGGGTAAGCCAGTTTTTTGTTTGCTTTTAACTTAGCAGTGAAACACCCCGATATAGGTATTTAGACCACGAAATTGTCAATTGTAAACAATCTGGCGCCCATATGATTTATGGTTTAACCTTATTGCAACATATGTATTACGATTTATCCGAATCGCAAAATTGGTAACACGTCCACGCCCTTTACTCCACTGAGCTAACCGCTGCGAATTTCGGAATAAGTTTTCTGGGGCTATAAGAGGACCTAACGATCTACGTTTTGTCGAGTTTTAATTAAAAAAAGTCTTCCACTGACCCCGAAATAATCCTACGAAGTTGTACCCTGTACCTTAAAGCATTTTCGGGTCTAGAATTTAATTATGTAACCTTGTATACCAGTAAATAACTTATTGCTAACGTTAACGGACTTACCGATAATTTTGTTACTGATATCCAAAATTCTTATTATCCCATAAATTACGCGATCAACCAAAGAAAGCAATTAGCATAGGAGAGATACTATACCACACATTTCCAAACTCTTCTCCGTCGCCACGGGTGTATAAATAGAACTGAACAATTATTTTGGTTGTACAAAAATTTGTTACTGTCATAAAGATTAGCTATAAAAAGAACTCAAGTTCAATAGATTCATGATATATTAAAACAGACAAATGATTATGAAATGCCAATAATGCGAATCAATTCAATTGAAATGAACCGTTTTGCAGTGAACAAAATGAGCAGCTAATTAATACCAACAATTTTTCCGCTGCATTTTAGTGTAGGTAGACATAATTTTAACACAAATGAATCATCTTATAATGGAGTAAATTTAATTAAAATAGTTTTAATGAAGTTAAAACACTTAACTTTTGTGTTTTTTTAATGGTGTAATTTTCTATTTATGTTTTGTGTAAATCTATTCGATTCGATAACAGTTATGGTTACCGCCCTCACTAAATGGCAATGTCTGTAAGAATTAATTTGAATACTTATATTTACGAGTATGTTTCATTAATATGTTTTAACGTTTCAAGCAATTCTTATAACCCAAAAGCTAAGTATTTTAATTATGTTTTTTTTTACTTATAATATTGCCGAATAGGGTAAGATTTGCCTAACGTGCTATAGCACTCAGGAATACTAGGAGGGAGAGGGAGAGGAGAGGAGAGGAGAGGAAGGGAGAGGAGAGGGAGAGGGAGAAGGGAGAAAGGGAGAGGGAGAGAGGGAGAGGGAGGAGAGAGGGAGAGGGAGAGGGAGAGGGAGGGGAGGAGGAGAGGGAGGGAGAGGGAGAGGAGAGGGAGAGGGAGGGAGAGAGGAGAGGGAGAGGGAGGGAGAGGAGGGAGGGAGAGGAGGAGAGGGAGAGGAGAGGGAGGAGGAGAGGAGAGGGAGGGAGAGGGAGAGGGAGAGGGAGGGAGGGAGAGGGAGAGGGAGAGGGAGAGGGAGAGGGAGAGGAGGGAGAGGGAGAGGAGGAGGGAGAGGGAGAGGAGAGAGGAGAGGGAGGGAGAGGGAGAGGGAGAGGGAGAGGGAGGAGAGGAGAGGGAGAGGGAGAGGAGAGGGAGGGAGAGGAGAGGAGAGGGAGAGGGAGAGGGAGAGGGAGAGGGAGGGAGAGGGAGAGGAGAGGAGAGGAGAGGGAGGGAGGGAGAGGGAGAGGGAGGGAGAGGGAGGAGAGGAGAGGGAGAGGGAGAGGGAGAGGGAGAGGGAGAGGGAGAGGAGAGGGAGAGGGAGAGGAGAGGGAGAGGAGAGGGAGAGGGAGAGGGAGAGGAGAGAGGAGAGGGAGAGGGAGAGGGAGAGGGAGAGGGAGAGGAGGAGGGAGAGGAGAGGGAGAGAGGAGAGGGAGGGAGAGGGAGAGAGAGAGGGAGAGGGAGAGGGAGAGGGAGAGGGAGAGAGGGAGAGGGAGGGAGAGGGAGAGGGAGAGGGAGAGGAGAGAGGAGAGGAGAGGGAGGGAGAGGAGAGGGAGAGGGAAGAGGGAGGGAGAGGAGAGGGAGAGGAGAGGAGAGGGAGAGGAGAGGGAGAGGGAGAGGGAGAGGAGAGGGAGAGGGAGAGGGAAGGAGGGAGAGGGAGAGGAGAGGGAGAGGGAGAGGGAGAGGAGAGGAGAGGGAGAGGGAGAGGGAGAGGAGAGGGAGAGGGAGAGGGAGAGGGAGAGCAGATAGTAAAAGTTGCTGGTTTTATACAGTTATTATAACTGTATTTGGCTGCGAGTTATATATTGTATAAATCCAGCTTTTCCGATATAACTTTTACGAAAGTGAATTTACAACTTACTAATCTAACTAATATTGACTAACTATTTAATTACAGGATAATGTTAATTACGGTGCATTAAGGTCTGCTCTAAATCCTCTTAGTAATTAGAGGAAATTTTAATAAAAACAGAAACCGAATTGGAGGTGTTTACGAGTTATTGAACTCTTAGAAATTAAATATTAATATCTTCGTATTGTATTCTTGGTGCGGAGGACGCGTAAAGCGTTAGCCTTTGGAATGCCTCTAGCGCTTTTGGTTTCGATAGCGGCAATAGTAGCTACCTTGAGGAACGCTTATTTTAAATATTATCAAATAATGGATAAAGCAAACGTTTTACAGGTACGAGTCTTGGTTATCGCGTCTTACGATCTGGATCGGTTACAGGTTCAGGACTTCCTATAAGAAATAAAGTTTTCTTCTAGCCTGGGAACGGCGTAAGACCTTTAAATCTTCGGAAGCTTTCGGTTTTCTGAGCTGTTAAATAAACAGGCTGACAGGATAACGAAAAGTTTTACGTGGGTTGCCATTTAATAAAGTGTTAAATCAGGATTTATGCTATCCTCTGGGTGAGCTGTTAGGAAAGCGGTTTTAGGACTTCTACTAAGACGTAAACTTCAAACGAAACTTATTTTAAACTGGTAAATTACGTTAGGTGAGATGGAAACGTAATACTCACTGTTGCGTAATGTTTTCGTAATTTACGGACCTGGGTGGCCGAAATATGCTCTAATTGCGGGCAGCTGGTTACTTTCAACTGTCGACTTTCTGCACGTCGATTTTTAGGTTGCCTGGTAAAGGAGTGCTCGCGTAAGTTTGTGTAATGTGTGTGAGCAAAATATCAATTATTAATACCCCGAGGATTGATAGAAATTCGTTTCGCGGTATATATTTCCTCGGGAAGGTCGTAAAGGAGTTGTGTTATAATCGCCGGGGGTGATTGAATTTTAATTTGGGTTTCTTCCGTGGGACTTGAGGAAAGCGGTAGTTGTAGGATCTCTCTCGTTGGAATTGTGTAGCCGAAAATTCTTTTGCGTGTAAAGTTTCTTCATCATAATAGGGCGTATGTATGTTTTGTAGGTGTGTTGTAGTCTTTTGGGGTGGCAACCCTGACTACCCCGGAAGGCGCCCAGTAGGTTTGCTCGGGTTCTTATCCTGTTAAGTGCACATCGGGGAGTCAATTAAGGGTTTTAGTGAAGAGGATTCCTAAGTAAGTGGCTTCAAATTGGAGTGGGAGTCTTTCTTGATTTAGGGCTTTGGAAATTTATCTTCGGTGTAGTTAGTATGTCAGAATAGGATTGCTTGGGTTTTGGTGGGATTCACGGAGACTCTCTACTGGTTTGCCCAGTTGGAAAAGTTCTGAAAGGGTTTTGTATATGAGGTGGGAGCCCGTTTCGCTGTTCTGATTCACCGCCGAGATGGCAGTGTCATCCGCATACTACGCAACGACTACTCCAGGTTGTGTAAAAATATAAAAAAATGAAAAAAAAAAGAAGTGGACTTTGTTGTTAGTGATAGAAAAGGATGATGGTAAAAAAATGATGTAAGAAAAGTGATAAATTGTTTTCATAAATTTTGCTAAACATAAAACCAATTATAAATAAAACTATTAATTTAGTGGGTATCGATGGTAAAGAATATTGACGCATGTTCACAATACGTGAGACGATAAATTAAAAATTAAAGAATATCGGTATCCAATGCTGGATGCATGACGTGCTGCGTTTAACACTGCAAACGTGAATGTAAGTGAAACTAAATTTTAATGATGCGCAACTTACCCAATCGAGACATTCCGGTAGCTGCTTTCTTGAATACTTCGAGGGACATTTATTTACTGCATTCATGTTCGATGAACAGGACATCAATCCAGAGGCCTTCCAGGTTACAATGAATAGAAAAGACACTGAAAGTTAAGTAAACTATGTTTATCATACCTAGGTAGGTTATGTCGTACAAATTACAAGTCAGTTTTTTTCCTTTTGTTTGTAAAGAATTCGAGGCAGAATATGCGCCAGTTCAGGAGAAGTCAATATAGCAATTAAATGAATAGTATTTTCATTAAATTTGAATTTAAGTATTCAATCCTTGCCTGATAAATAAAAGATTATTTTCTTGTTGTATAACATGCAGTCCATCACTAACACGTTGATTAACGTTACATATAACGATGGCGCTTCTTGCGTTGAACGTGACGTACAGTTACATAATCATACAGGGTAATTAAGAAAAGTCATTTACCTTCTATTTTAAAAAATTAATAGAAAATCCTTGAAGTACTTGTTTGTAAACTAAAAAAAAATGCTTGATACACTTGTCAAAAGCTAATTCTCTTGAACCCTATGTAAATGCTAGCCGAGGTAAATATATAATTTGGAATCGTACATACATTTAAAATTAAATCATGAATAAATAAATTAATAATGAATCTCAATATACAGGGCGTCCCGTAAGTAACCACCCAAACTGAAGGAGGTTATTCCAAAGGTCAAAACTAACAGAAAATGTAATATGAACATATGGTCTATCGCGCACCGTTTTCCGTCCATCTGTCTGATTTTTACAAAAAACTTAATATCTCAAGAGTGACTTAAGACAAAATCATCAAACTTGGTATGAAGGTTCGTCTTAACTGTTTACATATTCCATATAAATTTCATTTTTGTACAACATTCAATGGCAATGGCAACCATTTTAAATTTTTAAAGCTAAATATCTAAAAATCTTTAAATTTTAATAAAAACCCGTCCGATAAAAAAACGTTAAAGG
The DNA here is from genome assembly GCA_036346205.1 of Vesta saturnalis. Lineage (NCBI taxonomy): Eukaryota > Metazoa > Arthropoda > Insecta > Coleoptera > Lampyridae > Vesta > Vesta saturnalis. Next base: position 2,771,969 of record JARFJB010001195.1, on the reverse strand, counting down.
ATTTAGTCCTACAAATTATGGTATAAAGATTTTTAAAATCGGACAACTATTAACTGAGAAATTGCAATTTTAATCGAATAAAAATTTTTTTCTAATTCAATTTTAATCAAGTAAAACAAGAATATTTATTGAAAATGCTATGTACTTAGTCAAAAACAATAGATTCGACGAATATTCTATATATATATTTGTTACAAAGCAATGCTTATATTGATCTTACTTAGATTCTAAAAACTTACATTAGTATTACTCAGGTTTTTGTTTCTGTGTAATCGTATTACAACCATTCACTATTCTTTCCCTTAAAATTTCAATAGTTTCAACAGGTATTTGGTATATCAAGGATTTAACGTAACCCCAAACAAAAAAATCAAGGGGGTTTAGGTCAGTAGACCTGGAAGGCCACGCTACAGGATCGCCACGGGCTATCCATCTGTTTCTAAAAATCTGCCTTAAGTGTAGCCTAACATTTAAACTGAAATGTGCAGGAGCACACATTGAATTTCTTTCACGTAGAGGTATGTCTTCTAATAGTTCAGATAACAAGTTTCGTAAAAAGTCCAAATACGGCGCCCCGTTTAGTCTATTCGGCAAAAAAATAGGTCCTAACAATTCATCAGCAATAATCCCTAGCCACACGTTGAGAGAAAAACGTACTTGTGTTTGCATTCTGATATAACATGAGGGTTCATATCAGCCCAAAAGTAATTATTATGGTAATGAAAATACCTTCTCTCAAAAATCCTGCCTCATCGGTACACAAAACATTTGACAGAAGTAGTGGAATCAAAGCAATTTTTCACAAAAACCATTGACATAAATTAATTCTAGGCTCGAAGTCTCTTTGGGAAAGACTTTGGACTCTTTGTATATGATATGGATGTAATTGTTGAAATTTCAAAACACGCCACACAGAAGTTTTTGAAATTCCTTCTTCCTGTTATAATCTTCTTACACTGGTACTAGGGTCTACTTCAACGGCATTTAGTACTCTTTAGTATTCTTTCTTGTCACTGAACTTGGACGGCCCAAATTTGTAACGTTTCTCAAAGTTCCACGCTCCCTCAAAGACCGATGAACATTTTCGAACGTTTCTCTGTACGGAATTCCTCGGTTTGGAAATCTTTCTTCATAGAGTCACATTGCCTCTCGCGAGTTTCTATTAGCCAATCTATAAATAAAATGAATGTCTGTTAACTCTTCATTTGAATGAATGGGCATTTTGGTGTATAAAAAACTAAATAAGATAGTAAAATAATAACGAGATAACCAGAACAACAATGTCTAGAAAAACATATTAACGTCACTGTTTTTGTTTAATAATCGATAACAAATAAAAACATGTGTTTTCCAACTGTGCACCGTCAATATTACAATCAGCTGATAATCTCAGATTGTACAATACTGTACTGATTATTCCACAATGATACAGCCGCAAACCAATACAACTAATAAATGTGATTTCTCAGTTATTTATGCTATTATCAGGGCTTATTGAGAGTAGCGTTATTAAATTTACACAATATTTTTAAAATATCTTTGATGACACTTTTTGTTTGAAATTAAAATGGCCGTCATTTATAAACATACTTTTTTATCACATTTATTATTTAATTCTATTTTGGCAGGAATCAACTTAAAGATCATATATAATTCACTCATAATTTCATTGAAAAACGCTGTAATGATTTGGCAGATAATATTTACACTAGTTACAAGAAAAACATATAATTAGATCTAAGTAGGAAATAAAGCATTGTTGACAATAATATTATTCGTGGTTTTTGTTTTACTTTGGCCATTTCTAAAATCTGACGAATTAGAAAAAAGTTTTTATTCGATTAAAATTGCAATTTCTCCGTTAATAGTTGTCCGGTTTTCAAAATCTTTATACCACAATGTGTAGGACTAAACCCTTTCACATTTTTATATCGGACGGGTTTTTATTAAAATTTAAGGATTTTTAGATATTTAGCTTTAAACATTTAAAATGGCCGCCATTTTGAAAAGGAATGTGGTACAAAAATGAAATTTATAAGAAATATGTAAATAATTAAGACCAAGCTTCGTACCAAGTTTCATGATTTTATCTAAAGTCACTCTTGAGATATTAAGTTTTTGTAAAAATCACATAGACAGATCGACGGAAAACGGAGCAAGATAGACCATATGTTCATATTACATTTTCTGTTAGTTTTGACGTGTGGAATAACCTCCTTCAGTTTGGATGATTATTTACGGACATCCTGATATATATATATATATATATATATATATATATATATATATATATATATATATAATTATATATATATTCAGACCCATAATTGACAAAAAATTTTTATTATTGAAATTTCTGAAAAACTCTATTGGCGGTTCGTTTCCGCATGTCTGGCAATCAAAAATCCATTGCGACATTTGTCACGTGACCATAGATTTGGCGGGAATTTTGAAAAATTTTAACTGTTATGCCGAATAATGGGTCAAATCGACATGATATCCAAAAATTGTATTAAGAAAATGTATTTAGAATGCAACACAGACCCCATATACCAATTTTCAACCAAATCAGAAAAAAAAATACCATTCGTTCCCCTCTGCTTTTACTACGAAACATCATAAAATCTTGTTCTACCTGGAAATACTTTTAATAACACAAATTACATAATTTTAGTTATCTTAAACTATGAGGTGCACTTTAAAGAACAATAATTTTCATCCTTATAAGCCGAAATATTTGATTTTTCAAAGCCAACTTATTAAATTAAAAAAAATCGCTAATTTCAAATGTACTAACCAACATTAAATTTAATAAGGATACATAATGTGTTGTTAAGTTTTAATTACAAATATTAGTTTGTTTACATTTTATTTACGTTAAAAATATTAGATGCGCTTCAATATAAAGGGCATGAACACAACCAGCGACGAGGCTAAATCATATTTTTTAAATTTTCCGCTCACAAATTGTCTATTTTACACATATTTGATTAATTTTGACCTAAAATTATGTAATTTATATTATTAAAACTGTTTCCAGGTGAAACAAGATTTTATAATGTTTTGTAGAGCAGAGGGGAATAAATAGTATTTTTTATTATTTTTTGGTTTGGTCGAAAGTTGGTATATGGGGTCATTGTTACATTTTAAATACATTTTTTTAATACAATTTGTCGATATCTTGTCAATTTGATACATTTTTCGGCATCACAGTTAACATTTTCAAAATTCCAAATCTATGGTCATTGACAAATGTCACAATGGATTTTGGTTGTCAGACATGAGAAGCCAATAGAGTTGTTCAAAATTTCAATAATAGAAATTTTTCCCATATGTGAACTTATGGCGGTTGTTTATATATATATATATATATATATATATATATATATATATATATTATTTATTTAAAGTTTATTTAGATTTCAAGTATTCATGTTTAAATAAGACAATTTTTCTTTAAAACTTGTGTAAATAAACGTAAAAATTAATTCAACGTTTCGGGAACGTCCTTTGTTCCTTTGTCAAGAATTTATTTGACAATTACAGATTGAAATAAGGTAACTATTTTTAAAAAACAGAATATGAAACAAGGTAACTAATTTAAATTTAATCTGGACGAGTGTGTTTGACTTCTAGTTGGTCAGTACATGTGTAGAAGGCAGACGTGGACGAGGAATAAACTGACAGAAACAAAATTTGAACGTCTGTCTCATACATCGCAGGCAAATAATGTAGAACCGTTAAGGACAGTACACAATTTAAGTGACAAAAACTTAATAATAATATTCTTGTTTTAGGTAAAGGGTTTAATTTTGCCATCACTCTAAACATTCGTAGAAAACATCATCACCAACGTAGAATACGCCTTAAAAGATACAGAATCTACGGTCGCTGACGAAATTAGGCTCAACGTGCACACATTCTTCAGAACTGCAAACTTCCCAAACAAAATATCACCAAACAAGACCTCCAAATGTTAAACCAAATCAAAATGACGACCAAATATTAATACCCGCTGACAAAGGAAACGCTACTGTCATTGTCAACTCTCAAGACTATCACCACAAGATGTCTGAACTGCTAACTTTTCAGAATATAAGAAAATCAATAATCCTACCATACATAGAAAAACAACAAAATCTATCATTAATTCTACAAAATTAGACAAAGAAACAAAACAGAAACTAATTCCAAGAGAAAGATTCAAGAATCCCCAAAATATACGGACTCCCAAAATTCATAAGGAAAACTGGCCATTACGCCCTATCGAGTGCATTCAATTCTCCGACTCATGACTTGCTCGTTATCTAGAAAGTTATTCAACCAATTTGGAAAATGCTGTATCCTACATCAAAACTCTTATGATTTTCTCAAAATTTTACCCTTGGCCCAAATGACATTTTATTTTACATAACGTCACTTTTCCCAAAATACCTAAAGACACGATGAAAATTCTAAAAAACACTCAATAAACCAAGAATACTCAAATTGATAAACCACTGCATGCACTCAACCTATTTTACAAAAGGACAATTCTAAACAAATTCAAAACATATGGGCTCGCCACTCTCTCCAGCTTTTGGAATGTATATTGGAACATTTTGAAACCATTGCTTTAAATTCTGCAGATTTAAAACCTAAATGTTGGTTTCGTTATGTTGACGACAATTTGTTTTAAATGGAAAAGGAAACTTGAACCATTTCTAGGACATATTCAACATTCACGACAACATCAAATTTACTATGGAAGTTGAAGAAAATAATTCACTCCTTTTGGACACCCTAATAACAAGACTTCCTTGGTTTTACACAAAAGTTTATCGAAAACCAACAATACGAATAGATACTTGAACTCTCTCATCACCATCCTGGTCAATTAGGCGTTATGAAATCCTTGATATACCGCTCTTACCACTTATCTGACCAAAATTCTAAAACGGAAGAGATGAAGACTATTATAAAATACTAATTCAAAATGGATACAAAGATCAAAAATATTAAAAATTACCAACCAAAAAAAAGACCAAGAAATAATAACTTTCAAACAATGAACGAAAGATTCCTGTTATTCTACCTTATATAAAGGAATTACAGACAGAATAAAAGAAATTTCCCAAAAACGACTTCAGACCGGTATTCAAACCACATTCAACTTTGTCCCAACTTTTAAGAAACCCCAAAGACAAAATTCCTAATGAAAGCCAAATTATAACCGTGCAACAACTGTCGAAGAACTTATTGGACAAACTAACAGAATATTAATCGAGCCGATGAACACCAACTAGCAATTAGCAGACAATCCTCATCGTCTTTAGCTGCACATCATTTAGATACAGGACACCAAATTAATACCAACAATATCCGTTTAATTGCACCTCTATATACCTTACAAGAAAGAATTATTAGAGAAGCAGTTGAAATTGAAAGAAGACCAAACGCCCTCAATAAACGAGATGACACTTCTAGAATGCCACAAATTTGGAAGAATGTCATTAAACAAGTTGATTCTACATTTCAACCAACTCCAAATCTTCCAGAAATTTCAACACTTATGCTGCAACTATTCCTGGCGTCCCCACGTCTGCACCTTCTACATCATTACGACCAACTACCGAAGTCAAACACACTCGTCCAATTAAATTTAAATTAGTTACCTTGTTTCATATTCTGTATTTTTAAAAATAGTTACCTTATTTCAATCTCTGTAATTGTCAAATAAATTCTTGACAAAGGGAACAAAGGACGTTCCCAAACGTTGAATTAATTTTACGTTTATTTACCAAGTTTTAAAGAAAATTGTCTTTTAAATATATATATATATATATATATATATATATATATATATATATATATATATATATATTATATGTGTGTGTGTGTGGTGTGTGTGTGTGTGTGTGTGTGTGTGCGTGTGCGTGTGCGTGTGCGTGGTGTGCTGTGCGTGCGTGCGTCTGCGTGTGCGTGTGATCATAATCTTTTGTCTGCAACAATTTGCTTATTGGATTAATACAGTTTAAAATTTTATACCAAAGAACTATTGAACACAAAAATTTAAATTGTTTAATACAACTTAATAAACCCGAGGCTTAGTCCCTTATTAAATTATTAACTTCTTCATTCTCATAAATGCTTAGCAAGGCATCGTATACGCCTGCGATATAAAATCTTAAAGGCTTTAAAGCCTCTACCCTACTCTCCCATCTAGTATCACTTAATGGTTTTAAAGTCAAACCCTGGACATGTTTTAGAAGAATTGCCCAGCGAAAAGTAGATGCTGAAAAGATACATATATTTTTTGAATCATATTAAAGAAATTAGCGCCTTCCAAAGATGCTTTTACCATATCGTTAACTACTAGATTGAGAGAGTGACTACTACATGGAACGTAGAAAGCTCGCGGATTTAGGTTCTTAATCCTAGATTGCACTCCTGATTTATCGCCCCGCATATTAGACCCGTTGTCACATCCCTGTCCTCTTATATCCTGTAAATTTAAACCCAAATTATTAAGTTCTGCAATTATAATTTCAAACATTTGCTTCCCTGTAGATCTTTCAACTGGAAGAAAACCCAAAAAGCTTTCCTTAATTTTAATTTCAACCTCATCCTGATTGGAATCAGTTTTATTGATTGAAACATACCTGATTACAAGAGTCATTTGCTCCACCTTAGAAATATCAGTAGTGCAATCTAAAATTATCGAATAATATTTGGCTTTTTTATTTCATTAATAATATAAGATTCCACACTTTGATGTAACAGGTCTATTAACTCGTTTTGAATATTTTTCCCAAGATATAGTAGTAAAATAGTAATGAACCTACCACACCTGATACCTTTCAAATTTGAAAAAGTATAAGCACTTCCATTTTACACAATTTTGCTTCAAAATCTAAAATGGTATAAAATAGGGCTATTTTTCTTGTCCAATTTAATCAGATCATGCATAGATTTATTCTAGAATGCTCAATGTTTAAATAAACATTTTATTTTAATTTTATAAAATACCTAACAAACTTTTGCTATTTTTAAGAAAATTTTATTTATAAAACTAGGTAAAAATATTCGTAGCTTTACTTGAAAGGGATCGCATCCAGTAGTTGATAATAAAAAAAAGAATCAGGGTCTACTGGTCATTAAAAGGCAGGAAAAAAAATCAAGCTTTAGGGTATTCCGTATATTTCACAACCTTTCTTTAGGTATTTGAAAAAGCTCCTTCGCAGGTGAAAATTAAATTTCAAAGACGATTTTTTTACGAAATATAAACAAATTTCAGTCCTTTTAAAATTATTATCAAAACAAGTCTTTTAACTTTTTAATTAATTTATATGTTTTGTTCAAAAATCGTTTTCAAAATTCAATTTTCATTTGCGAAGGAGCTTCTTCAAATACCTACCTTGAAAAAGATTATGAAATTTAAATGAAAGTTTGTTTGTAACACGCTTATATTAGCTTCACCTATATGTTTGTTTGCTTGTCTGTCTGATTATAACCGACTTCTTTGAACAAGTATGCGCGCGGTCGGCGATACATACGATACAAGATACGGCGCGTTTGGGATCCAATGCCTATCCTCCAGACCGAGTAAGTACTTTCCAATTTTAGCTCCAAATAAACCGTCATGTTATTTTTGCAAGGAAAACCATCTCATTTTTGATTGTGACGAATTCAAGGCATTAAATGTTTCAAGTAGAACAAGTCAATTATTTGAAGCTATGTAATAACTGTTTCGATCCTACCCATTCTACAGCTCAATGTAAATAAATATAGTTTAAAAAAACTAAAAAACACGCTTTAATGATCAATCAATCAAAGCGTGGGCTGCTTTGTGCCATATTTTTGATTCATCGAGCACCCCACGCTTTTTTTCCAATAATACTAATCTTTTTCGTTTATTTATATTTTCTGCCTATATTAAGAATTATTTTTCGTTTTTTAGTTCGATTGATCATTAAAGCGTGTTTTTTAGTTTTTTTAAACTATATTTATTTTTTAATAATTTTTGCCTTTTACTGATCAAAAGACCCTAATTTCGTAGATTCACTAAGTTAACGGTTAACTTACCTTAAAAAATTACAAATCACACTGATTATTGAACCAGAACAGCATATACAATTAAGAGTTGCACTTGTTATCACCACCGACGAATGAGCAAAAATAATGCTATGCTGTAATAAGACAGCCCTTTTATAATTGAAGACAATAAACAAGTCATTTCTTGTCTATTCCTAATTCAGACAAGTTCATGCGGCACTCTGCTTGCTGATTTATATTGTATATATGCGATGCGCGGCTATATTAGGTAGTGTATACAAATAACACCCATGTTCCTTATTTAATAATTATTATTGAATAATTAAATATTTTTTCGTAATTATAACTTTACAATTACAGTAGAATCCGATTATAACGAAAACCCCAAGGGACTTGAAAAATAGGTTTGTTATATCCGAAGTTCGTAATAAACGATAAAAAAAAAGTTACATGCATATTTTATTTTTACGATACATTAATAAATCACTATATGTGCTGTTAACTTTGTTGATTTTATTGAATCTGGTTTGAGTGTTTCTATGTATAATCGTTTGCGTGAGTTACTTGTTGCCCGTGTTTAGTAGTTTGCTGGTGTGTTCATTGGTATTTGGGTCCTTGATAGTTTGAATGTTTGAGCGTGTACTGGTTATTGTGTTGGTATTTGGGCGTTTGCTTAATAAGTAGCTTGTATAGCTTCTTAGATTTGGAGATTTGGGATACTTAAGTTATCTGAGTAGTTGTATGCTTGAGAGTTTGCGGGTTTTAAGGTTTACGTGTTTGTACGTTGCTAGTTTTCTTGTTCGTAAGTTCGTATATTTGAGGATAACTTCTCCGGATAAATTTCTTGTTTGCTAGTTTGTCGATGCTTGGGTGTTTGAATGTTTGAGCGTTTTGTATGTTTGCGAAAATCTTTGTTTTTGACTCCTATCTTTTACATTAGGTTGCAAAATGCCCTCCGTATGGTTTTCATGTATGTGCACGCGTTTGCATATTTGTTTTGGGGTTTTTATGTTTGGGTCATTACTTGTTTGCTCATTTCTTTGTTTGCGTGTTTGTGTATGTGAGCTAGTTTATTTATTGCATATTTGATAGTGTGTTGGTTGTGAAGTTTCTTTGTTTTGGGGTTACATGTTAGGTCGTTTAGTAGATTGTTTCCTTGTGTAGTGCCTGAGGGTTTAAGTTTTTCGGTATTTATTGTTTCTTGTTTCTTTGTTTGCGTGTTCGTATGTTTGAGGGTTTACGTGTTTTGTGTTTGGATGTTTACTTTCTTTACTAGTTTCTTTGTTTGCGTATGTTTGTTTCTTAAAAATTTACAAATTTTTTGCTCTGTGTTAAGATATTCAGTCAATGTACCTGAAACAGAGTTTCAGGATTCCACAAAAAATTTAAATGAACGATTTATAACAAATTATTTCATAAAGAAAGGTATCTCAAACAACACAACGTCATGATCTGGTGACCTGATAGTTTCAGAATTATATTTAGCACAATTTAGTGAATTGCTTGTCTTGAAAACAACGAAAACTCAATTTTGTTCAAAGATAACTACGTTTCCCGGTTTATTTGACAAACAAACTTATTTGACATTCTTTATGTATCGCATGACCCTTTCAGGTTGTTACGTAGGTATGCATTACATTTCCTAAAAAAAACTTTTTTTTATAAAATTCAACAAGAGCAAAGTGCGTTTCACGAGGTGGCAATTTTATTTAGGCTCTAAATGTATTCACAAAATTTTAACTTTATTGAAACTCATCAGGACAAGGTTTCGAAAAAATTTGAAAAGTAAAGTGCTTATCCGATGACCAAATTTTAGAAAGAGTCCAAAAACCCTTTAGCTTTTGTCGGTTTTATAGTTTTCCGGAATTTTGTTTCCACACGGACAGATAAACATATACACACTCTTCCCAACGGGTTAGGGTAATTGTATAAGACAAAATATTTTAAATTCAAACTATAATAAAAACATCTGGTGTGGTTACCACACAACCTCCCTAACAGTCAAAAGAGCAAGTCTATTCCAAGTTTCTGGTGAAGTTAGCCACAAATATTGATTCCAACTTCGATTGACATTTCATAAACGTGCATAGATTTTTGCTTTTTCAAATATTCTTTTACCTACATTTGTATCAAAATAAAATAGTTTTTTTCAAAACTCATTAATAAATTACCAGGACTTTCAAGGTAAGTTAATTCGTGCATTTTATGCCTTTTTCGTAAATACTTTTTTTTAGGTTATAATGCCTTTTACTGTCGAACAAGACAAGTTTATTTTGGAAGCTTATTTCCGAACCGGCCAAAAAGATGTAGATGGAAACTGGAAGTATTCAGTACGTTTATGTGTTGAAGAATATCGAAAGCGCTTTCAGAACATCGAATTAGATGATGTTTTATGTCGACACATTCGAAGAATTGTTACTTGTTTTTATGAGCATGGTAGTGTTTGCAAGGGAAAATCTACGGGTCGCACAACTGTACTTACACAGAAAGTAGTGGAAAATGTAAGTACACATTTGGAAAGAAGTCGGACAAAACCTTTAAGACAATTAGCCCCTCAAACAGGTAATTTTGCATTATACAAAACATGATTGACTTGTATGTTTAAGCAATAAAATAAAAGGAGTCTTAAAAACCAAAACATTAGACAAGTAAAGTTAGATTAGTAACATTGTGCATATTTCAATATAAGCAATTGTTACAGGTTTTTCTTATGGTACATGCCATAAAGCAGTCAAACTTCAATTACATTTTCATCCTTACCAAATAATGGTTGTGCAAGAATTACTTCCTATAGATTTTCAAAAGCGTTTAGAATATTGCCAATGGTTCAACAACAACTTGAGAGATAATGAAACACTGAACAAGTTTCTTTGCGGATGAAGCATGGTTTAATTTATCTGGTGATTATATTTTTCTATGTAATAATAAACATATACCTATTGTATTATGTACTTAAATAACGCAAAATTAAAAAAAATTAAGTGTTAATTCAAAATAAACGTAAATTACAATTTTTCAAGTTTTTGTACGCCTACATTTTCTTTCGTCATTCACGAAAGTTTTTGTCATTTATGGCAGTATTTATTTTAATATCACCAGTGTTCATGTTAGAAGAAAATCGTGATTTTTTCACTTATAAATTTTACAGAAAACTATAATTTTATATTTTATAGATTTTTAAAGCTTCGTTTACTTAAAACACTTTTTGAAATAATTAGTTCAACATTGATTTTCTTCATTTAAATCAAAATGTGCTTCTTTGCATTTATTTCAGTTCGTATACATTTTATGAATAATGTAAAGGAATTAAGTTTTATGCAGTTTTACTTGTCCAATAAATTTTATTTAAATATTTTTTCAAAAGAAACTGTATTAAAACAATTTTTCTAGGAAAAACAATTTCTTTATTGAAGTAAACTATGCCCATGCGTGAGTTCAAAACCTTATCAGTTCGTGCGAACAACAATCCCATTCAGTATATAAAGCTTTATTGAAATCTATTCAGCAGTCAGGACCAATCGCCCATCCAAATGGTCAGTCTAGCAGAGGACACCGAGACAAATCGTCACAAAATAGATCGTCAATGAAGCCAAGGAAGACTCCATCCCGAACAAGGCTCTGAAGTCCTCATGAAAGGCATCGCATATCACGGCGATCTAAACCTCGACTCCGACACTCAATCAGATAAAAAAATGGAACGTGATGATACCCGGAAAGAAACACATCAAAATTTATCAGCCTACTATCAACGAACTACTGGAAAGATCATCCAAACTACAGGAAGAAATCGAAGAACTCAAGATCCTTCCCGACGAGCAGTTCGTCTTCCGCCCTCGCCACTCGACCACACAACAAGCGCTCCGAGTCTTGGGACACATCGTGCGTAGATTCAACTGGAAGAAGTTCACCGGAGAAATGTTTCTGGACATCTCCAAAGCTTTCGACAAGGTTTGGCACCACACACTCCTCTTCAAGATGCTGGAACGCGGGATCTTGCTACCCATAGTGAACATGATCCGGTCCTACCTCACCAGTCGATGCTTCAGGAAGAACTACCCCACTGAAGGTCGCTTCCAGGAGAACCACCGCGGGAGTTCCTCAAGGTTCGATACTCGCCCCTACGCATTTCAATCTTTACGTTTCAGATTTGCTGAAGACCGCCGGAACCACCCTAGCCATGTACGCGGACGACACCGCAGTCCTCGCCCAGTTGTTACATTATTAATATTAAATTTCACAACTCCGGCAGCTCTTTTTAATTCACGGCTGACTTAGTCGTGGGTTTGGAGAATGCATTTAAAATAAAATAATTACAACTGGGCACCATAATAACATATTTTATTACTTACAAAGAAATCCCCTAAAATATATTTTTATATGTACATGAAAAAGGGCGATTATGGGAAAGATAAGTTAAAGAGCTCTCGCCGTTATCACACATTCACAAATATGTTTGAATTGATTCAAGGTAACGCTAAATGTAAAATTATTCGGTAATATTTTAGATGTAGTATATTTTATTATCGTGGTACTTATTAAATTAGATTGCCGTGTATCAGTTGCTGGTCTGTGGGTCAATAGGAACAGACTCACCAGATGTATCTTAGGTTCAGGAATTTCAGGTTCACCAGTTGTTTTTCCAGACTTCCAGGTGTTATCGAGTTCAGTAATGCCAATTAATTGCCACTATTAATATACATAGAAGACAAAGCAGTCTTTAACTTCAATGTACGTGTTGCCAAGGTGCCTCTATTTTAAATAACGAACACAATTCAATTACTTATTAGTATTGAACAGAATTAACATATATTTACCCTTTTTTCTTGGCGGCGACTGGCTAAATAACAATGTATACAACGTCTCGTTGATTTATACGTAATAATCAAAAATGGTTGACTTTTTTGTATTTTAGCCTAACATAACAATATATTCAACAAAAAAACAAATATTGAAATTTTACGGAAGGTTAATAATTTATCCGCAAACTGGTGCTGATCTTCCATACAAGTTGAGGACAAGATAGCAAGTGTCAATCTTAGCGGAAAGAAGTGAATTCTTGCAGTGGAGAACGTTAAAGGGAAGAATGAAAGAGAGAGAGAGAGAGAGAGAGAGAGAGAGAAAAAAAGGAAAAGGGAAAGAGAGAGAAAGAAAGAAAGGGGTATAAAATAAATTAAAGTAACTTTTAAGTAACAATTATTTGGATTGTTACACTATTTAACAAAAAAATAATTAAATGGAAATTATTTTTCTTATATTTAACTCAATTGTATTTTAATTATATGTAATTGTACTAAATTATTTCAAATTGTTAAAACTGTAATGCTCTATAGCTAATTAGCTATTTATCTTCTTGGACTACCAAAAGAACTTGTACTAAAATACTGAGTTCTATCACTATCTTTTCCTACCTAGAAGAACGAATCAAAAATCTTACGCTATAGGAAATTAAGCCGGGGATGCATGGTCCATAAACGGCTAATTATTGACTTGCTACCCTAATTCAGCGTCTCGAGTCAATTACGTGCTCAAAAAAATGATAAATCATTCCTAATAACATAGTTTACTTTTTCATCCCATTGGATCGAAAAACTAAGTAACAAAACATGTATATATATATATATATATATATATATATATATATATATATATATAAACTGCATCACATAGGACACAGTACTAAGGTGAGCCATGCCAAACCTTTGTGGTAGACCAGAGACAAGTAGTACACTTTTGTGACACATCCTCAGCTACCGTAGCTAACTAAATTAAATTAAAATAAAGAATTAATTTGCTTAAACAAAAACTAACAAGAATAGAAAGGTCGGGTTCAATTATGTTCTACGTCTAAGTCATTTTCGGGTAAGTCAGTATTGGTTTCAAGTCTTTTATGTGCCAGACACCTAAATTACGACCATTTAAATCAGTTATTCGGTAAGTTACCGAACCAGTTTTAACTTTCTTTGTAAATTTTAGCTTTTTAAAATTTTGGAAAGCAAAATTTTTAGAAATGCCCTTTTTGAAACGAGAAATTAATACTTATTTTTAGTTTCATTATTATGGGGTTTTTCTTTGACAAGTTGTTCTCTTTTTAAGGATACATCTTCCTTGTTAAGGTTACCTAGTTTACCATAGTAATCACCTCGGCAAGGTACTGTTCGACCTAAATTTAAAAATGATGGAGTAAAACCGGTTATAACAGCGTTTCTAATCGCATGAGCAATTTTGAATATTTCTGCGTCCCATAACCTATGATTTTCTTTGATATAACATCTAATTGCGGTAGTAATGACTTTGTTGGAACGCTCTACAAAATTTACCTGTGGATATTGCGGCATTATACCATACTTTTGGATTTTATACTGTTCAATCAGTTTTTGAAAAGCACTTCCTGTAAATGTGGGCCATTGTCGCAATTATTATTTGGGGGCCAAACATTAGAAATACATCATTTTCAAGAAATTTAACGATGGACGAAGCGGTTGCTTTTCTTAGCGGTTGAACTTGGATAAATTTGATGAACCTTCAAGGACAGAAGTATGACCTTTTGTTGATCTCGGAAAAGGACCAATTAGATCTATTGAAATGATCTGGAAGGGGTATTTCATTTTTTTCTCGGCCCATGAGTCCTGGACGAATTTGAGTCGAAGACTTACTTGCTTGACAGGTATCACATCTTCTTACATATTTGCTTACATCAGTTTTCATACTAGGCCAATAATAGACTTCAGTTATTTTTTATAGGTTTGGCGAACCCAAATGTCCGGAAGTAGGTTCGTCATGGTAATGTTTCAATAATTCGGCACGTTTCTTCTTTGGAACTACTATTTTCCATTCAATTAAATTAGAAATTAAATTGTGCCTATTAGGAACATATTTAAATAAAATTTTATCCTCAACTCTCCATTAGGGTAAGTTTGAGGGTTGGTAGTTACATTATTGATCATGCGACGATACCAAGGACAAAGATCATCTGCACCAAAAGTTAAGGAGTCTATTTTAGAAATTAGAAGAGCAGTACGTGACAGAGCGTCGGGAACGACATTGAATTTACCTTTACGGTGTATTATGTCAAAATTATATTGGGACATACGAGCAGTCCATCGTGCTAAACGTCCACTAGGAGACTGTAGTTTATTAACCACAACAACGCATGGTTCGGTAATAACTTTAAATTTAGTCAGTTCCACATAGGGTCTAAATTTTCGATGCCAAAGAGGCAGGATAAACACTTTTTCTGTGACCGAATAGGATCTTTCAGAACTGGTTAATGATCGGCTAGCGTATTAAACTCTTTCTTCATCATCTTCTCCTTGGAGTAAGACGGCACCTATTCCAACATTACTCCACATTGAATTATAAACTGCTTAGAAAAGTCGGGGCTTGCTAATATGGGAGCTGAAACTAATAATTTTTTAAATGTTGGAAAGCGGTTTCGGCTTCTTCATTCCATTTAATGGGTTTTCTTTTGCTTTCCTTTGACAAGCTTTAAGATAGGATCCACAATGGTGGGTTAGGAATAAAACGCCGATACCAGCTTGCCATACCAAGAAAAACGTTTTATCTCAGTAGTAGTATTTGGTGTAGGAAAATTAATGATAGCGTCTACTTTACCGGAATCTGGGAGACCGTCTTTATCAACTAAAAATCCTAAATAGGTTAACGATGGTTTGCAAAATTCGCTTTTTCTAAGTTCACGATAAGACTGGCATCTTTTAAACGTTCATATACTTTATAATAATAAATTTCGGGTCCCCATGTATACAAAGACTCTATGGAGTTCCGGAGTAAAAATATTTCCATTAAACGTTGTAGAGTCTGTGGACTTTATTAAGACCAAATGGAAGAACTTTGAATTCAAAAAGACCACGTCCAGGCACCGTAAACGCTGTTTTTTCACAACTCTCTTTGGACAGAGGGATTTGCCAGAACGTTTTCTTTAAGTCTATTGAGCTTAAGTAACGAGCATCACGTAGATGATCTAAAATACTATTAACGTAACAAGGATACGCGTCGTGTCGGGTTACGCAATTTAATTGACGCCCGTCAAAACAGAATCTGAGGGTTCCATCTTTTTTCTTAACCATTACAATGGGAGAATTCCACGGCGAAGAGGATTTCTGAATTACATCAAGATCTAGCATTTGATCTATTTCTTTATTGACAGCTGCTAACATAGCAGGGGACATTTGATAATACCGCTGTTTAATTGGGGGTTATTACCAGTATCTATATTATGAGTAACCTTAGGGTTCGACCAAGTCCTGGACCACTAATACTACGAAACTTTTCTATGACTACTTCTAAATCTCGTAATTGTTGTGAGTCAAGATCTTCTTCGCCGTAGATGTATTTATCTGATTTTGATAAACTAGCTAAAGAAAATGAATCAGATTTGAAATCTGTTTTAAGACCAAATAAATAGCAAACATCCGCCCAAAACTGTAATGTTTAAAGTAACAGTTTTAGTTGTTAAAAAAGAATGTCAACAGTACCTAAAATTGATTGGCCAATATTATCAGCTGTTTGTAAATAAACTGGATGTGTTGATTTGCGCAATAGTAAATTTAATTTTTCCAATAGGAAGAGACCCTGTTTTCCTATCACTGTCTGATTAGCACCTGAATCTAACAGAGCCAGTATTCGGATACCCTGTATGTTTACGTTCATGAATGGACGATTATCACGTTTATTATGGGAAAACATAGAATGTAATTGAGAAGTTTTATAAAATAAGGTAACTTCTGTTAACCATTTTTGCCAACTTAATTTATCAGCCGCTTTAGCATTAGGACTTAAGATTCCGGGACTGTGGACGGAACCTGTCCTGATGCGTTTTTTGAATTTGCACTACATTTAGGGCAACTAGAGAAATTAACATTTGCTGTTCCGCAAATATAACAAAATAGAGTTCGTTCTTTTGTACATTTATGATAGGTATGTCCTTTTCCACGACAATTCCAGCACGTTAAATTTGTCATATTACGTGTGAATCCTTTTGTTTTTACAGTATTATTTTGTAAATTTGACCATTGTTTAGATATAGAGTTAATGTGTCGTTTGGTAGACGTTGAGGGTCTGTATGCTAAATCAGGTTCTAGGGATGTACAATTACCGGTATAGTTTAACTTGAACTTTTTATTTCTGTCTCGCGTTTCTTCTAATGTTCGACAATAATCGCTTAAATTATCTATGGTAGGAATTTCCATTAAGGTCAAGTGATTTGAGTAATAGGGCTGCAAGTTTTGACGAATATATTTCAATTGAATATCTTCCGAAGGAACAGTCGATAAACGATTAAATAGATTGGTCATAACCGCAATATAAAGATGCGGGCGTTCGTCGATTCCTTGGGAACGAGAGCGAATTTCAGACATTAATGCTTCGTCATAGTCACGTGGAAGGTAATGTTTTCGTAATAAATCAACAATATCTTTCCAAGTATAAACTTTAGTACGGATTGATCGAAACCAGATAAGTGCTTGATCTTCAAACAAGTCTACAGCTTCAATAAAAAGTTGTTCAATTGATAGATTTCTAGCTACACGTAATTCTTCTACACGTTCTAAAAATGAGTTAACACCTTGGACAGCTGTGTTACCACTAAATTTTAAATTCCATTTCGAAACACTAATAGGTTTGCTGGTAGAATAGGTAACATTAGATAATTCTAGGACATTAAAACGAGAAGCTAATCTACCTACTCCTGCTGAAATATTAAAATCTACTTTTTTATTAAGCCCGCTTGGAGAGCTATGTGTGAGTGGAATGGAACTAAGACGCGGATATTGTGTAAAAAATGTACTAACTCTAGCGGTAGACGTAGGTAACGTGTTAATGACAGTTGCAGGTAAGATATCTGACGTAATATTTTCTGAACAACGAGGTGTCGGTTCATGTAACTCGTCAACACTAACGTTCGTGGTTTGAATATTTTGTGATTGTTCGAGAAAAGAAATCAAATCATTTTGATGCATTATGTCACTTTCACCTATTTCAGATAGCATTTCTAAAAGTTCTAAACAATAGTCGCGTGCGGTTTGCCACTGAGTTTTTAATTCTTCATTAGTCACCGAAAATTGATAATCTAAACGTCTGTAGATGTGTTTAAGTTTGGTTTCTAAGCGATTAAATTCTGCCGACACGGGTTTATTTTCAAAATGCTTAATTGCTTCACCTATTTCAGTTAACCTATTACCACAAAAATTTAATTCTGAATGAGAATTCATTTCTACACGAGGATACGACGAAAATTTTAAAGGGTCGCATTTCTCAATATTTAGTTGCGTTTGTAATAATTTTCTTTTTTCATCCACTTTATGTTTAGTAGGATCTGATACCAAACAATTTACTCGTAACATCGTAAAGTAATTAATAGTACTAGTCTTCCAAACCAAAATAATGTATCAATGGAGCAGAACTAAATATAATTATAGTAAAATAACTATTCAAATCGCTATTTAATTATTATTTTGTACTAATTTAATTAATAATACAAATGATCAAATATCTACTTGAATCATTTTATTAAAAAGTACCTGAAAAATAGCATAAGAATTTAAACATCTATCAGAATGTCATAAAAGAGATAAGTTTTGGGTAAGCGTCAAGCGTGCAGGTTGTGATAAGGTATTAACCATTTGGAATTGGAAATTAAGTTTAGGATAAACTGTTCAAGGTAAATGAAAAATTATTTACGAAAAGATCAGAACCATTTTCCAACCGTAATTTAATAATTAAAATTTAAAAACTTTAAATTAACTCAAAACAATTTAATTTGCCAATTAAAGAATTCATTTAAATAGGTAACAATTTTGAAAAAACCAAATTATGTGTATTTTAAATTTTTTATTAAAAATTTAATCAATTTAAAGGAAATACCGCAAAAAAATTTTAAAAATGCAATCGGCCATCACGTTCGGGCGCCATTTTTGTGTTACATTATTAATATTAAAATTCACAACTCCGGCAGCTCTTTTAATTCACGGCTGACTTGGTCGTGGGTTTAGAATGCATTTAAAATAAAATAATTAAACTGGGCACCATAATAACATATTTTATTACTTATAAAGAAAATCCCTAAAATATATTTTTATGTACATGAAAAAGGGCGATTATGGAAAGATAAGTTAAAGAGCTCTCGCCGTTATCACACATTCACAAATATGTTTGAATTGATTCAAGGTAACGCTAAATGTAAAATTATTCGGTAATATTTTAGATGTAGTTATTTTATTATCGTGGTACTTATTAAATTAGATTGCCGTGTATCAGTTGCTGGTCTGTGGGTCAATAGGAACGACTCACCAAGATTTGGTTAAATTTCTTATTTTTTAATTTGTTTCAAGTTAATTAATTGCCACTATTAATATACATAGAAGACAAAGCAGTCTTTAACTTCAATGTACGGTTGCCAAGGTGCCTCTATTTTAAATAAA